>JARHVA010002399.1:1695000-2030000 GCA_037957365.1 Torreya grandis
CCTTCACTGAGCTTCATCATACTTATGCTCCCATAATTCTTGATGATTGGAAACCTTACTAAACCAATAATTTGACTTCAAATGTGCCCCTCCATTTCCCCATAAAATACATTTCTCATACGAGAGAGAATTTATCCATATATGGAGAAACTTTTAAGTTTTGAATCTATAAATATATTATTAACCTCTAGTAGAAAGTGTTTGAGATATCTACCATGTGGTTGTCAGAGGAAGTGAAACTAGTATTCACATGGATAGGAATATGTTGAGACTACATATTTCAAGATGTATAAATTCAAAGTTATGTGCCACCAAACATCAACAACATGTGTCCAAATTAATCCCAACCATGCTAAATCTAATTGATGCTCTAGTGACCAAGTTATCTTTTGTCCATAGTTCTCTGATCAATTTTGTGCATATGACATAATATAGACATGAAGGTGAGAAGGAACTTATACATATAATGTCTCATACAAAGAGTCATAAAAATTCCATTCTACACATGTGTGAAAATATTATTTGTTTAATAAATAGTACTACAAAGTTATCTTCTAAATTAGTAAGCCATCTCTCAATATGATCCAATGATAGTCATTCAAGCATATTATACTATCATATAGGTAAGCACTAGGGGTACTAAAAATGGATCCAAATTTTTTTGATTCTCTTCCTTCACATAGGCATAACTTTCCCTAGGAGTGCACCTAAGTGATAAAAGTCCAATGTACTAGTACACTAGCATTTAAATAAAGAACAAGTTCTCATGTGTCCACCCAAAGCACACATCAAGGAACTAGTTCCAAGGTTTTTTTTAATCTCACCAGGTTGTGTTTATCTGTATTCCTAAGAAGGTGCACTTGAACACATACACAATACTGAACTAATCCTACAATCCATATCTAACTTAACACAAGTTCATTTCTCAATTATCAAAAATAAAAATATGGCATAAATGATAATTAGAAGCTTTAACTCCATAGTTAGTTGAACAACATTATTAAGTCAACATAGGCTTCATTCATCATATACATAAGTGATATTTAAATAATACATAGTTCTAGAGTTACAATTTAACCAACTCATATATATTTTATTAGTAATATCCAACTAAAATACATCACTACATAGTAGATCATGGAGGTATTTGTACTTGGTTTTCCTCGACCAAGAAGTTACAAATTAGTTACACTCGACGTGAATCACATTTGATCATCGATACATTCAAATTTTGGAAATAATTTACATTAGGTTCCTAAGGACTTAGGCCTTTTTTTCTTATATTCTCTCTTTGATTTTATATCCTCATCGTTGAGTACCTATCTTCCTACGGGTTGGTGTTAGATTTTCACTTGACTCCTTATCTTCTATCCCTATGAATCACTCCATAATTGTTCTCCACTTTTTGCATGATCCCCAAGTCTTCTATTACAATTTTAGTCCTTAATTCTTGAGTTCTCAATTTAAAATGAAAATTTAATCCATGAGACTTTATCTATTGATTCCATGGACTCTTACTCCATGGTCTTCCATGTCATGGTCTTCCACGTCATGCCTCTCTACATTGGTTATTCCCAAAAAGTACTTAGACAAAAGTATGAGTTCAATCTTCTTAGGATCTACTTATATACCTTGGGCTAATATTTTATTTCTTATGACAATTCCTTGGTCAACCATAATAAAACATTTTCAATGACTCAAAGATAGTTAATGTTGTTCACATTTTGTTAACACTTTATCTAGGTTATTCAAAGCTTCATAAATATAAACACCATACATAGTAAATTCATCCATGTATACCTATACACAATCATTGGTTAGATCAATGAAGATGGCCAAGAATTCCCTTTTAAAGGTGGTAGGTGCATTATACAGGTCAAAGGGTAACACTCTAATAGTAAAATATTCTTCAAGTTCATGTAAAAGTTGACTTGTCTTAGTCTTTTTTGGATAACCTTATCTGATTATAACCATTTAACCCATATAAAAATGATAAATAATTCTTCCCAACTAGATTATCTAACATTTAGTCTATGAAAATTAGGGTAAAGTAATCTATCATTATGGATTTATTTAGTTATTGGTAGTCTATACATAGTATCCTTGACGATATTTTTATGTACTACCACAAGTGGTGAGACACATTGACTATCTTATATGGGTTAAATGAATCCTACCTATAATAACTTATTTATTTCCTCTCTAACTATGTATGTTAATTTTGGTGTGATTCTTATTTGAGGTTTTCTAATAGGTATAATGTTTTCAGTATATATGTGATGAGTGCACACATTTGGATGCATTCCATTCATGTCAATATAATCCAATGCAAAGGAATTTGTATGGTTATTCAAGACATCAAACACCTTAGTTTATCATTTTTCATATCATTAGTTATTTATGTTTATCATTTTTTAGGTTGGATAAATATTTGCTTAATATTTGGCTAGATGGAGATGACCTACCAAAATTCACTGATCAAAGCATTTAGAGGGTAGGGATTTATAACATCATATGAAAATTGGTGACATATTTAAATAAATTATCCCATTATGAAATCACATTTTCCAATAGACAATTAAAATGTATCAAAAATGTATCCTAATTATCTTATTCCCATGTGATAATTCTTCATTGAATGAGTGTATGGTCATATGTGTCATTAGGAGTGGTTGAGCTAGTTAGTTACCATGTAGAGGAAAGTATCACATACTATATAGATATATTGATAGACTCTATAGTTATTCTAATAGGATATGGATTCAAATTATTAGGATATAAAGCTAGTATGATATACTCTAAAACTAGACTATCAGACTCCATAACTAGTATGACATAGTCTATAGTTAGAATGTTAAAATCTAGAGCTAGACTAGGCTCTTTTAGACTCCACATTAGTTCATCATCTAACTCATTAACATTATATTTTATTACTACCATGGATAATGATGAAAGACTATTTTTTTGGCTCAGGTTCATCAACCCATAGGTGATCTATAAGATCTATAAATGGTTTTATATGTGGCTATAAATAAATATGTTTTGATTTTATTCCATTTAAAATGGTCATGTCTCTTGACTTGAAATATATTAATGTTGAAACTTTAGCTAACCAAATCCTCCCTAAAATTAATGGATATCTATGGTTTATTCTCTTAAGATATACTATCATTAAATATATGGGATATTCCCAAAATTCCACTATAATAGAAACATCCTCAAATTTTTCTTCGTGTTTGGAAATACATTGGTATACCATTTTCAAGACTATAGAAGTAGGTTGTACCCCTATAAAGGACAAATATTTTAGAGTGTCTATTGTTATCTCATTTATTTTTTTCAATTCCTCTTACAAGCTATTATCTTCTTTTTTAATGGTCATGAACCTTGCTTTTCAATATCTGATTAAGATAATATACATTTATAGGTGTCTAAATATTTCACATCTAGAATAGTAAATCTCATATGCACACAAATAAATGTTATTCATATTTTAAGCTACTCAAGAATCTAATTTGATGTGTTTTTCTAAGGTGACATGGGATTGAGAATTAGAGGGGGCTTGTTCTTGATGCTAACCCATTATTTGTCTTGTGTCTAATTGATCTAGGGAATTAACTCAGAAATGGCTTGATTTCTTCATAGACACCAATAGAGATTGGTGGGGGAGATTAATTCCCTCATCTTTAAAATAATATTCAATATATCACACCAGTTGTCAAAGGCTACCAATGCTTCACCAAAATTTAGCTAGGTATATTCTTCAAAATCCTTGATACTCTTATGCAAGATTTCTAATAGGTGTTCCTTGAGGGTGCTATGGTGAAAACTAGTCTAAAATTGTCTAATTATTATTCCCCCAATAGTAAATTAGGGTATCATATAGAGTCATATTATTAAATTATTGTATGAAAATGTTCATCAATCTTCTCATTCCATGAAATTTTATTTTTTAAATTTGAAATGAAAACTTTGAGTTGAAACTCTCTTAAAATGAGGTTAATAATTAACCCATGCATGTTTCCTAGAAGGGAACTACATAAATATAATTCACATATGTGTTTTTTATGCTCTATGATGTTATCTATATAAGCCTCCATGAATTATTTCTCATCTTCAAAGTCATAGGACATACCACAATAAATTATTAAAAAATTACATGTGTGAAACTATTCTCTAAGAAAAAATTTATCTATAGAGGAAGGTCACCTACATGCCAAAAAAAATCATCTAGTTCATAGTCTATTTAAATTATGGATTCTACTTTTTATTGTTATTTATTTAACTCTTCAAGATCTACCTTTAATTTTTTATTTTTTACTTTGAGCCTTCTCAAATTTTAGCAAGTTCATCCCAAAGGGTGATAATGTGTTGATAATATAGTTGTGTTTGAACCCCTTGGTATACTTGAGTTTTAGGCTCAATTTCCTTCTATTTTAACAATACTATCTCATTATCTTTTTCTGAAGATGTATTCTTTATTTATTAAAATTTTGTTTATAGATATGAATTAGTATTGTCATTACCTTGTAATTTAATTTTAAGTAAGGTAATTTATTCTTTTTTTCCCAATATTAGCTTCAACCTTTGAAATGAGGACTTGCAATACTTCCACCTCTTCATCATGACTAGAGGAGTAAATTTATTATTCTTCTATTGGGGATTTACCTCTATCAAGTGGTGGTTGTGATGAATATGGTGGAGGAGATGAAGGTTTTGGAGATTATAATACAGCTTCCTCAAAATTTTATGCCATGGTTGAGCTAGCTCTTCAATCCCTACTTTTGTAAATTCTTCATATGTCACTTCTTCTATAGTTTCTTCATTTATTAGTTTCACTTCAACACTTAAAATCTACATAGAAGGTTCTTGACTCAGATTCCATAGGGTCCTAATAACATCCATTTCTTTATATTCATCTACTTAAAATATCAACCTTATTGTTTTCTATGGCTGAGTTAGAGGGCTAGGTTCCTCTTTTGGAGTTCTTCTAGAATATCTCCTGATAATCTTAGGTGAAGCTAATTTTAGAGATGGTCTTTCTTCCTTAGAGATATATATTGTTTTCTAAGTATTAGATATATATAGAGTAAATTTGGAGCTTTATTTTAAAACCAATGTTATTATTTTCATTTTATTCACTATCTTCGAAGATGGTTATTCTATGGAAGTCTATTATTTTATTATAGACCTTGGTGTTAAACTTACATAAAGAGATATTCTCCTTGCCTTAAGATTATTTTTAAACTTATTATTTGAGAATGATTCCCAAGTATCTTATCCATTATCTTATTTTATAAAATTATGTTTATAAATGAGTTGAATCAGAACATGGTGCGTTATGGAAGCCATTCTTATTCTATGATTCAATGCCATAACTTGGATAGCTCTTAACAAAAACAAGGGAAAATTCACCTTATGTTATATTTTATTTATACCTTATCTAAAATGTGTGAAAATTTTCATGGAATCATAACCAAGAGACTCATATTATCCATCACAAGTTAGGTACTTGATAAACCAAAAGGCAATTGTCCTCCATTGCTCAAGTAAGCTTTATGTTTTGATCTCTTTAGTAACTCCTTGAGGGGTGATAGTTAACCATAGAATTGGACCCCCTTATTAATGGAATATATAAATGAGATAATTTAATGTATACCTCCTTGTAATACTAACTCCTTCATCTAGGATGCCTAAGAGTTCACAAATCACATGACTAGTTAATATAATTTAAACACTTTTAACTTTGGTGTGATCATCCTGGAGATTAGGGATGAATTAATTAACTATCCATTAATTGTATTCTTTAGAATTATGAGAAAATTACATACATTACCTCAAAAATTTGAACCAATACCTAATTATATAATATTAATTCCATAGACTTAGGCTTAGACTTTTTCTTTTGATTCATCGCTAGAGATTGCAGAGCTTGTTTGAATGAAAGATCATTGTTTCAAGAAATATGATAATAAGGGAGAATTTAAATTCAAATAAAAATATAAGGTTTGATAATTTTTAATGGGTTTAAAATAACATAGCATCTTTGATATTGAATTATTTCATCATTTCTCTTAGCTTCAGGATATGTCAGAAGCTTTCATTAAATGATGAGACATGACAATTAGAGATAAAAGTGATTAGTCATCATGTGTAAGGAAACTTAAGAAATATTTTCAAAGTCTAATTTCATCCTTTATATGAATTTGGTTAGGCCATCCATATTCCTAATTTATTATCATGGGTATTGAGCTGATGATTTCTATCATTTGTCCATATAACTACTTCATTCTCTCATGATTATCCATTATGTCATGAGGATGACATCATGCCTCTTTTTTAGAAGAGTATATCTTTAAGAAGACACTTTATAATTTTAATATTTTATTTCATTGATTACCCCTTATCTTTAATAATTTTTTAATTTTTAAATAAAGTCTTCCTTCAAGGATTGATACATATGACATTTAACAACTTAAATCTAACCCTATACATAAAATAATAAAATAAAAAATACCTCAATTTATTGTGATGTTATCTCTACTACTTAGGATACTGATTATATTGTAATGATTATAACACATCATTTACTTTAATATATTATATAGGATATAAAAAACACCAATTTTATTGTTCTTTCTATTTGAGAAGTTGTCATCACTAGTTTTCAACTTCTCATTTTCTCTTTTTTATTATTATTTATTTTTTAATTTTCATATTTTTGGGAGGACTACCATTTATAGTTTTCAATCCTTCCCATTTATTATTAGGAGGACTAATATTTATGGTTTTGAATCCTCCACCTCACTTGGGCTTCAATCCTCATCCTTTGACTATTATAGAAGAATAATGTTCTTCCCCATAGCCAAATTCATCTTGAGACTAAATTTGTTTTAAAAAAACCTCCTTACTTTGAGGTTATTGATATAATATTTGTCTATCTAGTAACTAAGACTGTCTTCTTGTTTCCATCTATTTTTAAAATTTGAACTGAACCATTGCCAAATATCGTCTCTATCTTATAGGGTCCCAATGATCTACTCCTAAGTTTCCCTTTAAAGTGTTCAAACTTAGAATCAAATAGAAGTGCCTAATCTCATTATTGGAATATTGTTTTCTTGATATGGATGTCATGTCACTAGTTTATTTGATGTTTAAAAATTTATGTTTACTACAAGGCTTCCATTCTCATTTCATTAAATTTATTGAGTTAAAGAATTCTCTCTCTATGCCTCATCAATATCTATGGCAACTTTTGATGTTGTTCTTAGAATCTATAGTTTAAATTATATGGGAAGTAGAGGTTTCTTTATAAACATAATATCATAAGTTCATAAACATGTGGTATTTTAAGCCCATATTACTTTAGGTAGTTTGTTTATCTAATCATTTCTACTAATGTCAACTATCTTATTCAAGATTTTCTCCAACTCTCTATTTGTGAATTCAACCTATCCATTGGCCTATGGATTATATGTATATGACTTCTATTGGATGTTTTTTAGTGATATATGAAGTCTTTGATAATATTAGACATGAATTAAGGCCCTTACTTAGATATTATGACTCTTGGTATTCCAAATCATTGGATGATTTTGTAATACAAAAAATCAGTAACTATCTCTTCTCTTATAAATGGGAGATCTTGAACGTCTACCCATTTGGTGATATAATATGTGAATAAAAGTATGTATTACTTCCCTTGGTATGGTGGGTCAATAAGACTAATAAAATCCATTCCCCATTCGTTAAAAAGTTCTAGAAACACTTGAGGATGAAGGGGTATTTCATTAGACAATGTGTATTTTCCCATCCTATGGTAAGGATCACATTGTCATACTAATTTGTTATTTTTGGGAATGATGAATTTTTATTCCTATTTAATAAAAAAATTTGAGTAGGAGAAATCAATAAATAATATTCCTAATTAAAGGTACTTATTTTTAAAATTAAATTACAATTAGACCTTTTCTAAAAATAGTAGTGAGAGAGAGAGAGAGAGAAAATTAAACTTAGCTTATTCTAGACTATTCCAACTGAGATGGGGTTTAGAAATTTGTGTGCAAGATTAGGACACTATTACAAATAGGATCCTAGAATTCATTTTCTAATTAGATAGGATCATTAAAACTAGACACCCTGGGCTCTGGCACTATAGTCCTTCTCTAACATTATTGTCTTTAGTATTTAATATTTTTAGGTTTTGTTCATCTACTCAGTGTGAGCCCGTGTACCAATTTTTAGCTCCTCACTAACAATATATCCCCTTATAGAGATAATTATTCATGTAACTGTATCTTTTATATAATTGAAAAAAACTTTTCCAAATGTGGAAAAGGGGTTAGTGTGTGTAAGATGCACTAGATGTGCTTCATACCTTGTGTGTGGGCACACTTCCTACATACCAATAATTTGAGGAAAGATCAAGCCATATATAGTTCTCCCTTTAAGTGTGATTAGTGTAATAATGAATGAAATGCAAGAAATGCTAAAACTAGGTATGCTTTAGATGACTAAGGACTAGTATAAGGACTTGAATTGGCTTGAAAGTGTATAGGCTAGCTATATGTAGAGAATAGGGAAGATCAATTGAGTGGTCTTGCTTGTTTCAATGATATTTGACAACCCTTTCCAAATTATCTTTGCATGGGATTTTATAGATATCTATTGGTCATGGGCTAGATGAAACTAGACTAGGTCAACATAATAAACAAGAGGAATCAAGGGAAAATGGTAATTTGGGCTTGAATTATTATTAGATAGGAGTGTTGAAAAGGGGACACCCTAGGGTCTAGGACTATAGTCTAACTTTGGTGATATTGTCTTGAGTAGACAAGACCTAATGGTATGGATTAGTCATGAAGAGAGGGTGATAATTTAGTTGGGATCAATTCTAGAAGGCCATGGATGATTGGGAATTAGTGAAAATAATCCTAAGAGGGTCATGAGAGAAAGAAAAAGGGACCTAGGGATTGGGTATCTTTAGCCATGCTCAAGTTACCGGTTTTTGCATTTTATATGACTACATTTGCCCCCCTTTATTCTATTAATGCATCAAATAAAAATAATAGGATAAAGGAAAATATAAAGTGTACCTAAACTTACCTGCAAAGGTGAATCCCATGAAGCTTGTATGTTGAGTAATGTTGGATTGTACATAAAGACATGTTGTGTAAGTGTGAATATATGAAAGGAAAATAAAGAGTAGATCAGCTCTTATTATATGTAATATAAAATAAGAAGTTACAAATCTAGGTAAGAGAGAGGATGAGAAAGGAATGAATATACCTCACTAGGTACACAAACCAATACAAAACCTATTATGATACTGAGTAAGGCTGAGTAGTGTTAGATGTGCTAGATGATTTTGTACCAAAAGTTATATTGTGAATGAAGTTCAGTGCTCAATTTCATATAAAGTGGCTCAAGAATGCAAAGGATGGCCCTTTGGCTCTATAGCCACCTACTAAGTAAAGCTAGATGATCATGTATGTGCTAATCAGTGTTTGGATTATGTGTCCAATCCCTTTAAATAGGTTGCTCAAGAACACAAAGGTTATCCCTTTAGCTCCATCATTTCCCCATGAAGTGAAACTAAGGTCTGATACTAGTATATATGAATGTGTATGTCATATGAGATGGCTTCTAAATCCCATGAATGCTCTATAAATCTAAAAATGTGGTGTGGATAGCTTAATTAGTGTTGGAAACTAGGCCAATATTGGCCAACTCAAAAAACATGGAGATTAGGCTTGTATGAAAGCCACTCTAAAACTAAAGATTTGGATTATGTGGAAGCCACTCAAGAATTCAAGAATGTGGAGGCTAGGATTGTATGAAATACACTCCAAAATGATACCAACCACCTACAGATGGAATAAAGCATGCAATTGTTGATAATGCCTAGGTGATGTTGAAAATTGAAACAAAAGAAACAAAAGTGTTATGTAATTTTACCCCAATCATTGGTGTCTGAAACATGGATTCTGATCTAGAAGTTATACCAACTACTATGTCTAAAACTAAAAGTGATAACCAATCATGCATGCATGATTCCTCTATGTCTAGATTCTCTAAGAAAATTATACTAAAAACTACTAATTTGAATTGGTCTGATTGTGTAAAACTATATTTGAACATATCTTTCTACCTACTTCTAAAAAACCTAGTTTTTTTGTTATTTGTACATGAGTGCCAAAAATGGACACCCTAATGTCTAGCATTATAGTCTAGCCTCAGGTTTATTGTCTTGTGATGAAATTAGTCATTGGTCTAGAATCTTAACTATCTGCCTAGTTTACTCTAAGTGGTGTGATGACTGATTTTTATTTTGGTTGTTCTAAACAAATTTTTGACTAATAAGATCTCTAATTTCTATAGAAAAACCACTATTTATTATCCCCTCTTTTAAGGGTATGAATAGGTACCCCAAAATGACTTCCCTTAGAATAATAAGCTCTACAAGTGTGTTAAGCTAGAAATATACATGATATAGTAATAATAATCAACAAGATATCTCAATATATAGCATGGTTTGATTTTAGAGATTTTTAGATTAAT
The DNA here is from genome assembly GCA_037957365.1 of Torreya grandis. NCBI lineage: Eukaryota > Viridiplantae > Streptophyta > Pinopsida > Cupressales > Taxaceae > Torreya > Torreya grandis. The sequence goes on from JARHVA010002399.1 coordinate 1,705,561, forward strand.
AAGGGTATGCCTAGATAGATGTAATAATGTAATAGTATGTGTAATGTAATAAAATAGAATTAAAAGTATTAGTTGTTAGTTTGTTAGTTATTAATTTGTTAGTTGGAGGTTTGTTAATTGGAGGGATGGAGCATGATGTCCATTATGGCATCCAAGAAAATATGAAAATGCATGATATGGATCATGGCATTGTAACAATCAAGAAGCAATCAAGAAACAAGTACACAAAGCAAGAATAAAGAAGCATATAAGGGTGGCCAAGGGGTGATGTAAACAAGGGACATGGGCACATGTCACTCAAACTAAAAATTAAGCATACAAGGCATGTCCAAATGCCACATACACATAAAAGTGAAATAAGCAATGTTGGCACAAGGGCCACATGCTCAAGAAGAGTACAAATAAATGACATTGTAAATTTTCCTAAGGCACGTGCATGAATAGAAGTAAAGGATATTGGTAAATGTCTTAAGGCACATATAAGAGACAAGCATAAATAAGAAATGCAATTCAACAAGCTTTGCTAAGCAAGGAAGGAAAGCATGTAAAGACTATTAAATATAATCACATCTATGTAATATACCTATATAGGGGTATATATTATATATTGGGGATATCTAGTAGAATAATGAATAATGGTTTAGTACCAAATGCATAAGGATGAGTTGGGTAGATGAAAACTAGTATAAATAAGAGGGTATTGTCCATTTTAATGTATCTAATAAGTTATTTTTAATGGATCATTGATCTTGAGGTATCCTCCTCAACGTGGCAAGTGATTCAGAGTGATTCCTTCCATAAAAGGAATAATATATCAATATATGTAGTATTCTAGTTATATGAGTGATTTTGTATATGTAAGAGAAGAGGTTCCTCTCATCTAGTATCAAAGAACTTTATAGGGCCATTTCTTTTATTATTATTTCTATTTCAAGCACATTTGGGATATTTATGATTCTATTGCAAGCATATGTGGAAGCTTCATGGAGAAAGTCTAACAAGTGCATTTTTTTTTTAATCCTAAAAAAACTTGATTATCTTTCTTCAAACTGATCACAAATGGTAATGAATCAAGCCAAAGGTTTTTTGGGTTTTGTGCATATTTATCTGAACTTTAAATATAAATTTTAAATTTTAAATTTCATTTATTATTTTTAAATTTATCATAGTTTTAGTGACTTAAAGTTTGTAAAGAAAATCAAAAGAAGAAGAAGAAAATAAAAAAGTCATGGATCCTTCTATTTTATTTAAATAAATGCATTCATTAAACAATATCCATGTTATTTTTGATATAATTTATCCTCACTTCCATATACCAAAAAATATTATGGAGAAATTAATGCATGGTTATATTGGGAGAATAACTATTGTGAATGGTATATGAATTTATTTCCTATAGTTGAAGAATATAAAGTGGAAATAACTACATGGCTTGAGTTGGAGGACATTTGTAGAGCATGGCATGAAAATATCTTTCAATTGGATGAGGGTGATTTATTTAATCTTATGTTAACTTCTTTTCTTCTTCCCTTCAATGATTTCAATAATTCAATGAATTATTTGGTGGGGTTAGCTACTCCGAACACAATGTGTGAAAAGAAAAATGTTAAGGGGGATGGCATGTATCCTCCATTAGCTCACCAAGTAGACTAGTTTAAGCATCCTTGTACTAGTTTTGAGATGATGATCATGCAACTTCAACTTTCATTACTCAAATATAAATATAGACTAACTTGTTTTTAGTTGAGGTTATTTCATTCATCTATCCCTCTAAACATCCACCTCAAGCTCTAGTGATTTAGCTCATATTATTATACATGCTTCTATCAAAGTACAAGAAGAAGTGAAAGCCAAAATGGACACATGGAAGTGCCTCTATATGGTCTTCTACATATTTTTGATATGTATGATTAGGAATTCATTTGGTCCTCCTATTTCTTATCATGTTTTGAGGGTGAAACATATTTAAGGGGGATGGAATATAATATAACTATATAGGGGTATATATTATATATTGGATATAGTTAGTAGAATAATGAATAGTGGTTTAGTACCAGATGTTTAAGAAGGATGAGATGGGTAGATGAAAACTAGTATAAATAAGAGGGCTTAGCCCATTATAATGTATCCATGAAGCTATTTGTAATTGGGAATTTCTCTTAAGGAGGTAGCCCCCTTGAAGTGGCAAGTGATTTAGAGTGATTCCTTCCATAAAAGGAATAAAATATCAATATATGTAATATTTTAGTTATCTGAGTGATTTTTTGTATGTAAGAGAAGAGGTTTCTCTCACACATCTAATTGATCAAAGAAAGAGTGAAAGTATGCAAGACATGTAAGTACAAGACTAGGTATATTCTAAGAGATACACAAGTTCTAGATACTAGTGAAATGTCAATATAGTAATCTTTGTGATATAGTTATTAATATATATCAGCATGATAACTTAGAGTGTGTAGTGTAGGAATGACATAACTTGGATGGTGTAGTCATGTAGAAGATTCCCCTAGTGGTTATGTATATCAATGTGTGTTTTGAATGTAGAAGTAGGATGCCCCCTCAATGGGTAGAGTGAAGTTATCAAATAGATGGATGTCACTACACAGACTCAAATAAGATCAATTAAAGCTTGGTAATGTAGATAAATTGGCATATAATAGCATGAAATAGTAGATGTAAGTCCTAGCATAGTAGTAGAAATGTAAAGCATGGATGATGCATATAATTGAATTTTTTTGATGTCTTGAAATTTTTGAAAGTTTTTTGGATTCTGAAATGTTATATTGTTTTTTTATTTATTTTTTAATTCTTTGAGATGTGTATAAATAAGTAGAAGAGATTATGTATAATCAAGAGTAAGAAACTATGTATAGGTGAGGTTGACAAGAGATGATACTAATGAGTGTCATGGGAGACTCCCTATCACGGTGTCCTTTATCAAGGAGTGGAATTGTATGTGATCATGAAGTGCGATGGAAATGCTAAGGCTATGGCTCTAAAAGATGTATATGTTGTAGATGATCTCAAATATCTAATGTAGAAACTAACTATGGGGTCCTTCTATAACTCTGAGAAGTGGGTTCAATTGTAGGGATTTCAGGGACCCATCTAGAAGTAGGAGAAGATCTCTAAACATGTGCTCTGTGTGTAGATGCATGAGATCTCAATGAAACTACTCTATGTATGAATATTGTAGCTGGAAACTAACTAGAAATTGAAAGCTATGGAGGTGTATGAACCATTTTTACTAGCAATGGATGCCTAAACTATGTTTGAATCTGAAGTGGAAGAGGAATCAAAATTGGAGGAGAAGCTAAAATTGGTGGCAAAACTAAAACTGGTGGTAAAACTAAAACTAGTTACTACAAACTAGTAGATGGCTCTAAAGTGGGGAGAAGTAACTCATATGGAACTTTACTAACTATAACAACTTGATTATCATAAATGAATTTCATGCATATATGAACTATAGTAGGTACTACTTTGAGTTTTTTAATCTATGGTCAACCAAGTAACATATCAAAGACTCATGCATTGAGAACTATAGTGAATGGTGTGGCTACATGTGTAAGACCAACCTATAGTGGAAGTATTATCTTTCCTAATGAAATCTATATATGGCCATTGAAACCATTGATAATTATGTCTATTAGAGTGTTATCCTACTCTGAATAACCCAAATGTTGTAGTAGTGATAAGGTACACATGTTAAGATTGGAACCATTGTCAATAAGCACACTATAAATAGGTTGATTATGAATGTGAGATCTGATAAAGAGTGCATGATAATCTAAATCATCCTTAATTATCTCATACTCTAATAAGGATATAGAAGGTTTAGCTGTAACTCTATAATTATACACACTAATCATGTTGCTTAAATGATGTAACTCAATTGAAGGTGACATCTATGTATATAGTGGTAGATGTGCATGATATGTATGATGAACCTTGATGTGTTCCATGTATCCTATTTTGAATGTTATGGAAATAGATTTGAGAAGATTTTCAATGCTTTATCTTATGTTTGCTTTGTCGATAGAGGCTCAACTAAAGTTCCAAGATCAATAGCATTTGAATCTATTAGGTCTTGTATCTTATGCTTTAAACTGATGTATCCATTTGTCATATGGCATAGCGCCCTATGGTAGTTTCAAAATGCATATTGATCATATCCCTTTAAAAGAGGATTTATTGGATCAACTTCCTAAATAGGAGGGAAAGATATGATATGTAATCTAAAATCTATTGTAAAACCTTGGCTAGAGAAAACTATGTGGAGGGGGTGATGACAAAACTATTTGTTAAGGAGGCTCTAAAGTCCCATTAATTGTAGGTTGATTCTACCCTTTAGTAGAATTGAAATTGACCTTATATGGGACTTTTTTGTTACTCATATTAGTTGTGTCTAATGTATTAGTGTATTTTAGTTTTCTTAATGAAATTAGTTTGACTTCTCTTCCCTTTAATTTGTGACACAATTTAGTGAAGAAAGAGAATCTTTTGAACATGATTGATTCATGAAGTGATAGTAGAATAATTTATTTGAAAATTTCCTATAACTCTTGATCTTCTATGGGGATAGTTATCTTAGCCAAGATGGTCTTATACTAAAAAACATAGTATATGAGATGCTCATTTGGTCATTGTTTTTTTTTGAGTAATTTGAGAATATGAAACCTTATCACCAATGTTGATACTGAAGTATGCTAGGAACATGTCAAATAAAGTATTGAATGCATTGAAAAATTAACTTAGTAGTCTATAGAACCATTGTAAATCATAATCCTTTAGACTCCATGGAAGTATCATCGTAAGTAGCCAATCATTCGATACATAGTCCAAATATTTTTCATAAAAATCTCTCAAATGTCTCTCTGGATCACCCTTGCCATCATATAGAGTAATCTTAGGTTGAATAAAACCTTATGGAAAGTGTTTAGAGGAAATGTGATGTGCCAATGGTGTATTCAATAAAGAAAAATAATCCAAAGCCTACGTATGTCCAGTGGCACCTTGCTCAAGATGTAGCACCTTAGATTAAAGAGATCTTATCTCTTGTACAAGGGCTACCACATCAAGAGATAAGGATGTACTAGATGTAATTGGTTGCATAGAGGTAGGTTGGGCTACTATATGGGGTTTTTGACACATAGTTACCCCTATAGTGTCATTTGCAACTAGTGGCTCTGAAAGAATGGAAGAGTCAACTTGCTTAGCCTTTTTAATTTCCATGATAGATTGTAAAACAAGAGTATGATCTCAGGGTTGTTCCTTGATTCTTTCTCTAAAACTTTATAAAATCAAATATTTGTTGAGAACAACTTTATTATCAACAGTAGTTGGAAGTGGATCAGTAGTCTAATGTGATGGAGCATCATCATCATTGTGTACATCATCATTATTATTTTCATATTACTCATTATCAGAGTTATTTTCATGAAAATTTGTCTAATTTGGGTGTGTAGGATTTATAACAGGAACCTAAGTTATTTGTTTATCCATGGTGTATGGTTGGATTGAAGGAATTTTGGTGAATTTGAGAGGATTTCCACTAAGTCTTACACTTCATCTTGAATGAAGAGATGTAAGGAACTTAGGTGGCATAAGGAAAACAACTTGAATAATAGTAGAAAAGATTAAACTGATATAATCTAAACAAGGAACTAGAATATACATAGGAAGGATACAAAACTCCCAAATATGTAAGGTGATACATCAAGAATGGAAAAAGGAAATAACACATGCAAATAGGGATTTTTCAAAAATATTTTTACTAAATACTATGAATTTTTTAAATTTAAATTGAATTTGTGAGTTCAATATTCAAGAAACAATTCACAAATTTATGGGAAAGTGTTGGATTTAATGGGACCTAGTAGATGCACCTAGGGTTTTGAGGATTTTTTTTTTTGAAAATTACTATGAACTTTTTTAGTTTGAAGTGTTTTATTCTAATTTTAATATGCAATTAAAAATTTAGAAAATGATTGGAAAACTACTAGAAAATTACTGGGAGCTAGTTGATGTAACTAGGATTTGAAATAAATTTATTTTAAAATTTACTACAAAATTTTGAAATTTGAGAGGATTTTTTTATTTTAATATTCAATAAAAAATTCAAAAATTAATGGGAAAAATAAAATAGGAATTTACCCTAAGTTTTCTAAGTTTGTATGCAAAATTTGAAGTCAGGTTCACCAAATGATTTGTTATTTTTGGGAGTAATGGAGTTTTATTCCTTTTTATTAAACAAGTCAAAGTAGGATAAATTAGTAAATACTATTCATAATTAAATCTACTAATTTTTGAAATTAAATTACAATTAGACCTTTTATAAAAATAGTAGTGAGAGAGAGAAAACTAAACTTAGATTATTCTAGACTATTTTAACTGAGACAGGGTCTAGAAATTTGTGTGAAGGACTAGGACATTATCACAAATAGGATACTGGACTTCATTTAGGAGCACTAGAAATTAGACATCTTTGGCTTCAAAGCTATATTCCTTCACTGGCACTATTGTCCTAAGGATTTAAGCTTTTTGGGTTTTATTTACCTGCTCAGTGGGAGCCTTTGTACCAATTTTTAGGTCCTCATTGTAAATAGAGCTCCTTGTAGAGTTGATTCTTCATATAATTATATATTTTATGTAATTGAAAGAAACTTTGCAAAATATGAAAAGGGGTTAGTGTGTGTAAGATACACTAGACATGTTTCACACCATGTGTGTGGGAACATTGCCTACATCCCAATACTCTGAGGGATCAAATGATATGTAGTTCTCCCTTTAAGAGTGTTTGGTGTAATAGTGAATGAAATGCAAGAAATGATAAATACAGGTATGCTTGAGATGACCAAGGACTAGTTTAAGGACTTGAATTGGATTGAATTTATATAGGTTATACATACGTAGAGAATAAGGAAGATTTCTTTAGTGGTCTTTCTTATATTATTTCTTGCTTCAATGATATTTTGCAACCCTTTCCAAATGATATTTGAATGGGATTTTATACAGATATATTGGTCATGGGTTAGATGAAACCATACTAGGCCAACATAATGAACAAGAGGAATTGAAAAAAAATGGTAATCTGGGCTTGAATTATGATTGGATGGGAACATTGAAAAGGGGACACCCTAGGCTCCAGTGCTATTGTCCAACTTTGGGACTATTGTCCTATGTAGATGAAACTTGTGGGGGATGGATTAGTAATGAAGAGAGGGTCTTGGCTTTGTTGGGATCAAGTATGGAAGGCCACATATGATTAAGAATCAATGAAAATAAGTTCAAGAGGTCATGAGAGAAAGCAAGAGGGACCTAAGGATTGGGTCTCTTTATCCATGCTCAAATTACTAATTTTTTCATTTTATATGACTACACATATATATATCTTCACATTTATGTGAAGTGAAGTCCAATAGTATCCAACCCTAAGGATCTTATGGATAATCATCTTGGATGAATAATTTACTTTCATATGATCATTATGATAAACACTTATGATGTTATAAGTCTCATCCTCTCTTACACACCTATGAAGCACAGGGCCAGGTCTACATTTTTTTAAAAACCATTAAGCCATTTAAAATGAATATTATCTCTAATTAAACATTTCCTTTCTTTGTGTAAAGTTACAATGAAAATTGCATATGAAAAAGTAGTTTTTCATGTTAGTAAACCATAGTGAGTATGATGAAATTGTGATTAGATGCTCATTAGGAACGTAATCTTCCACTAGCTCCTCTTCACCTAAAACATTTAACCTTGATAAAAATTTAGAAACCATAATAAATTGTTTGGGCTTGTCAATAATGGTAATGTAAAAATATTGCAAAAGTAGCACCCAAATAATTATCCTACCTCCAACCACTAATTTATTTATTAAATAAATTATGGTTGAGTGATCTATGTAAACAAAGATATTATATCAAATGATGTATTGCCTAAATTTATTTATTATATATACAATAGTTAGGAATTAATGTTTAGTTATGGTAAAATTTATTTCATTGGTGGTGAGATTATTTTTGACATAATAGATAACATACATTTTTTGTCCTTCATCATTTGATTTAGAAAATATCCCTATAACATTATTATAATCATTTATATGAATGTGGGATGGTTGTTTCTAGTTAGGCCCTCTCAAAATTGGAGCAAAAATTAGTTTTAACTTTATTGATTCAAATTTTTGTTGGAATTTGTTAGTCCATAAAAAATCACTATCTTTGGTAAGAAATTAAAACATAGGTGCATATATTTTTTTTTGAAGTCTTATATAAAACACCTATAATATCCTACATATCCCCAAAAAAATTGATATTAATCTAAGTTTTAGGAGAAGTCAAATTAGAAATGAATTAAATATTCTTAGGATCCACTTATATCCCTTGGGATAAGATTTGATGTCCTAGGACAATTATTATTACTTTTTTCCTTCACACGGTCACAACTTTCCCTAGGCATGCACCTAAGTGACAAGACTCAAACATGCTAGCACATTATAATTTCATGCAAGAACAAGTTATCATGCACTCACCCAAAGCATGCAATGAAGGATCAATTATTATTGGTTTTTTGCATGAGGGTATGTTTGTCCAATTTATTAGGTAAGGGTGCTCAAACACATACACAATTTTAAAATCATTATATAATACATATATAACTTAGCATGACTTCATTGCTCAACGATTAAAAAAATGGCATAAATAATAACTAGCAGAATTAATTCCATAGTTGAAAAATAGTATTAAGTTAACATAGGATTCATTCATCATATTCATGAGTGATCTATAAATAATACACAATTATAGAGTTATAATGCAACAAAATCATATACCCTCTACTAATAACATCCAATTGAACAACATTACATAGTACATCATGGAGGTATTTATACTTAGTTCTCCCTAATCAAATTAATTACAAAAGTAATTACTATTGACTAATTTGACCACAAATCAAATTAGGTCAACCCCTTATAGTTAAAAACATGATATATGGGTCTATTATGGTATTATATATGTCCCATGGTCTTAATGAGGCCACTTATAATGTACTTTAGCTTTTTCATAGTTTCATAGTTCATCTCATGTCATCTGTGGGTCATTTTAGAGTCATTTACGAGACATGTATAGTTTTACATGAAAAACATGTGTGTTAAGATGTCATTTAACATCCATGTGGGGGATAGGTCTCAGAGTAAATGTATAGAGCTTACAAACTATAGGTTTCAATGTATAAGAAAAATTCAAGTGCAAAGAGAGAGAGAGTTTAGGTAGTTGTAAAAACTACATGATAGTCTTAACATGTGTGGTAGCTTTCACAGTGAATTTCCATCTCCCTTGAACTCACTTCCATACTTAGACAGCCTTGAAAATATAAAAAATGTCAAAAAATCATTTTTTTCTCCATCGCTCTCCTTTACATGTAGAAATAGTCAACTGGTCTTAAAATGGTATAGATAATAGGAGGTAATTTCAATAAAATTATCTTGAGGGATGATATTACTCCTTATATAATTAAAATTCATGGTATGATTTAGAGGATTGGTTATTTTTACTCTATGAAACATTTCTAACAAGGTCTATTCCTTTTTCTACTTATTCATTCCCATACCCTTCAGGTTTCTTTTTTGTTTGGATTGGTCTATACAAACAAGTTCATATAAGTTATTATGAGGAGTGTGACCATCATTATAAAATGTTTATTTATTTTTCTTACATGTTTAGATATCAAGAGATAAGCACAACATCCCATAGTACTATTGAGATACACCATTAAATTTGTAGACCAAGTTTCACTTGTTGAATATATATCCTTCCTGTAGTGGCTTCAAAAAAAAGGTGGAATGTGTTTCCAATCTCAATTTCATGGTGTTTATTTGTTATTTGAAATTTTTGGTCTCAATTTTATTATATTTGGATTGAAGAGACCAATGCATACACATATAGTTAGTTCCCCTTGCAGTTGTCACATACAGTTAGGTAGAGAAGGAGCTTTGAATAGTCATGGTGATGGGATAAGGAGATTTCAAGGTGTTGAATACATTCTCAAGGTGTGAAAAATAATTTTTAGATATAAAAATTGGTTTAAGATTTTTTTAATATATAATGCTTCAATATACATAGCCTTATATCCTGCATGTGCACCTATAAGAAGCTTCCACAAAGGACTGAGCAGATTTGGATAAAGGTGTTAAAACTTATTTGAGACCTTATTAAGTTCTAATAGCTTTGATAAGGTCATTATGAAAATTATTATGATAATCCATGTATTAAAAATTTATCTCAAATTTTTTAGGTTGAGAAGACTACAAGAGAAACATATTTCCTTTATATATTCAAAATAAAGATCTTGTCTCACAATTGGTTTTTTAATATTAGAGTGTTTTGGGATTTAAACTATTTTAGTGGTTTAAAATATGTAGCCAATGCATAGGGTCAATTATTTTATAAAATAATTTAATATTTATTCATAAGGATGATTTTGTAATTAGGACTCTAATTTAATTAATGTTTGATTGTAGATTTTCACTATGATTTATAATATTCTTGAAGCCTAAACAGTCTTATGATGTTACATGCCACTTTGGTGGAAGCCCTCATAATAAATTATTATATTTTAATAATAAATGATATATTTCCTCAAATATAAATATAATGGACTATAAAACCATGTGAGACACAAGAAATTACCTATAGGTATTTCTGTTGTTCTCAAAAGGACACCTACATGTTGACTATAAATTGGTAACATATTAGAACAAGAAAATTGTAGATGGCCTAGGGAATGATGTGGATAGTTTTAGGTATGAATATGATTTTAAAAACTTAAATAATATACTAATTAATTTTACTCCATTTTTGAACATGATGAGTACCTAAATTAATACCTATGGTTTCCCAAATGGAGAACCTACAATTGACAATAGACTGACAATATATGAGAAGAGGTAGTCTGAATGTTGACATAATTTTAAGGTAAGAGATGAATTAAAAAAACCATGAAATGAAAAAAATTACCAAAAATATGGAGATAAAATATAAAAAATAATTAATTAGTCCCTAATTAGTACCTACAAGGGTCTCATTTTCTTGAAATGAATACCCACAGTCTGTTAAAGTTTGTAGACTAGGCCTAGCCAAGTAGAAAGGTGGATTGAGAGAGTTGGTAGAGTTATGGGGTGTTGAAAATGTTTTAGAATACCTTAAAAATATTATTAACACTAATAATTATATTTTTAGATGACATGTGATATATACTAATCTATATTTTCAAATTCATACTCAGGTAGTTATGACCCTGCACACAGTCAATGTTACACATACTAGTCTTAAAGAATTTCAGGTTTAGAATGTGTTAGAGACATAAAAAATATGATATTTGGTGAATAATTTATATATAACATATTTTATCCTCCCATATTCCCATTTTTAATAATAAAATAGTGGAAGTACCTTTTATTTTGTCTCAGATAGAGAGCACTCCTAGTCATCATGAAACTGTAGGTTTGGTGAACAAATAGTAAAAAGATGAAATGTAAAGTCTTGGAAAATTGAAATAAATGTGTGGATATTTTTATTAAATATTAAAAATCATATTTTAGGCCTTAAATTTATTATAAATAATTTAGATGAGGTTTTATGCCATGAACACAGTCAAGCTTGTTAAGCCTAATATTAAGCCTAAAGCCCTAGTGGGATCTAATTATTTTCCTAGGACCATATCACAATTAAATACTACTTGATGAATTTAAAGGATAAATATAAGATGAATTTTATTCATTTATTTTCATATAAAAACCATAGTGGTGTTATTTTTGGATAAAACTTAATTCAGGGAATGTAGAATGCACTCAAGAGCTCGATAGGCCATCTTCAAGATCTCACATCTATTTGGATTGGTTGCATGGTGAGAAAAGGAGTTTGGTAAATTTGAGGAGGTTAATAATATTAAAATTTGTTTAATTTTTTTTGAGGTTATATGTCAAGATTGTATGAACAATCCTTCAGATTCCAAACCCTCTAAAACCCTCCCAAACCCATGATTTTGACCCAATTAGAAAGAAATGAGTAAAGATGCATTCAATTAGGATATTTTGGCATAAAAATGGTTATGGAATTGTATAATAGTCACTCAAGATCCTTTCCACCCATTTTTTATATAAGCTACTTGATAATGAACATTTGTCAACTCTCCCTAGCTTGGTTTAAAATGATCAAGAGGGGCTTAATCAAGAAGGAAATTTCGAGAAGTCCATTTGAAGACCCTATGCCAATTTTGGAGAGTTTGATGCTTCATATGGAAAATTGTATAAGAATACCTTCCAAAAATATATTCTCCACTTCATACTTATAAAATGTAACTAGTTTTCATGCCTTTACATGTGGGATTATAATCCTTGAACTTTTCTTCTCTCCTCTCACACATTCTATAAATGAAATCCATTTTGGATCTTGTATTAGAATTCTAAACCTAGTATGGTGAAGTCATATTAGTTTGATATTATAATTTTCCTTTGGAATAATAAATTCAATCTAGCTTTGATATTAAAAACTATATTATCTAAGTATGTGAAGTGATGTATAGTGAAAATTTAAGTGATTTATATATATCCTGACCTTCTCTCAGTTCTTCCATGTTTGATGCAAGTTTTTCTACTTTAACCAGTTAATGAAGTTTTATAAATTTATGGGTCTATTTTTAAGTGTAAAAGTACCCTTATTTTATAAAACGAATCTTTGTTTCACTTAACTTGAGTAGCTTCATGCATATCACCTCCATGTTTGAAATACTAATGTTAGAGCAATTCAAGGTTCTAAGACTAGTGTTTTGAGTCATGTCTCTTAGTGCACATGTATGGTAATTTTGTAGAGATATTTTTGGTGTATCACCCCCTTACATTATCCTAATTTCATGTCTACTTCTATCCCATTCATTCAAGCAATTAGGTAGTGTATGTGATAAACACTTAAGGATCAATCTAGGTAGATAACCCTTAAACTTAGAGGTCTACCTCTAAAATAGGAAACCCATAGGCCTAGAGGTATTCCAATGTTTCCCAAATCTTAGATTAGTCTTTAAAAATATCATATAGGGTGTAATATTTGGTGATAAAAATTAAACTTAATGTGACTCGTTAATGATCATAAATACCTTTGAGTCATGGCACCCATTTACATTAAGTTCCTAAAGACCTATGACTTTTTGTCACTATATTATCTCTTCAATGTTGTATCTTAATTTTAGTGGCATATATTCCCATGGGATGGTAATATATTCAAACTTGAATTATTCTCTTTCATCCCTATGAATCACTCCATAACTATTATCCATTTTACATGTACTTCCTAAGTTTTTTGCTAGGTCTAAGTCCATTATTAGGGTCTCTATATAATATGCACATTTATTTCATGAGACTTGGTCTTTCCATACCATTTAATATTACTCCATGGTCTTATTTACCATGTTATTTTTAATTTTGCCTCTCCAAACTAGTTACTCCCAAAAAGTACTTAGCTAAAATTGGAGGTCCAACATCACCCCACACTAAACCATTAGTTTGTCCTAGACTAAGCATTATTCTTAGGATCTACCAAAAACTAAAGTATTGACTACTCAATTTTATTTTTGATGCCTTCATAATGGTTTAAGTAATTTTACATCTTAGACATTGTTTATTCTATTTTAACTTTGATCTTCTTTATCTCTCCAAGTTGTATGAGACATTCTTCTGCTCTACTGACCAAACACTCAAGGGATGTGGAAGCATCTTTATGAACACTTTCAAGTAAAGTGACATTAGTGAAAATATATACTCAAAGTGCCATGAGGTTTTTATTTATTTCTTGATGGTGAATTCTTATTATGTTATCCATAACATCCATATCCTCAAATTATTTGGTATGCCGTGTATGGTATTTTATTAGCAAGATGTTATCCACCAATTATTTTCATTAAATATTTTCTACTTAGATCATAGATTACAAAATTTTGTAGGATCATGAATTATTTTCAAAAACCCCATCCAAGATGAGATTGGTATCCCTAGATCTATGGAATAAGATTTTTCATACCTTTAATACTTCAATAAACTAATCTATTACCAAAGTATATTCATTTATGGGTCCAGACTAGTCCTTACATCATTTTAGTAGAATCTCTACTAGGGTATCTATTTTATCCATTTCCTCAATATAAATGGGAACCCCATCTACAAGAACTATTTATTGATTCAAAATTATTTTACAGATCTTCAATTTTTTACCTTGGTCATTATTTCAATTTATAACTAGCACTTGACCTCGACTAGTTATTTTTAAAGATTTGTTCTCATAGTGCTCTCATCATGATATAAAACAACCATTATTACATGTTTTTTATGCTCAATAGGAATCATTATTACATAATTCATTATGACTTGTGAGCTCATGTGCCAATTTTAGAAGTGTCACACTAGACTATATCATATTAAACTTCTTGGATTCTACCCAAAGGGTATAAGTTTTACCACTTTTATATCTAATAATAAGCTATTTTAAGGTATCTCAAAATGGCATTATTTGTTATAAACATCATGGGATAAATAAAATTCTCATTGAGTTTTATCAAATGCCTCTTCTAATTAAAAATATGAAAACATGTATAAATGTTTCTATGACACTCCCATATGGTATTGGCCATGTAGTTTCATGGTTGCATTAGTTTTCTTTATCCTTTGTGTGGAGTCATAAATAGTATATTTACCCTTATAGGGATATCACTCAATTATGTTAATGTCCATATCTTTGATCTAGTGGCTGGCCCCAATGTCAAACTCACTCATACCCAAGGCCATGTCAGAACCATCCCTCTCTTTACTAGTGATGTATTCAATTTATAATCATACCTATTTGAGGGTGGTTTCTTAATGCTACACTAGTGAAGGTGTCTATTTGAGTCTAGGGTAGTTTTATCTTATTTTGTTTTAGCATTATATTCTTATAGGGTCTCCTCTGGAATTTATATCTTCTTTTAAAAGTCACCATCCTTAGGTGCCAATCTTTCATGTTACAAATGAAAATTTTATGTTACCATATCTAAGCCCTCAGGTTGAATTACTAGTGGAGTTTCCTTGGCTGGTATTAAGATAGTCCTTTTCCACTTTGTAGGTTATGGTTAAGTGCTACTACTAACATCATTCCCTTAACACTTATGCTTCTACTTGTCTAGTATTAGTGGAGGTGAGATTATTTATTTCTCATGTTCCACATTGCTTAAGGATTTATTCCTTGGTTTTGACATGTAAAACAAAGAATGAGTTGAAATTCCTTCCAAAATATATTCAACCTTGATGTCAATTTTATCTGAATCTAGCCTTTTAGTATATGCCTTCTTCCTGGGGTATATGTATATTTAACAGAGAGTGTGCATCTTTGTGTAAATCTTCTCAGTAGTAATGGTCACCAGTTTCACATCATTTATTATATTGATGGTATTTAAGAATTAAAATACATAGGAAACACATGGTAATTTCATCCACCTAGATAATTATCTAGAGGGAACTATTTGGATTCGTGCTAAGGAAAAATGTTATTTCACTATGAATTTTGATTTGTCCCTAGACTAAGTATTTTGAAACATTCCACTCATTCCTAAGGGCTTCCTTCATATCATCATACCATCCCTTCATTTTGATATTTTGGGATTGAATTATTGATCCAAGGTAAGTAAAAACTTTAAAGTACTCTATAAGGGACTTGTGCTCATAAGGGTACACCCACATAAATTCTCTAGTGGTGTAATTAGGTACACCAATATCATCAAACACTAGTAACAAAAGGAAGTTACCCCATGAAAAACTTTGGTTCAATAGGTAGTGAGATTTATATGCATCCCTAATAATATTATCAGTGAAATATCATGCATAGTTATACTTCAAAATCAAGGTAATTTGTTGAGAAACATAAATATGGGACATATCCACTTCTTTCCATGTATTGATAGCTCCAACATTGATAATGATGATGTGAAAAACCAATCTAGGGGTGGGATCTTGAATATTTGTGATATGCATAACATGGAATTTTTTTAATACTCAAGTTCCATTGCATTATTTTCTATATCTTCTTGGTACTCCAAGTCATAATAATGGTTTGCACCTTAACACTACAATCCTATGAAATTACTTATCCACTCTGGTGTAATGTCTATTTGGCACCCAAAAATGTATTAATAGTCTTCATGTACTCATGAAATTAAAAAATTGATTAATTCAACTGACTTCCCAAAATATAAAAGATTAAATAATTCAAAGAGACCTACATCATTGAGAATATTGATAATACTCAAGTCATATACCATTTAATACATGGTTTATTTGTTAACCTGCTTAGATCTCTTGATTTAACACCCTTTAATGGTAGAGGTCAACATATGAAACTTATGACTCAATAAACCCATGATTTTATAGTCACCCTTTCAATGATCTATTTATTTATCACAACAACTTCACTATGTGATGATCAAAATAGTCATAAGTAATTGAGTTTCACTCATCTAAAGGCATAAAAATACTCTTTTAGCATCTCAACAATGATCCTTGGCTTTGTAATTTTGAAAATGTGACAATATTAAAATGTGATAAATATAATAAATGTTATTAATTCCATTACCATGATTCATACTTGGCACACCTTTCATTACCATTGATTTCCTTATATTAAATACATCTGTCATCCCATTTTTTTCCTAAAGTGCCTGACAAGTATAAATATTTTGAAAGTTTTCCATTCCAAAGGTAGGAATCTTAATTATTTATCTTAACTTTTATTAGTAGTTACATTCCACTTATTATATACCCATTTGTCCTTACACTTCCACTTACACACCTTTTCTCTCATGTTTTTTCCCATTGACTATTTCCTTGGCACTCCATAGATTTTACTTTTACCCTTATGCCATACTAAAATTTATTCATGGTCCTCCATGACATAAAAAGGAAATATAAAAATAAATAATAAATTTTTAACACTAAAACTACTCAAGGGCATTCAATTAGTTCCATGATTTATTAAAAATAATAAAAGTCATATATTAACCTAGTGGCATACACCTTATTACTTAAAATATGGAAGAATATGCATTGAAGTAGGGCCTCATTAAATACCATTGAAATGGACAAAAGGAATTTGCCATATATTACCTTTAATCTACATGTTCCAATGGGATAGTAACTATGAACAATGAATGGGCCATACCAGTGGACAAAAATCTTTCCTGAGTGGCATTAGAACTTGGAGTCATAGAGTAAAAGTTATATGTTTAGATAAAAAGTCTTGTTCTTCAAATAGAAATCATGCAAGGATTTTTGTCTATCCTTCTCCACTCCTTGACTCCAAAGTGTGAGAACTTGACTCTCATCCATCTATAACAAAGCATCTAGGTGTGATTTTAAGGCCTCTTCATCATCTAGTAAACCAATAGGTGCAATTCTAAGAGAAGGGACATGAAATTCAACTAGAGTAATGGTTCTGGTACCAAATACAATATTGAATAGTGTGCTCTTATTTAACCATTTTTAGGTGGTTTGATATACCCATAACATTGCATAAACATGATCATCTTAGTTAGTGCATCTAATATTACATATTTTAGTCAAGGTATTACCTAAGATCTTACTGAATGCCACAACTATACCATTAAACTGAGGATAACAAGGTGTATTTTAATTGTAAACAATCATGAATTATAACAAAAGGATGTGGATAGTCTCATTAAGGAAATGGTTTCCTTCATCACTGGTTAGAATTAATGAACATCTAAACTATGTAATTATATTTTCCCAGATTAACCTTGTAGTAGTGGAAGTAGTACAATCTCTAGTTGGCACAAATTCAACCCAACAAGTAAGATAATTAGTATCGATGATAACATAATGCATGCCAGTATGCCTTATTGGGTTGATGGGGACAACAAAGTTAATATCCCACTTTTCAAATGGTCTATGTTTTATGATAGGATGAAGGGGCATAAAATCCCCTCTATTTAGCTTACCCATGCAAAGGCAAATGTCACACTAGAACTAATAAACTTTTTCATCTTTAAATAAGGTAGGACACCATAAGCTAGCCAAAATAACCTTCCACATTGTATCTTCACTATAAGAGTGTCCTCTAGAAAAACCCTAATGAACTTATAAAATAACCTTAGTGTGATCATGTTTCATGATGCATTGATGTAATACTTCATACCTCCGAAGCTTATAAATTTCACACCTATAAGTTGAAATAGAGTTGCATAAACAACTAGTTGCTTCTTTTCTTAGTGCTAAATTGAGATAGCATTGAACTTTTACTCTATGAGGTGGAAATATTTTACAACTCCTAAGGAATACGCATGACTTTGAAAAGTTGCATGTTAGGTAAGTCATCTTCAATGATGCATGTTGGTTCACTAGATTCAATGTGTGATAGATTATTAGGTCCATAGTTGGTCTTACTAAGTTTTACCTTTTTGAGAACTAGAACTCCTAGATTATCATAGTCCACTAACAAAAGCATCCATGCAATACTAACTTATTTAATAGGTAATTTAGTGCCTGATGGTCCATAAAGAAGATGAATGGACTAGATAACAAGTATTGATAAGAACTTTGAATGGCATAAAAAATGAATAAGGCCTCACCCTCTATAGTCATATAGTTTTGTTCATCTAGAGTAAGATTTATACTTAAAAATTGGATAGGGTGGTCAAGGTTTCCCTCACTAGGTTGAGCAGGGATAAAACCTACCTCCATGCCATAAGCATAGACATGTACATGAAATGGCTTCATCTAGTCTAGAAACTATAGAATAAAAGAATTAATGAGTTTATCCTTGAATGAAATAAAGGATTGTTGGTGAGCATTGGTCTAGACAAACTTACCATTTTGTCTCAATAATTCCTCCAATGGCATAACAATATTATCATATCTAATGTGTCCTAAGAAGGTGTGTACCTCTTTTTGGGCAGTTGCACTAGAAGGTGAAGTATAATATCAACCTTGGATGGATCCACAAAGATTCCATCATGACATATGACATGACTATGTAAAATTCCAAACAAGGTAGTAAACACACATTTCTTCAAATTTGAGAAAATATTAAGGTTCTGGTAGTACTTAAGCATTAGGTAGAGATTTGAATAGTGCTCTCATACTAAGCTATAAAATGTCTATTCATTAAAATAAACTTGAAGAAGCTTATGAATAAAGTCCTTGAAATCCTTGATTGTGATTAGGGAAACACAAAAGAGTATTTTTCAACCCAAAATAGATTACATTGTAAACAATGTATCCCAACATGGTTGTAAATGTTGTCATTGTCTTATCCTCTACCATGATCTAGACTTGATGATATGCTAATAATCCATATGTAAAAGTATAAATTTCACACCCAAAAATTCCCTCAAGTATCTCTTCAGTGAAGGGCATTAGAAAGGGGTCAGTTTTGTAACCAACATTGAATACTTGATAATAGACATAGACCTAAATGAATCTATCTTTATTAATACTAACGACCATGGGGATCACCCACTAAAACTTGTTTATATGAGTAATTACTCATGAACACGACATGCTATCAATTTATGTCTTAACTTGAGTACATAATTTGGGATTCATAGGATATGGCCTATTCCTAATAGGTCAAGCACCCTCTACCAAATTTATGTGCATCTTTCCTAAGGAAGAATTCATTCCTCTGATTTTAGTATGGTTCAATGGGAAGACATCTTGATACTCTTTTAATAGTTTACACACCTTAGAGATTTTTGTATTATACTAGTAGTCTCCCATAATATCCATCTTGGGTACTTCCTCCATACCAATATTTTCTTAGATAGCTTGAGGTGCCTCTAAGTATGGGTGTTGTTCATCCTAGATGGTGTCACAGATATTGTGTATGTAGTCAAAAATGCATCATGTCTACAAATCAATCCTAACTTAAAAAGGATATATCATAACATGCACTTCTAATTGGAGACATATTTGTTAAGCGGGAACATGACCAATATGGTGATCCACTAGACTTGATTAGGGGATCTCTTACCATAATATACTATGCTACGGAGGGTTCCAAAGTCTTGAGTCAAGCACAACCATGCAATAACCCTAAGGAGGTCCTATTTTTTAATATCTCACTAAACTAATAACAATTAAATTAAATCTAATCTAGTGCTCACCAAAACTTATGCCACAAATTTGGGGTTAGAAATAACAAAACTAAACATGCATAGAAGACATATACTCAAGACAATGTATATAGAATCTTAGTACATGGAAGATAAGTACACATTAATATCTATATACTCTTACTAAGAAGAAATAAAGTTAGGAAAACTTACATTTTAAGATAAACCTATAAAGCCTCAATATCTCCCTTGGCCAAGGTGCTTCCTAATAGGTTGTTATGATATGTACGGATGATAAAGAAAAATCAGCTCTAGGCTACACAACCTATCAATGAATTTTAAATACTTCTCCATAAGATAAGTTTAATATTTACAAATAAATTATGGAACCCTAAGCTTTGATTCTATATTAAAATGGTCAATAATCAAATGTTCATTTTCTCTTACTTCTTCTTCTTCTCATAGTAAATGATGAAAATAAAATTATATATGTAAGTAGATTTAACCCTAAACCCTTAAAAAAATCCCATCTAACAAGGTTGACCCAGTCGACCTAGCATAATTTTAGATAATAATTAACTAGGTTATGATATAGGTCAACCTAAGGTCAAACTAATTCCTAATTTAAAATAACATAAAACTATATAGGGTTGAGCCAGTTGACCTAGCATAGTTGACTGAAAAAAAGAGATTAAGGTGAGGAAAAAGAAGATAAAACATAGCAAATGAATAAAGAGGGTACAATAGAGAAGAAAAAGCTTAGGGATGATGGTTTCAAGAGACATGTGTGTAGATAATAAGTGAAAAAATGGACAACAATCTCATGAAGCACTAATGGTCTCTCCACCCCTTTCTTGTTGCACCCCTTAAGGCATGAACTTAAAGATATTGAGACTTGATGGGTTTCTAAAAGATAAAATGTGTCAGTTATTGATAAAAGTTTAAAAATATTATGTATATACATATGCCCCACTTGAAGCTCATCACGTGTCATGTGAGTGCAACATGGGATGGTGCTTCGATAATATAACATGATAACAAATAATGTTAATGCTAAGTAAAATGAAGTAAGTAGCAAATAAGATAAATGAAAGGACAAAAATTAAAAAACACATATTTTTGCTTACATTAAAGTTTTAGATAAAGAAGTAGATTGCAAGAGAAGTGAAGGTGTCCAAATGTGAAGAACATTTAAGAGAACCTAGAGAAGTTAGTGCAAAAAATAGCCAAAAAATTAAAAAAATTGGAAGATAGGCATATAGTAATATAAAATATTCTCTACATCATCATGACTCTAGAACATTTTATGGTTTGGAAAATAGATGAGTAAAAACAAATATATAAGAAAAATAAAGGAATCTGATGAAAAAAATTTGAAAGATTTTAAATTTGTGAAAAGTAAGTTTAAATAAGGTCAAAAGGAAGTCATTTGGTATTTTTGACTTGTGAAGGAGAGAAAATGAGCTCTAAGAGACAAAATAAGCTAGTATGGCAATAATATGAAAGGCTAGATGAGAGGGACCCTTAGAGGTAGAAACTAGTGTACTACAAGTAGGCAACTAAGAATCTCAAGATGGTTTTTGAATATTTTAGTAATTTCAAGTTTATTTTATAAATTTGTGTTTTAAAGCATTTATAGACATTGAAATGAACCCAAATCAAAATCTATTGGTAGGAAAACCATTTAGGGAAATGGGTTTGAAGGGTTTGGAAAAATAACTTTTGAAAGGCATTTATTTTATAAATGTAAGGGGTTGACAAGCAAAAATAACTAGGCTGACCTAATCAACCTAGTAGTCTAAAAATTGTCAAAATCCATACTGCCGACTAGCAGTATGTGATGACATAGTATGTTTTCCAAACTTCTGACCTAGTGCATTACTACCAACTTAGTATTAAAAGTCATTGTGATAACTTAGCACTAAGAGGGGGAAAATAGATGGGTTGAATTAGATTTTTAAGTCAACTAGGTCAAAATAGGTAGATTCTGATCAAACTAATGTTTGACTAAAGGACCAAAATATATGAAAATGCATGCAATAGGCCAAAAGAGTGATAGAAAGGCCAAGAATGGATGATCAAGGGCTAAAAGAGGCCAATTAGGCTAAAAATAGGTGAAATTTATTAAAATGACTAGATGAAAGCAATCAAGCTTGTTTTTTATATTTGAAAAGAATGTATTTTGATTATAAATGACATGGAAGATCTAATATGTCTTTGGTTATTTCCTGGTTGTAGAGGCATCTAATATTTTGGTGTTTGGTGGATACATCATGTCTTTCAAACTTATTAGAGTTATTTTCTATAGAAGATAGAGATAGATTGATTGCTTTAGGTTTAGGAGGTATCATGGGGGTGTCTAAGATACCACTTAGTTTAGATTTGCTAGTCATGTTCATGGGAGCTGAGAATGATTGACTAACATTTTTAGGTGGGAAGTGGAGGGGTATATCATAGAGGTTGGTATCACCTTGGAGGATATGCATGCCATCATAGGACTTCCCATATTAGGGACACCCATAGTCATAAGAGTACTTAATAGTGAGGAGGGGAGGATAGCCTTAGCCATATGGGAGATGGGCTCAGAGATGATATACCTAGGATTGAGAGTGAATATGTTTGATGTATATATGTAACAAATTATAGATATATAAAGGGTTATGATAGTATTTGTGATAGCACACATTTTATGCCACAAGTTGAATAGTAAGGTACCACTGTTTGTGATAGCCTTGAGCCAAAGTTTTTAGAGGAGAGGGTGATATATGACATGGGATATATAATCTAGGTAAAACTCATGCAAGACATGTATAGAGTGATGTCTAGAAGATATAATTCACTGGGACCAGTTATATTTTGTACAACATGGATATATGAGAGGTTCCTCATGTATCAACCGACTAGGCTATCCCATGTGGTTGATGATAGGTTATCTCAGGTTCAAAGATGGAGATAGGATTAGGAAGAAGATATTATATGGTAGTTATATGGGTACATCACCATTATTGTGGATGGTGAGATGAGAAGATATTTGTATGGTAGTTGTATGGGTACATCACTATGATATGGGTTTAGTAGCACCATCTTTGATATGAATAGAGGTGATAAGGAGCTATACATAGTGGTTAGAGCCACATCTAATGAAATGATTACTAGGATAGATGGGATAGCCTCACATAATGACACCTAAGTGATGCCCATGTTTTAGGTGAGGCATGTGTGAGATCCATGCGAGAAGGGATGATTAGGCTTACCAATTTCTAGGCTGATGCTCAGGCCATATTGTGAGAGACCACAGACTGGTTGAACAAGATAGGTAGCATAATAGGTGGAGATGGATGTAGAAGTAGGAGTACTAAAGGTACAACTACCAGCTCTATAGCAAGAGGAGTAGTGACCACTATGGACATGACATCAAAAAATGTAGAAAAAGTAAGAAAAAGTAGAGGTTATCACCATCGCAAATGATCTAGTAAGTAGGCCAGAGTAGAGTTAGATAATAGAGAGACCATCTAAGTGTAGGTTAAGATGGGCATGAGTGGTGACTCTAGAATTTGTTTTTAGGTGGTGACCTACATAAGAGGTTCTTGAATGATGTTTAGATGGGGATATCATGATCAATGGTCATACAAATCTCAAGATAGTAGTAATTGACACATAGATAGGTAATAAAAGATGGTTAAATTTTTCTTAAGTTTATTTAAGATGTATTATAGATAGATATATTTTGAGATATATCAGTGATCTAATATCTATCTAGTGTGATTTTTACAAGTGTTGTAGATAAGTAGGAGACCATATAGGGGTCCTAAGTGAGGGGATCACTCCATGATATCCTAGATGAGGCACTAATGCCATATGACCTAGCCACATTAGAGGATCCTAAGGTACCATCTACCCCAACTCAAGTGAGCTATTTTAGACTAGCTAAAGAGGATATGAAGCATTTATGAGTGCACATAGAAAGGATGCAATCACCAACATAGGTGAGTGTAGTAGAGGCATGAGCATGGTAGGCCCTAGCTAAGGAGAGAGATGCACATATAGAGATTATGACATAGATGGGATAAGCATAATCTCAAGAGAGAGTGACACATGTAATGACCCTAGACCATATGACATAGGTATTAGAGTAGGAGAGGATAAAACATATAATGACCTTGCCCTAGTTGGCACAAGTATAGGCTTGAGTGGTTCATCTATAGGGGTTCGTATCAAGATTGAGATCCTGGATAACCTTTTTATATGATTCAAATTGAGTCATCAATAGCCAACATGGATAGGCCACAAGACAGGCATGATGGGACCCAACTATAGAGCTAGAGCTTTGTATGTTATTGCATTATTGTATTAAACAATCATGATATGTATAGAGATGTTTGATTTTGGTAGTTGGATGTTGATTGTGTGTGTTTGCATTATGGTTGTAGTTATTGATGCTTGGATATATTTATTTCTATCACATGTATTTAAAAATCTATTGTATATGCTATGGGAAATATGTGGTTTTTTTTCTATCATTAAGTATAACACATGCATGATTAATAAGAAATAGACAAAAAATATTTGGTAAAATACAATAAATAAAAAATGTACTACACACTATTTCACGTTGGGAAATGTGTAATAAAAAGAAAATTGACTAAGTATAAATAACCAAAGGTTTGTAAAACAAGATGGTAAAAACATTATTTTTAAACCAAGAGAAATATTTGGCACCAAATTAAAATAAGTTAGAATCACACTAAATCATGTTGGCAAGTATGAAAATAATGTAATAAAGTGGAGAAAATGTGAAAGAAAAATGGTATATAAAAATCAATTAATTAAATCGATCATACTAAATCACATTGGGAAGTATAAAAGAAAAAAATAGCAAAAATTAGTCTTAAATTTATCACACTAATTTAATCTAGGAAGTATGCAAAATTTAAGAAATGGTTGGATTCTTACATGCAATCAGAAAATAAGAAGATAAAAGTGAAAGATAAATGAAGTAATCATAAAACATACTAAATTAAGCTCAAAAACATTTCAATGACATGTAAATTCATAATTGATCACTTCTTATATCATATTTGGCACATGTAATTTTGATTGGGACTTGGATTATTGGAAAATTTTGTGAGGAAGGCTAGGTCCTATCCATGGTCTTACACTAAAACTCATAAAGGGAACAAAAATGAGTTGTAATTTATGTGAAAATATGTTAACAAAAGATTTTGTTAATAGGAATGTGAAATTATGGTAATTTGTGAGGAAGGCCATTTCCTATCCATGGTCTTACAATGCAACTCATAAGTAAAATCCCAAGGGGAGTGATTAGTGAGAAAAAAAATATTTCTCAAGAGGAAATATGAGAAATGTAGGGAATGAAAAAGGGAATGTAAAAATCATAACTTAGGCATCTTATGAGAAGACCTTAGGAGATAGGAGTTATACTAAGGACATGAAAATACATTAAGTGACTAGTGACCATCAATTTACAAATGAAACATGTTTGTTATACACATAAATCTTTGTAGGAAAATAAACGTGATACTAAGATCAATACATAAAGTTATATTTGTACAATAAAAGTCAAATGGAACTACCTTCCCATGATGTATTCCCTATTCTGCAAGACCCCTTATAGAGCCATTGATCTACTACAAAGATTAGGTACTTGCATGAGAAAATAGGTAACACTAAAAGATTTTTTTATTATCATTTTATAATCTACTGGCCTATTAAACCCCAATGGGCCTCATATCTACTATGAGGTCAACTATGGATTTTGAGATTCAACTAGAAGAAGGAAATGTGCTTTGAATCACGTCTTTTAGTGTAATTGGAATTTTAATAATTTTGAATGTTTTTGCCTTTTGTTAAATGATTTGGATTTTTAATATTTTTAAGAATTTTTAAGATTCTTCCTCCGTATAGAATTGGAATGAAAAAAAATGAGAGATATAATGGTACACATAAATGAGCTATAAGGATAAGGTAAAGGAAGCTAAGTAACCAAAGACAAGACAGACTAGGACACTTAGTCTTGACAATGAAACAATATGTTATCTCAAATCTCAATCATGTATATGTTTAGCTTGAAAAAAGGAAATAAATAGAATAAAGGAGATCCAAGTGGACCGGTGTAAGGATAATATAATTAGATTAATTTTTTTCCAACTGATCACATGATAAAGAGGGAAATGACTAAAGGGAACCAGGTTTGTATAACCAACTCATAATGATAATTATCTATGTATAGAGAGATAATAAAGCAAACAATCATGAAAAAAATAAATGAGTTTGTAATAAATAAATTCAAGAAAGATAAATCAATTATAAAAAAATTCATAAACAAACATAAATGATAGTATAAATAATATAGAGTTTGAAATCAAAATCACCATGTAAGATAAATAAGAATTTGACACAATGTCAAATGATATAACAAATAGATAAAGATAAGATTGTAACAGACGTCCAATCAAAATCAAAATGTAAGAAAACCATTCATGTATTCATAAATACGAATATATTTGACCACACACATTATCTAGAACACTTGATAAGTCTCTATAAAGTTGGACACAAACTAATACTAATGTCTTATCTATCTTCAGTGAAAACTAAGAAAATACTTCTTGTCTAATATCCTTAATATAAAAGGTATGAGTATTGGATAGATCATGCTGAGGAGGGTAAGTAGGTAAGGGATGCTCAAAATAATGCATGAGAGTAGACTCTATAGGAGAAGGGATCACTATTAGAGAAGGGTCCATATGTGAGGGACTCATAGGTGGATAAGGATCCACAGTTGAGGGAAGGTCCATGGGTGAAGGATTCATGGGTGGTGGAATAGAAGGTGAAAATGGAACCACAAAAGGAGATGGAACCATACTACATGGAACCATGGGAGAATAAGGGGGAGCCTTCTTACAAGAATGACCTATGGGAGTAATGGAAGAAGGTCCAAGAATAACTATAAGGTGATCTTTAAGGTATTGTTGAAAGATGTGGCAATGATCGATGTGATGGGTGGTACATTGGTGTCAAAAACAATATAGCTCACCATAATTAGGAATATAATTAGGTAATATCTTCAAGGGAGGTATGGATTTATCTCAAGGCTAAAAGGTAGAAGGGTGCAAAGTATCAATATATTATTATAACTTATGACAATACATGGAAGAATGGTTTTTTATGTCATGAAAGTAATAAATATGCCTATAAGTAAGCTTAGTAGAAGTACTCTTAGGAGGAGGTGTAACAGAAGAAAAATAATAATGAGAAGGCTCATCAGCCCATTTTGTGGGCAGAAGAGCCATCAAAGGTAAATCAAGAACACCATCACTAACAGAAGGTGATGGTGGGGAAGGAACTAGATTAGGCTCAATGGAAGGAGTAATGGGGTTGGAAGTAGGGATAGACTCATCCATAGTAGGAGTATAAATGGTATCAAATATAGTAGGAACAAGAATGGGATCAAATATAACAAGATCAGGAATGGGTTCTGATGTAAGCTCTACTAATGGAGTGATGGGGTTTACAAAATGTTGAAGAAGGGTTACATACATCTTAGGGATTAGTAGGTTATAGGGATCAGGGTACCTAACAAAGTGGTAAGGCCTAATCATAGAAAAATCCATGAAAATATTCCTACAACATTCCTTAGAAATTGTAGGTGTCAGCACCATCTCTACCCTATGATAAAGAGGAAAAATAATAAATTAGGAACTATAGATGATGAAACATAGGAAGATAAAAAAAAGACTAAATCAAAGAAGAATGATAACGAATAATCTTAGCATCATAGGCATAAACAAGACCACATAGAAATAGATCATCTAAAGAATAACCATCATCATAGTTAGGTGTGTGAAGATCAATGATGTAGGTAAGGATGGTTTTTTTATTTGATTAAATATGATGAAAACAATACTAAGTTTTAATCAATCTAATGGCAGTATCATCATAGGGTGGTTTACAAGAATGTGGTTGCAATGAAGTAGGAAGATGAGAGATGAGATGAGGTGAGAGATAAATTTTTTTAATCTTTAGGCTAATCTCATCATGATTATGATCATCAAAATCTAAGAGGTTAGGAGTAATATTCCCAATAAATTTGGGATGATTGTTATAACCTTGAGTGCAATTAACAAGAAAGTTGAATCATTAAGACTCACAAAATGGAACACTAGGTAAAGGTTCAAGAGTAGGAATATTGAAGACACTTTGGTCCTAGAATTATTTGAAATTCCAAGGCTTATCATCACCTTGAGTCCTATAGATGGATCCATTGTTAGGTAATTTAATTCATTGGCAAGCAAAAAAAGTAACTATTCTCATACAATGAGTCTAAGGCCTACCAAACAAGATATTATAAGAGAGGAAATTTATATATCATCACCTTCACATGAATGGTGATAGTTGAGATGGTAATAGGAAGTCACACATAACCTAAATGAGGTATTTTCCTTTGATCATTTCATTGGAATGTGTTGCATGTGGATTTGATATTATATTCAAAATATTCAAAAGTTTTGATAAAATTGAGAGAAACAAAATAGGTGTTGTAACCCTCATCAATCATTTTTGACTTGAATATCACTAATTTGGATGCTAATGAATAGAGGAGGATCATATACATGAATTATAATCTCATCAAGAATCATAGAAGTAATGGGAAATTTTAAGGAAAGAGAAATGTCCATTATTTTATCAACATGGATGGGCATCTCTTCAAATTATTATCATATGTTATCTTCAAATCTAGATAAGGTTGCTTCACATCTTGGTATGGGAGTACAAGGGATGTTCATTTCAAAAAAGAGTTACATAAGATTATTTATATGATGTGGAGAGGTCCTCATAAGCTCAAGGAATGGAATTTGAGATGGGAGATTAGTGAGTTCCATTATGGGATCCCACTCATCATAACCCATAATAAGGTTGTTATAAATAAGTACATAATGGTGAAGGATGGACCTAAGTGCATTAGAATTTGTGTTGATAAGAAAGAGAAGGTTTAGAACAAGTTTATAAATTATGTTGCGAAGATGAAGCAGTTGGTTTAGGTTGGTCTAGAAAATTGGTAGAAGAAGTATTGATAAAATCTTGATTATCATTAGTGTTAGGTAAAGAAGATGGAGGGAGAGTATAAATATAATGGGAAGTTTTATCCAAAAGAGGTATTATAATTGGTTATTCAAAGTTTATAAGTTCATCTTGCCCCAATTCATTTAAATGAGTTGGACAAGAATCTTGGATAACATAAAATGTTTAGTATAATGGAGGATTTTAGATAGGTTGAGGATCAATAAAAGTAGCCACCCATCACATATTAGTCATATTAACCACATTCTCTTCAAAATTAAAGTGAACAATACATTATACATTTTTTTTAGAATGGGTGGGCTTGTTTTGGGTATCTTGATTAGGTTGATGATTAAGAAGAGGGTCTTTATAGATATCAAAATGAGTAGTCACTTGACATTTAGTGTTAGTTTCATGAGCCTTAAAATCAATGTCATAGGCTTGTTGATGTTTTCAAATGATAGAGTCAAGATCAAAATTAAAACCAAGAATAAAATACATAGATAAATTATGAATCTACCTATAGGTCTCACAAGAATGACCCCAACTAGTGTGAAACAAAAAAAAATTATTGGGATCATACCAAGATTTCATAGGATGAGTGAGATCAAGTTATCATGGTAGAGGCCTAGGCAGACATATAAGTAATTAAGTTGAGGAAAAAGGTTTCTAAACATTGATGGTATTAGGTGAAGATAAATGAGGATTGGTGTATTATTGAGAAGGGGGAGTCAGTTCTGAGGATTGGTTAGGAATAACAACTTGAATAGTGTGAATGGTGTCATAAGAGTATGTAAAACCATCATTGATAGCATTATGATTTTTTTTATTGAGTAAGATAAAATGACCTTCAGAGGGTTTGGGTGGCTCGAATTGATGCATAAGTAAATCTTGATGTTTTCTTGGTCAATAGCCTCCTCCAAAGTATGTGGAGAGAGAGAGTGTGGAACTGATATTGTAACTTGGGAAAAAAGATCATTGGTAAAGAGATGGAAAATGTTATCATTAGCCATGTTATGTTCACATTTGTTGGACAATGTTTTCCACATTTTAATAAAAGCTTAGGAATTTTGTTTTCAAGTTATTTATTATTTATAAAGTGGGCCAAAGTATTTTTGAAAAGATTACTAGTTTGGAACTCTTGGACTAGAGTATTTACTAAGTCTTCCAAACTAGTAATAGAATGAATTTTAAGTTGGTTTTACCAAACTAAAGCATCACCCATGAGAATTTTGGCTAATAACTTGGTAGAAAAAAAGGAATTTAATTTAACCCAAAATTTATAAAGTCCAAATAATTTAAGATGAAGAGTAGGATCATTTGATCCATTATAAGAAACGGTAGGGGTGATACCTCCTATATAAATATTAGCAATTTGAGTAGTAAGAGGCTCATTTTGAAGATGTTTAATTTTCTTGTTAAGCAAAGGAGGTTGAGGGATGAGATTTCCATGGGAATATTGAATATGAGGTGGGGGAACATTTTAATTTTTCATTCCCCAAGACATTAGTTGAGGATGAGTTTGAAGATGGAGAACGTCATTTTTCATTCTTATCATTTGATTTGTTTTATGAGATTGAAAAGTATTAATTTTATTAAGTGTTTGTAATGAGAGTTGGTAGGTTTGATTAGAATTTTTATCATTATTGGAAGCATTAGCACTGGAAGAAGTGGCTTGGGTACAACTATTGGTTTTGATAGGAGCTTGAGAAGAACTATTATAATTTGAGGCATTAGTGGTAAAATTTGTTTATCTGGTAAAATATGGACTAGTGAAGGGATGAGAAGATGAAGCACTAGAAACATGATTACATTGGGTAGTAAAAAATGTACTATTGGAATAATTAATGAGAATGGGTCTTAGGAGATGCCCACCAGATGTAGAACCTATTATGTTAGTGGAGATACCAGGCATGGAGGTAGAAGAAGTCAAAGAAGGGTCATAATATGAGAAGGGGTCATAATCAAGGGAAGAAGCTAAGAATTAAAGAAATTAGTACCCCAAATCTATGTGAGATTGTGGGAGATGGTGAATGAATCTATTCAACTTGACCACTAATCATGAGATGGTAAATGGTATAAGGATCCTTTCCTCTATGCTAAGTAAATTCAGAGATAAATAAGATAATTTTAGGGATATACTCTAATTCTAGTTGATCTTCTAATGAGAATAGAGAATTATGCTGAAAAGAGGAATGAGGAGGGATCCCATAGTTTATTATGTGAGTGGATATATGAATATTACTCTCATCTAGGAGAGGATCCCTACTCTGTTTATGGGAGACCCTATGAGTGTTAGTAAAACTCATCATGTATATTGAATTCAACTCGATATTGTCTTCAAACAAAAAGTTCATAATGAAAGAGAATGACTAAATAAGGTAAGAGAGATGTAAAAACATGGAAATAGAAAGTGACAACAAACTATACATAATTTATTGGGTTAACCTAACACAAAAAATAGGGCCTAAAATCTAGACAAAGTCAATTGGGTCAGCCTAGCACAACAAATAGAGGCTATAGAAGTGTACAAGGTGGACTAGGTCAACCCAGTACAATAGACACAAAAAATAGATAGTCTATAGGAGGCTATGTTGATAGAAAAAATTATATACTGAGATAAATTCTTTTTTGAAAGTAATTATCAAATCAAAAAATAAAAGGAAACACAATCAATTAGATCAATTAGGTTGATCCAATTGAGGTATACAACACAAAACCTTATACCAATGTTGGCTAATGCAAGTTTTTGTAACACAACATATAATTGAGCAAAGAGCAAGCAATCAACTTGGAAAGTAAAATATAACTAAGTGGTCAACCTGAATATTGCTAGATTATTAGAGTGTAATTTTAGATGTGATAGGAAGTTAACTATAAACAAGGAACTAGAAAATAATCAAAAGATGGTTTCATGAAGTTTAGGCTAAAAGAAGTCTATATTGGTAATGGTACAGCTTGGTATTTGGACCTACCCCCTCACTTCACACACTATAATAATAAGGGTGTCGGGTGCTTACCCAAAATATACCATTAAACACATGTTTATACTTTCCTAAAAAACCAATTTTATTTCCCCTTGGTGATGAAATCCAAGTAGGTAAGCCTTGGTTAGACAATTTTTAAAATGCATTTTAAGATTTTGTGATTTGGTAGTGTGTGCATAAAAGTGAAACTAGTAAAAATAAATGGTATATTAAAACCCACCTAAATAGACTATGTAATATATTATACATATGCAAGCAATAAGAAATCAAAGTGTGAGATAATTACTAGCATATAAGGGTTAATTCCAACTTTGAAACATAAAACAGTGTCAATTTAGTCAACAATGTATGTAGAAAATATAAAACAAAGTTGATACTGTCACCTCTATATTGGATGAACAAAGGTCTGCAAATGAACTACATCGATAGAGTTAACCTAGCTTTTCAAATAGCACATGGAATATAGCACTACATTGATAAGGTCAACCTAGTTGACTGTACATGGGTAGTTTTAAAGACTATAAACTATGAAAAATAGAACTGAAACAAATGTTAGAAATGATGGTGAAAGATATAAAGGAACCTTATTGGGTTGGAGGATGTAGAGAAGCATAGGATTATTTTTGAAGAACATTGATTTATACTTTTTATGTCTTTTATCTATTTGGACTAGGTCAACCAAGCCTTATAGAAACCTATTTTTGATAGCCTAAGAATATACAAAGTCAATTAGGTCAACCTAGTATGCTAAATTTGATGCCTGGAATGTATAGGGTTAACTAGGTTGACCTAGTAGTCTGAAATAGAATTTAGGAAACCTACACAAATAGAAGATAGTTGTTTTGATGTGATTATGTGTTAAACCTATGCACATAACTTAGTACTATTTTAATATAATCAACCCAACATCATAAATATATGAAAAATAAAATGGTAAAATGATGAAATAAGTGAAATAAAACTTGCAAGGGTTAGATTCACATTGGGTTTACCAAAATTTATGCAATAAAAAATGTATCATGTCTATAAGTCAATCCTAACTTAGAGAAGATAGATCATACCCTACACTTCTAATTGGGGACACATTTGTTAAGTAGGAACATGACCAATATGGGGATCCATAGACCTGATTAGGGAATCTCTTACCATAATACACTATGTTAGGGATGGTTTCAAAGCCTCCAGTTAATCACAACCATGCAATAACCCTAAGGGGGTCTTGAGTTTTAATATCTTAATAAATTAATAACAAGTAAATATAATATATCTCTCAAAAAATCTTGTGGTACAAAGTAGTGGTTATAAATAATAAAACTAAACATGCATATAATACATATACTCACATCAATGTATATAAAATCCTAATGAGTGGAAGAGAAGTACAAATATATATCTATCTACTCTTATAAATGAGAAACAAATTTAGGAATACTTAACTTTGAAGATGAACTTACCAAGCCTCAATATTTCCCTTGGCCAAGGTGATTTGCAAAAGGTTGTTGTGGTATGTAGCAATATAAAGACAAATCAGCTCTAGGCTACACAACCTATTAATGCATCCAAAAAACATTTTTGTAAGATAAGATTTGTATCTCCAACAAAAATATAGAACCCTAAGATTTGCTTCTCAAGTAGAATGATCAATAAGCAAATGTTTGTTCACTCTTATTTATTATTCTTATCATAATAAATGTTGGAAAGGAAATTATATATATAGTAAAATTTGACCCTAAACCCTTCCAAAAATCCCAATTGATAGGGTTGAACTAGGTGACCTAGAATAATTTTGGACAATAATTAACTAGGTCGATCAAAATCCAAACTAATTCCTAAGCGAAAATAACCTGAAACTATACAAGGTCAACCTAGTTGACCTATCATAGTTGACTAACAAAGAGGGATTAAGGTGAGGTAAAGGAAGATAAAATGTAAAAAATTATTGGAGAGGGTAAAACAAAGAAGAACAAACTTAGAGATAATTTTTTAAGGAGATAAGTGTGTAAATAACAAGTACAAAAAGGGATAACAATCTTGTGAAGCACCAATGGTCTACCCACTCCTTTCAAGATGCACTTCTTCAGGCATGTACTCATAAATAATGAGACTCGATGGATTTTTACAATATATAAAGTGTCAATAATCAATAAAAGTGTAGTCATATAAAATGCAAAAATTGGTAACTTGAGTGTGGCTTGTGACACCTAACCCATAGTTCCCTCTTGCTTGATCTCATGACCCTCATAGGCATATTTTAATTTATTCCCAATCATATATATCCTTCTATACTTAATCCTATCTCAACTAGACCACTCTTTCATGATTAATCCATCCCCCAAGGCCCTATCATCTCAGGACAATAGTGCCATAGTTGGACTATAGTGCCAATGCCACACTTATCCATTTTTTATGCTCCTATCCAAATGTATTTTTATCCTCAATTGTTAGTTCCTTCTAGTTACCCATCCTTCTCCTTGTCGACGTAATGTGAGCACATTCAATAAATGACCAATAGATCCCTATTAAATCCAATTCAAATATTATTTGGAAAGGGGTTGACAAATATCACTAAGCAACAAAGAATACAAGCAAGACTACTTAAGCAATATTCCCTATTCTCTACATACATCCAACCAATACAATTACAAGCTTATTAAAATACTTACACCAATCCTTAGCCACCTTAAGCACATCCAATTTAGTATTTTGCATATCCATACACTCTATTTCATAAAGCACATCAAGTGGGAGAACCACATATGGCTTGATCCATCTTTGGCATATTTATATGTAGGTAGCATGCCCACACAAGGGGTGTGGATACTCATTCAATTAATCTTACACACACTAACCCACCTCTTTTTCAAAATTGGTCAAATCACAATGGAGTATAGGGGTTTAAGAGAAAATATACTCTATAAGGAGCTTTACAAACTTCTAGTTGCTAAAAAATCACAAATAGGGTCACATAGGGATAGCAAACAAAACCCACAAATCTCAGATCTCATAGATAATATTGGTAGAGGTGGACTAAAACATTAGTACCACTCCTTTCCACTTTTGGTGCTCCTATCCAATCATAAAATGAAGATCAGATCTAGGTTTGCAATAATGTTCTAGTCTTGCATAGTGAATCATAGACCCTATCTCAGCTGTATCAATTAGTTTTCAGCCAAGTCTTATTTTCTCCCTCATATTGCTATTTTTAAAAAGGTCAAAATTACAATCTAATTTACACAAATTAGTATCTTAATTATTGCACGTTTATTTACTAATTTTACTACTCACACCCTTTAACTAAATTAAGAATAATACAACAATATTCCCAAAACTTTTAAATCATTTAGTGAACCTGACTTCGATTGTGCATAAAAACCTAGGGTAAATTTCCTACTAATTTTTCCTTTTTGTTTCTAATATTTTACTAGTATAATAAAATAATAAATTCGCATCATATTTTAAAATTTCATAGTAATTTTAAAATAATTTTCTTTCAAGCCCTAGTTGCCCATACCAGGTCTTGA
Organism: Torreya grandis; assembly: GCA_037957365.1. Lineage (NCBI taxonomy): Eukaryota > Viridiplantae > Streptophyta > Pinopsida > Cupressales > Taxaceae > Torreya > Torreya grandis. The sequence goes on from JARHVA010002399.1 coordinate 1,741,304, forward strand.
TATTTTCCCAGTACTTTTCCTATATTTTTTTGAATTTTTAATTGCATATTTAAATTAGAAATACAATTTAATTTTTAGAATTCAATATTAATTTTAACAAAAAATATTTTTCTCAAAATCATAGTTGTACATACTAGGTCCTATTCAATCAAGCATTTTCCAAAAAAAATCTAAATTCTTACTTACATATTTCACTTAGAAATTCACTTTACATTTCAAATTGTCATACTAAATTTCAAAATAATCTCATTCAAAACCTTAGCCGCATGTACTAGGTCCCATTACTTCTTGAGGTATCACCTTACATGTTTGTGAGCTTCATCTTCTTTTTACATGATTTCTAGTTCATTATTTTTAGGACTTTACATTTCTTATGTTTAGTACTTTCCTTATCTAGCACTTTACCTATAACAAATTATTTTCCTACTTAACAATGGCCCAATACACCAATTTTGATGAAACTGATAAAAGGGAACTTCAAGAACTCTTAACTAAACACCCTGACATTGAAGATGACATGCTTAAAATAATACAAGATGAACAACAAAGAGTAAATAATGGTCAATCTTCTCAAACCATAGATAAGTCAATTGAAAATGACACTATAGGGGAAACTATGTCTCGACAACCCCGTCTAATAGCCCAACCTACCTCTATGCCACTAGCTACAACTAATACTTCTTTGTCTCATGATGTGGTAGCCCTTATGCAAGAGATAAGATATCTTCAATCCAAGGTGTTACATCTTGAGGAAGGTGCCTATAGACCTATACATCTTTTTGACTCTTTTTCTATATTTCATACACCATTGGCACATTACATTACTTCCAGACCTTTGCCACAAGTTTTTGTTCAACCCAAGCTCACTCTATATGATGTCAAGGGTGATCTAGAGACACATTAGAGAGATTTTCAAGTAACATGAGTGGATTATGTACCAAATGATTGGCTACTTACCAAGATATTTACATGGAGCCTAAATGATTATGATTTACAATGGTCGTATAGTCTATCAAATTATTTGGTCAATGCATTAAATCCTTTAGCTAACATGTTCCTAACTCATTTCAGCATTAACATCAGTGATAAGGTTTCATATTCCCAAATTTCACAATAGAAACAAAGGTCAAATGAGCATCTCACATATTATATTATTTGATATAAGACTATTTTGGCTAAGATGACTATCCCCATGGCTGATTAAGAGTTTAAAAATATCTTCAAAAAGAGTCTTGTACCAACTTTGCATGAATTCGTTATGTTCAAAAGATTCACTTTATTGAATTGTGTCACACACTAAAGGAAAGAGAAGTCAAACGAATTTAAAGAAGCAAACTCAAGTACATAATTATCTCAGACATAAACAACAAGAGTAACAACAAAGTCCCATACAAAGTCAAGGTTAATGATAACAAGATTTAAAATCAACTAATAGTTAATGTGGCTTTTGAGCCCCCTTAACATGTGATTTTATCAGCACCTCCTCGGTGAACCTTTACCAATCTACCAGTTTCTCCAACTAGATTTATACAATAGATAGTAGAATGTAGCATCATATCTTTCCCTCATATTTAGGAAGTTGACCCAACAAAGCCTCTTCTATGGGGATATAATTATCATGTATTTTGTAATTTTCATAGGGTACCTAGATATACAACAAATAGATACATTAGTTTGAGACACAAGATATAAGATTTGATAGATGGCAATCATATTGATCTTGGCATTTTAGTTGAGCCTCCTTAGGTAAAGAAAACATAGGATAAAGCTTTGAAAATATTCTCATATCACTTTCTACAACATTATAAATAAGAAATAGGGGATACATCAGGGGTTTACCATCCATATCATGCACATCCACCACCAGATACATATAGGGAACCTTTAGTTGATAAACATCCTTTGAGTAACATGATCAATGTATACAATTCTAGAGTTCCAACCAGACCTTCCATTTCCTTCATAAAGCAAGAGATCATTGATGATGATTCAGATTATCATGCACTCTTTATCAGAGCTTACATTCATAATTATCTTATTCATAGTGTTCTCATAGATAATGGATCCAATGTGAACATGTGCACTATGACATTATTACAGCATTTGGGATATTCAGAGTAGGATATTACCTTCATGGACATAGTTTTCAATGGATTTAGTGAGCACATATAGAGTTCATTAAGAGAGATTTTAATTCCTCTACAAGTTGGTCCAACACATGTGACCAAACCATTCACTATTATTTTTAGTTCAGGATTTTTTGATATGTTACTTGGTCAACCATGGCTTTAGAAACTTTGATTAGTACATTCTACAATTCATAGATGCATGAAATTCATTCATGATAATTAGGTTATTACATTTGGTGGAGTTCTATATGAGTTACCAATCCTCACTTCAGAGCCATCTATTATTTTCAAGCACTAGTATTAGTTTTGCCACTAGTTATAGTTCCTCCTCTAAATCTAATTTAGACATAGTTAAGGCATCCATCACTAGCACATAGAGTTCATACACCTCCACAACTTTAGGATTCTAAATAACTTCTTTCTATAATGTTCACACCTAGGGAAGTTCCACTCATATCTCATGCATCTACTCATAGAGCACATGTTCAAATAGCTTATCCTACTACCAAATGGGTCCCTAAGAGTCATATAGTTGCATCCACTTCTTAGAGTTATAGGGAGACCCCTTACTCAGTTTTTAATTCTAATATTTTAGAACATTTACAATATATATAGCTTTTAGATCCATAATCTTATAATTTTCATAATGTTTTATGATCACACACGATTCATATCCTTGATATGGGATGCCATGATAAGGAGTGTCCAATGAGACTTATTAGTTACTATCATCCTTTCCTAGCTTACCTATACATAGTTACTATGCTTGATTGTACATAGCTTCAAATAACTCGAAATCCAAAAATAATACAAAATCTAAAAAATCCAAAAATAATAGAACATTTCAAAATTGTAAACACATTCAAATATGTCAAAACACCAAAAATACTTTTATTTCATGCATGATCCATGATTTACATTTCTACTATCATGTTAGAATTAAATTTGTTGTTATATGCTATTATTTATCGATTTATATATATTACCATGCTTCACTTGATCTCTTTTAAGTGTGTGCAGTGACATCCAGATCCTTGATTGCTTCACTCTACCCATTAAGGGGGCATCCTACTTCTATATTTTAGACATATATATATATATATATGCACACACACACCCACTAGGGGCATCCTCTACATGACTACACCATCCAAATTATGTCATTCCTACACCACACACTCTAGTTATCATGATGATGTACATTATTTACTAGCTTACACAAATTACTCTATCGATAATCACTATTATATGTCACTTGTGTATTTATTAACATCTACCTAGTCCTGTAGTAATAGTTCTTGCATAATTTCACTTCTTGCTTTGATTATTTAGGTGTGATTTTATTTCCAGAATTTACATGTTTTCCTTTCTTTCTTTACGTAACTATATGTGACGATATTTCTTAGCTCTTATTTTTATCTTATATGTGCCATAGGAAATTTGCCAATATCCTTTATTTTTATTCTTGTGTGTGCTTTAAGACATTTTCCAATATCCTTTGCTTGTACTCTTCTATATGATTGTGGCTTTCATGCCAACCTTGCTTGTTCCAATTGTATGTGTATGTGGTATTTGAACATGCCTTATATTCTTGATTTCTAGTTTGAGTGACATGTGTTATCATCCCTTCTTTGCTTGGCCCCTTGGGAATCCTTGTATTCTTATTTCTTCTTACCTTGTGTGCTTGTTTATTGATTGATATTTGATTTTTGCAATGACATGATCCACATCATGCATTATTCTTTCTTTCTTGGATGATGATGGACATCATGCTCCATCCATAATTGAAAACTAACATACAACTAAACATACTTCTAATTATAATTTAGTAAATTTCTCATGCCATTGCATTGTTATATCTATCTAGGCATACCCTTTTTGATCTAACAATCTCTATTTCAAACATTGTTATATCTAAAGATATTTTGTAAATTATCATTACTATATCTTGTATATTTGTAGTATCACACACTTATAAGACTCTTTATTATAATGGTATTCATTGTAGGTTTTTCATTCCTACCCTCAGAAGAGGGGGTAATAAATAAGGGTTTTGTCATAGATATATCTCTTACTAGTTGAAAAAATTAGTTTTAGAACACTCAAAACAACTAGACATCAAACCAATTAGAACGAAATAGGTAGATAGGAAAATGTTAGACTAGTTACCAGATTTAGCCTAGGAAAAGAGTTCCAAGATTGGATTATAGAATTTGTGCCAATACCATCCATTTTTTAACTCTTATCCAAACATTAAAAAAATAGACTTTTTAAAAGTAGGTTTAGCAACAGTTTTGCACAATCAGACTAGTTTAGAATTTGTAGTTTTCAGTAAATTTTTATCAAAAAATATAGATATATGGGGAATTATGTACAACATGATGGTTGTATCCTCTAGTTTTAGATATGATAGTTGGTATAACTTCCATATCAGAATCCATGTTCCAAACACTAGTTATTCAAGGTGATGTGCACAACACATTTCTTTTCTTTTCTTTTTGACTTTAGAATTACCCAGGCATTCTTAGTAGTTGGGTGACTTATTCCATCTATAGGTGGTTGGTATCATTTTAGAGTGTCTTTCATACAATCTTTACTTCCACATTTTAGAGTGGATTTGATATAAGCCTAGTGCACTAGTTTTGGAGTGGCTTTCATATAAGCCTAATCTCCATCTTTCAAAGTGTCCAAGAGTGGCCTCATTTATAGCATACATTTATCTATCCATGCTAATATTTTTAGATTATATATCATTCATGGCTTCATAATCCATCTCATATGACATACATTTCATATCGATATCAATTTATAGCTTCACTTCATGGGGTAACGATGGAGCCAAAGGACTAGCTAGCCATTATATTCTTGAGACACCTAATTAGAGGGATTAGACTCATATTTAAAACATTAATTGACACACATATGACCACTTATCTTCATTTAATGGCAGATAATGGATCCAAAGGGCTAGCCTTTGCAGTTTTGAGCCACTTTTGGGGAATTGAGCACTTAGCTCCATTCTTGATATTACTCTTAGTACAATATCATCCAACATTATTCAGCGTCATCCAACATCACTCAGCATCATAATAGGTTTTGTATTTGTTTGTGTACATAGTGAGGTGTATTTTTTCATTTCTATTCTCTTCTCTCTTACCTGGATTTGTATGTTCTTATTTTAGATATAGTGTATCTAGTAAGAAATGATCTACTATTTATTTTCTCTTGTAGATTCACACTGAAATGTGTGTTCTCTCTATGCACACCCATCATCACATAGCTTTATGAGATTGACCCCTAAAAGTAAGTTCAAGTATGCCTTTTATTTTTTCCTTAATCCTAGTATTTCACTTTTTTACATCACTAGAATAAAGGGGAGGGGGAAATGTAGTCATATAAAATTAAAAAATTGGTAACTTGAGTGTGGCTTGTGACACCCAACCCATAGGTCCTTGTTTCTTGCTCTCATGACCCTCATAGGCATCTTTTCATAGATTCCCAATCATCTTTAACATTCTAAAATTAATCATATCTTAGTTAGACTTCTCTTTCCATGACTAATCCATCCCCCTAAGCACTATGAGCTTAGGATAATAGTGCCACACTTAGACTATAATGTTGATGTCATTTACTTTTGGTGCTCATATCCAAGTGCATTGTTATTCCTAATAGTTAGTTCCTTTTATTTCCCCATCCTTCTCCTTATTGGCTTAATGCAAGAACATTCAACCCATGACCAATAGATCCATATCAAATCCCATTCAAAGATCATTTGGAAAGGGGTTGGAAAATATCACTAAGCAAGCACGAATACTCAATAAATCTTCTCTATTATCGACATATATCTAGCCAATACACTTACAAGCTTATTCAAATCAATGCACTAGTCTCTAGCCACCTCAAGCATATCCAATTTAGTATTTTTCATATTCATACAATCTATTACACAAAGCACATCAAGTGAGAGAACTATAGTTGGCTTGATCCCTCTTTGGAGTATTAGTATGTATGTAATGTGCCCACACAAGGGGTGTGGATACATGTTCAACGAATATTACACATACTAACCCCCACTCTTTCTCAAAATTGGTCAAAGGACAATGGAGTATAGGGTTTAAAGAGAAAATATACTCTACAAAGAGCTCTATAAACTTCTAATGACTGAAACTTAACAAATAGGGTCACACAGGCATAAAAATAAAAATAAAAAAGATTATATGTCTTGGATAATAGTGGCATAGGTAGACTATAGTGTTGGTTCCATTTTTGTCCACTTTTGACACTCCTATCTAATCACAAAATGAAGGTTATATCCTAGTTTGTGATAGTGTCCCACTCTTGCATAGTGAATCTTAGACCTTGTCTTAGTTGTATCAGTCAATTTTTAGTTAAGTCTTATTTTCTCCCTCATATTACTATTTTAAAAATGTCAAAATTGTAATCTAATTTACATAGAATAGTAGCTTAATTATTGAATATTTATTTATTGATTATACTACTCATACCCATTAAATAAATTAGGAATAATACACCAATATTCCCAAAACTATTAAATCAAAAAGTTTGAAAATATTATGCATCTATACATTACACACACCATTTGCTATTGGTAAATCCAAATGATCAAAATATTGGTTAAGAAGATTAGAACTAACACCTTTATCAACTTGGTACATGACCTTTTGCTTACATTTTTTGATTTATTCTCTCCATGTAAGGTCTAGTGCAAGTTTAGTTGTGGAGTTGATCCCTCCTCATTGGGTTCCTAGAAAATAGGAAATATCTCCTTTCACATGCCATGTATCCATATAATATGATCTTTAATTATGGATAGGTACCCTAATATATCTTGACACATGTCTTATAATGTGAAACATAAATCCATCTATGGATATGAATAAGACAATGTTATAGTCATGTTACTCTTAAGTAAATTCCAAGATTACATCTTGATATGGCACTCTTTATGGACATACCACACTTTATCCCAAGTACATAGAGTTCCTTATAATGCATAAACCCATAGGTAATTGATAAAAATGTTTCATATACTTTCTACATAGTCTCAAAAGATTTAAGATGAGGTTTAGGAGATTTTCTTCCACTATAAATTATGGTGTCTTAAATACATTTATCATGGTGAAAGTGATAGTGTATAGTAGAATGAAATTGGTCCCAAGTAATTAAGTTAAACTAATAAGTTCTTCACCACTGAGAATCTATGCCATCAATGATATGGATAATTGATATTACTTGATCAATGTTAGAGTCATAAAAGGCTTCTAACTACTACACAAACTTATAGACTTCCATTTGACCATGGAATTTTAAAGTTTCATTTAACCTTATTCATGTCATATCCATAATTTGTCCATGAAGGAAATGAAAAAATTTATGGTACTTCCATAGAGTATCTTCTTGACTACCTATAACACCATATTTAATTTCATTTTGGTCATATTCACCATGAGCCCAATAGTCATTGCCATTAATTATGGTGTTATATATATATATATATATCTACAATGTAATATTACATTTGGGGTGAGATCAAAGTGTTTAATATATATATATATATATATATATATATATATATATATATATATATATATATATATATATATATATCTACAATGTAATATTACATTTAGGGTGAGATCAAAGTGTTTAATACCATAATTTATGACATTTTAGATGTGGTTAATGTACTTTTTAACATTAATTGGATAAACCTATTAATGTCCTTAAGCATGGTCTAATGGGATGATAATGCACTATTCATAATTTTCAAAGCTGATATAACACTTATTGAAGCTCAAATTAGCACTATTGTCATAACACCATGGGTGACCCAGTAGAGCTAGAAAAGTTTTAGCTTTGGCTATCTATTTAACCTCAAAATCAACTTATAAAGTGACATCAAGGATATCCATGGTGGCATATTTTAGTACTCTAATATGAATATCACAAATCTTATTAGCCATAAACACTACATGAGGTGAGGGATGCAAATCTATGTTGTCAATATTACTCCACACATCATTGGTAAGGAAATTTACTTTGATGTTGATATCAACCTGGATATCTTAGACAACCTATCCATATATAACAACATTAACCATTATCTTTTTATTCCCCTCTGAGTTAGGCTAGATATGAGTCTCTTACCAATATGCATGGTTTAACCATAAATTCTTGGTAGACTTAGGAATACGATACCTTAGAAAATTTTGTAATAAGGGTACAATATCTTCATCTAGGAGTGACTTTCATAGTTTATGAAATTCATCATGCACCATGTCATGAAGGTTTGTAGGTTTCTACATATTACCATGTGTAATAGAATCTCAATCCTTAAAGAACTAGATATCTCCTTTTAGTTATCTTAACATATTCATGGTGTCATATATAAACTCCTTATGATGATGAGCATATAAATAATGATTATCATATGAATAAGGATTAGCACAAGGATCCTCTTGTTGAACCTTTTTAATGGTTAGGTTGGACACAAATTTGGATTGGCCACCACTCTATCTTATAATAATGACCTTAGGACTAGTTGGACTAATAGGGTGTAGTGTTCATTATGGATTTTAAATACATATCATGTCAATAACATTTTTATTTATTTATTTCATGATGTTAGTAGACATGTTATGTCACTCATCCATATTTTTTTTATTTTTACAAAAGGCACATGTAGGATACATTAGGAAATCATATTGGTAGTGCTTTGGGGAACCACATTTATGACAAGTTCTTGGTGGAAAACACCCACTTTCACATCCTCAACATTTATCAAGCCCACAATATCCTCCTCCATTATCTTGGTTATTATCAACATATGTTTATCATTTACCATTTGTGCACCTAATGAATTTCACTAATGGGATAATAGATATTAATATCATGAGTGTATGTATCACATATATTAATATATATATATATATATATATATATATATATATATATATATATATATATATATCTTTGATTGAGTGGTGTATTATATTAGACATAAATCATTTACATTGTGTTCTTCTTATAAAATCTCATAGGATTGATTTAGTATGGATCAAACACTCTTATTAGGGAATTTATTCTAATTGTGACCTTTAGATTCATAATATACACACCATAATATACTACAAGTGTCATGAGTATTATGTTTAGTGATATTTTCTATTTGAGATGCCATAGTAGTGATCGAAGCCTCCATAAAGGGACTAGTACCTATGTCAATACTTCGAATAGCCTTGGTATGAAGGTTAGTTTCGAAGGCCTCATATGGGTTGGTGAAATTATTCTATGATAAGGTTCATCTAAAATGGAGAAATAAACCTCATACAAACTACTAGGTGTGTTGAGAAGAATTAATCTCAAAAGAGAGATTATGTAGAAGTGTCTTGAAATATGCACCATACTCATGCATGCTCTCAATTATTTCTTACTTGATGTCCTTTAGTGTAGTTATGCTCTAGTATTAAAACTATGGTATTTCAAATTCCTATAGGAATGCTACCTTTAATTGGTCATAATTCACCATAATCTACTATTGATCAAATTTTTGGTATGACTTGTGTGCTTAGTATAGGAGAGTGGTAGGAAAATTATTGGATTATATTCAAAAGAGGTGATTTTATGTGCTCACCAAATAAGTTCACACTTTTGAACATGTTCTATGACATTATCCACACTATGATAATAGTGTACGTGGAGTGTCATCTCATAATACATAGTGGATAGTTGAGCAGCTTGTAATGGGATCTACTATGAGGCACTTCCTATCCCTCTTAGACCTTATGGGGGAGGTCCACCATTGCCTCTTATGAATCCTCTAGTTATTATAATCAAACCACCATTAGTACCACCTCCTGTACCTCCTATAATAATATAATAACCCAATAGTTGGGCTAGTACTCTGCCCACTGGTTGTGCTTATTTCATAAGGCATTCAAAACTAGGCCATCGAATTATCTTGAAAAGGAAAAAAATGTCTAATAAACTACTATCTAAATCTTGGTATATAAATGTATCTCTCACAAAGTTTGGTTTTTGATTCTATAATATCCATATCCTAGTTGCATATAAATATTTCATCTAAATCAAGAGCATGAGCACATGTTGTGGGTGGGGAATTAGTCCTATCAAAATTATTTTCTTAAATCACCATGACTTGATTTGATTATCCTAAACATACTTATTATGGCATTATGTGTATTTCTATGGTTGGTGAGTCCTCACTATGATCTTCCACTTCCCTATGGACCCTTAAAACACTTCTTAAGTCATCCCATCCCCACCCTGGATTGCTTCCACTCATAACCCTTTACTGAGCTTCATCATACTTGTGATTCCATAATTTTTGTTGATTGGATACCTTATTAGACTAATAATTTCACTTCAAATGTGATCCTCTATCCCCTCACCAACTACATTGCTCATGTGAGAGAGAGTTTATCCATCTATGGAGAAATTTTCAAGTTTTGAATCTATAAATAACTTCTTAACCTCTAGTAGAAAGTGTCTAAAATATCTACCATGTGGTTCTTAGAGGAAGTGAAGCTAGTATTCCTCTATATAAGAATATGTTGAGATTACATATTTCAAGATGTATCTATTCAAGGTTTTGTGCAACCAAACATTAATATAATGTGTCCAAATTTCTCCCAATTGTGCTAAGTCCAACTAATGCTCTAGTGACCAAGTTATCTTCCATCTATAGTTATTTGATAAATTTTTTGTATATGTTTTAATCCACACATGAAGGCGAGAAGGAAATTATACAAATAATATTTCATACAATGAGTCATATAAATTATATTCTACACATATGTGTGAAAAAATTATTGTTTCAAGAAATAATCATACAAAGTTATCCTGTATGTTAGTAACCCATTTTTCAATATTATCCAATGATAGTAATTCAAGCATATTCTACCATCATGAAGATAATTTTTAGTGGTCCTAGTAATAGAACCAAAATGTTGGGATTCTTTACCTTCACATGGGAATCACTTTCCCTAGGTGTGCACCTAAGTGATAAAAGTCCAATGTGCTAGTGCACTAGCATTTAAAGTAATAACAAGTTCTCACATGTTCACCTAAAGCACACATCAAGGAACTAATTTCATATTTTTTATAAAAAAAGGGTGTGTTTATCCAACCTCTTAGGTAGGGGTGCTCAAGCACATACACAGTACTAGACTCATCTTATAATCCATATCTAACTTAACACAAGTTCATTTCTCAATGATCAAAAATAAAATGATGGCATAAATTATAACTAAAATCATTAACTCCATATTTATTTAAACAATATTATTAATTCAACATATGATTCATTCATCATATTCATAAGTGATCTTTAAATAATACATATCTCTAGATTTATAATGTAACCAAGTCATATATGTTCTATCAATAACATCCAACTAAAAAAAAACATTACATTATATATCATGGAGGTATTTATACTTGGTTCTCCCTAACTAAACAACTACATATTAATTACACTCAAGGTGAATCACATTTGATCATCAATACATTTGAGTTGTGACAAGCATTTACCTTAAATTGCTAAGGATGTGGGCCTTTTTGTCCCTATATTTTCTCTTCAATTTTAGATCTTGATCATCAATTACCTATCTTCATATGGGTTGGTGCTAGATTTGAACTTGACTTATTATCTTATATCCCTAAGAATCACTCCATAAATATTTTCCACTTTTTGCATGATCCTTGAGTCTTCTACTACATTTTGAGTCCTCCATTCTCAAGTTCTAAATTTAACATGCACATTTATTCCATGAGACTTTATTTGTCAATGCCATGGAATCCTACAGCATGGTCTTCCATGCCTTGGTCTTCCATGTCATGCCTCTCTAGATTGATTATTCCAAAAAACACTTATCCAAAAGTATGAGTTCAATATTCTTAGGATCCACTTGTATCCCTTGGGATAAGATGTCATATCCTATGACAATTCCTTATTCAACCATCATTAAACATTTTTAATGACTCAAATATAGTTTATATTATTTACAACTGATTAACACTTTGTCTAGGTTGTTCAAAGCTTCATCAAAATTATCACCATGTATAGTAAATTCATCTATGTATACATGTACACAATCATTGGTTAGATTAGTAAAGATGGCAAAGACTTCACTTTGAAAGGTGGTAGGTGCATTATATAGGTCAAAGGGTAAAACTCTATAGTAAAATATTCTCCAAGTTTATGTAAAGGTTGTCTTATCTTGGTCTTTCATGGATAACCTTATCTGATTATAGCCATTAAATCCATCTACAAATTATAAATACTTATTCCCAACTAGATTATCTAACACCTAATCTATAAAAACTATGGAAAATTAATATATCATGTTGGATTTATTTAGTTATTGGTATTCTATACATAGTATCCATTTGAAATTATTTTTATATACTATCACAAGTGGTGAGACACATTGACTCTATGATATGGGGTAAATGAATCCCACCTATAATAACTTCTTTATGTACTCTCTAATTAGATATGTTAGTGTTGGTGTGATTCTTCTTTGAAGTTGTCTATAGGTCTAATGTTTTTAGTATATATGTGATGAGTACACACATTTGGATGTATTCCCTTCATGTCATTGTAATCCCATACAAATGAATTTGCATTTTTCTTCAAGACATCAAATAGCTTAGTTTCTTATTTACCATATCACTAGTTATTTATGGTTAATATTTTTCTAGGTTGGAAAAATATTTATTTAATACCTAGGTAAATGGAGATGACCTACCAAAATTCACTAATAAAAGAATTTAGAGGGTTAGGATTGGTAACATAATATGAAAAGTGGTGACATCTTTAAATAAATTATTCCCTTGTGAAATCACATTTTCCAATGTATAATAAAATTATATAAAAATAATATCATAATTATCTTATGCCCATGTGAGAATGCTTTGTTGAATGCATGTATTGTCATATGTGTCATTAGGATTAGCTAAGATAGTTGGTTACCATGTAAAGGAAAGTGTCCCATAATCTAGAGATATATTTATAGACTTTAGAGCTAGTCTAACAAGCTCTAGATCCATACTGTTATGACCTAAAGCTAGTATGCTAGACTTTGGAACTAGACTACTAGACTCCATAGCTAGTATGACATAGTCCATAGTTACAATGTCAAAATATAGAGGTAGAATAGGCTCTTTTATATTCCAAATTAGTTCATCATATAACTCATTCACATGATATTTTATTTCTATCTAATGAGGAAAGACTATTTTTTTGGCTTAGGTTTATCAACCCATAGGTAATCTGTAAGATCTATATATGGTTTTGTAAGTGGATTTATTTTAAATGTTCATGCATCTTGACCTAAAATTTATTAATGTTTCAATTTTATCTAACCATGGTCTCCCTAAAATTAATGGATACCTAAGGTTTTTTCTCTTAGGCTAGAGTATCATTAGAGTATCATTAAATCTATGTGATATTCCCAAGATTCCACTATAATATAAATATTCTCGAATGTTCCTTCAAGTTTGGTACTAGATTGGTCTACCATTTTCAATAATTTATAAGTAGGTTATAATCCTATAAGGGACACATATTTCAGAGTGTCTATTATTATCACATTGATGACAACTCTTAAGTCCACAAGTACAATGGGTATCTCCTTCCTTCTTATGGTTACAAAAATAGCAGGGCTTCCAAGCTCTCCATACTTTAGTAAAATGAGTTTACCTACCAATAAATCAACAAGTTTTCAATCCACATGTATAGTTTTAGGATATTATCTTTTCTTACATGGATTTTTTATGCACAAATACTTAATAATTTAATTGATTTCTAGGATATCTCTTATAGATTTTAGAAATGGAATTTCAATGTTTAATTTCCTTTCTTCTTAAACCAGATCAGATTCTTTCTTCTTTCAATTTCTTAAATCATTTTTTAAAATGAATGGTTGGAGAAATTATAATGGTTTATCATTTCTTTCTTCTTCCGTATTATGTTTCTCCTTATTTGGTTCAATAGGAGGGTTAATTTTTTCATTCATTAATTTGGTTATGGTGATTGGATGGATTTTAAATACCTTACTTGACCTCAATATACATTCTCATAGTTTATGACACCAACTCCCAAGGTTCCTTCATGCTCAATTACATAGATATGGGTTACTTGTCTATTATTGGGATTTGTTACTAGTTGTGTAGGTATTTGAGGTCTAGTCACTTATTCAGTTTGTGGTGTTTGAGTGTTAGGATGAGGTATAAATACTTGTTATTGTGAAAACCTCCTCTATTATTGAAGTTTTTATAAAGAACCCATGAATGGATTTTCCCATAGTTGATTATTACATTAGGGCATCCAAGGCTACTTGTGAGGATTAGACATCCATCTCTATGGTGTCCACTCTCATTTTTCTCATGATGAAGGTCCCCATGCTTATGGATGTGCCTATCCATCCCATGGAGTCATCTGTGGGTTAGAAGAAGCTCTAAGACCAAGATGGATTTCATTTTGATTATGGTAAAACTAGTCTCCCTATATCTTTATGAAGTTTAAATCTTATATTGGTTGGGTTTCCTATCTAAATTGATTTTTAAGACATTTATGTGGGCACAATTCATGGCATCATGATCATTCACATCACATATTCCACACATATCAACTCTATCCAAAGGGAAAAATAAAATAACATGACTCAAACTAAATTTAGGATAATACATGACTAGTGGCTTAATGGTAGCATTAGATTTAAATTTAAATCCTTCTAATGTAGTGTTAAATTTTAATAAAATATCTATTTGAGGTTGGATAATTCTTCCATAATTTATCATACATTAGTACCACTCTTTATTATTTTTATCTTTCTAACACTTCTTATGGTTCTTGAGTAATTCTTACACAATTTAACTATGTCATTAAGATCAGGATTGTTTATGTCTCCTTTCCCCATAAGGTTCATATATTCCATAGCATAATCATCAATCCCTTTAAATAAAAATTATTTCATAGAACTTCTCACTCAAATCATATCCACATTTTCTATGAACAAATTGGAAGTTATCAATGTAGTCTTATAAGTGTTCATCCTCATTTTAATTTATCCTAATAATATCTTCTTTTATGTCTCTTCTTATATAATAGTCTTGGTATTTATCTAGTAATTTAGTCTCCATGTCATCCCATGATGCAAAGGAGTTTGGATGTAATCCCATAAACCATCTCATAACTAGTTATTTGAGTGTAAAAGGGAACAATTTTATCTTCTAACTCTCAGTTATATAATCATAAATTTGAAATAGGACTTTAAATTCAAAGATAAATTGATCATGTTCTTCTATAGATTTTTTCCTAAAGGTGGGTAGAATAGATGGGTAAATATTATTTATGGCATTTTTATCATCATCTTTTAATATAATAGATAGGTGAAGGTAATTTTAGGTTGATTAGTCATGTTTTATGCATTTCCATTAAAGTTTAGTGCATCCCCTATGTTTTCTCCCATTTCTTCCAAATAAATGTTATAAAGGGTGTTCTTAGGAAGTAGTGAGTTATCATAAGTGACTGAGAGGCTACTTAACTAAGACTCAATGTTTTGGTTTAAAATGTTCTCTACCTTTATTTTTTATTGAAATTATGTAGCCACTTTTGGAGAGTGATCCAAGGTCTAAGTGGTGATAGTTATGTTTCTTCTTCAAATTTTATAAAAGACCCTTTGATTTCTTCTTGAAAAAAATTCACTTACTCGAAGTGTGATTTTTTTATAGAGCTTGTGGTATCTTACTAAGGATTATTTGGAATAAATCTTCCATATGAGTCTTTAGGTCTGATCACACCTCTTTGTTGAATTTATGGAAGTTTTTTTGTTATATTATGATCTACACCTTACTAACACCTAGAATGTCCCAGGAAATAGCACCAAAAATTACTAGTGCCATTAACCCATTCATTTAATCAACTCATTTAGTTGATGTAATTAAAATGAGGTCTATTGTCCAATGGTTTTATGAAATAAGGTATGTAATTTATTTCTAACAATTATGATTTGGAGGGTTTTTATGGATCAACTAACTCTAAGTCCTTATACAATCAATACTTAATTAAATATATCTAATTTATTGAAATAAACACAATTACAGAATTGAAATACTAAAACTAACACTCTTGCTTCTAAGAAACACTCTTACTTGTAAATAAACACTATTTCTTCTAAAGAAACACACTTTTAAATAAAATACTATTAAACAAACACACTTTGCTTATCCAAGGAAACAAATTTCTAATCTTTGTACTAAATTGAATTTTATCTATATGAAATGATTTTGGAAAAGTAAATGCTTGGAAATTAAAATGAAATAAATATGCATATAAAAGTACCTACAAGTTAACAAAATCACACCTTATAATATAAATATTCTTAAGAGAAATAAACAACAATTATCATAAACATAAACGAAAATATAAAATAAGAATACTGCCTCCTTGGATGAGTGAACCCTTGCTTTCCCTTGGCACATTATTTAAATCACTCTTATACTTTCAAGAATATTTAAAGTTTCCTTAATTTTGAAATAAATATTATAATATGGAAAACTCTCCTACTATTTTCTTTTGTCTATTAATAACATTATATTGCTCTAAGAAAATTCTCTCTTTCTATAAACAAAAGTAAGATGTTATAATGCAACATTCCTACAACTATTGTTCAAAATAAAAATTAATAAGATAACTACTAAAATATAACTTATATTCAAAATAAAAATATGTTACAACCATTTCCCATAGTTCAAGGTGAAACGATTGAAAAGCTAGTGTAACAGTTTGCATAAATCCAATTGATTACAATATTCTTGTGGTTACAACATATTCTAATTTGGTAACCCAAAAATATAGTAAGACAAGTAGTAGGATTCTTCACAAAACATTACTATAAGTATCATGTCTAAAAATTGAATTATATATAGGTTAAGTGTATTAATGACCCATGAGTGTCTTGGAAAGACCATGACCATCCTATGTAATATGTATACAATATTATATGATCAACATAATTCCTTCCACAAGATATTTACATGATTAGAATTATACTATAATTTTCCTATTATAGTCTAGAACTCATCTATTTTACTCCATAGATTAACTATTGTTCTC
The DNA here is from genome assembly GCA_037957365.1 of Torreya grandis. NCBI lineage: Eukaryota > Viridiplantae > Streptophyta > Pinopsida > Cupressales > Taxaceae > Torreya > Torreya grandis. Next base: position 1,758,596 of record JARHVA010002399.1, read on the forward strand.
TATAAATTCACTATTGAACTTTAGAGCTTTTAGAATCTAAAGCCTAATTATTGGAATTTTTATCTTGACTGTTAGACTTTAGTGATTCACTAGATAGTTCAGACATGTTATGGACTTGCCTTAAAGGTTCTAATTGCTTTCTAAAATCTATAACATTCTATTATATACATTTATATATTTTTTACATGTAAAACTGAGGGATAACCATGTAAAGAGATATAATATAGTGGTTAAAACAAGTAACATTGACTCACACATGCTAACTAATATATAAGTACCAATTCTCAACTTTAGACTATAAATAATCCATAAATGCATATCATATCCATTTTAAGAAAGCAGATTAGTAGGGAATGACATGGTTATTTATTTATTATAATGGTCCATATAATGGAATCATCACCAAACATATAAATGGAAGATTGAAATCTCATGGTATTTTCAATACCAAGTTTAGTAGCTCAAAACAATCAGATACATAGTTGTTTTAAATGTGATATCATGTTTCTCTTCTTTAAAGTCTTCACATAGGTTCAAGAACAATATTTCATGTATAAAGAGGTATTCAAAACATGATTTGATCTAAAATCCATATCTATCTCTCACACATGTTTTATTTTTCTATCAGAGTTATAAAAATTGACAACTACAGAAAGTATAAAACAAGATTTCAAGAAATTATTCAAAAATTTATGTCCACTGTGTTGAATTTAGATCTTCCATGTAAGCATTTTCTTCCTCTATATTGTATCTATAAAATTTTCAATTTTCTTTCTCAAGTTTCTATCATATCGGTTACCCTGTCAAAAATTAATTTTAAGTACATGGGCTATGAGCCCATTTTTTCTAGACACATACATCTTTAATGTATCTCATAGAAACATTAATCACATGAACATCAATGAATTATAGTAAAGGATTTATGCCATGAAAAATGACTCATTTTTTAGAATAAGTTTTGGATAGTAAACTCATGCATGTTATCTATTTTCTAACATATTTTTAGTGTGAGGATATAGTACTTACTTGCATGAAGTACTAAAATCTAAAAAGTAAAGATATAAGTTTTTGCATATAATTAGTTTGTGGATAAACTTTATAAAACCTCCATAATCATCACCTTCAGCATCAAACCTCATGATGAGGTAATGGTCATCAACAAAAACATTATTCAACAATTCTAGGATCACAATCATGAGATATATGAAAAGATACTAAGTCAATATTTGTTGACCAATAGGATAAGAGTGAATATAAAATAGGTCAAAACACTATATAGGTTAGATTTCAAAGAATAACTTTCAGATATGATTTATCTATTAATTAGAGTCATGGGGAATAAAGTGATGAATTTTTTTCCTCATTAGATGTGTGTGATAATAAGCATCATGTGTTCAAGGAAAATATTCATTGATTAGGATTTGATCATAAAAAATAATATTCTTGAGCATTTAACTAGCTTGTAATGCATGCAATAGTTTGATATGACCTCATATTTGGTATATTCCATTATAATACTCAAAACTTGGCCTAGTTTTATGGATATGAATAAGAACCTCCCTAGTACATTGGTATATGAAAAGTTTCCTTAGCTCACTCAAAAGAAGGGAAAAATCCATTTCAGAAGTGTAAATGATATATTCTAAATTATATTAGTCAAGACATTGGATAAAAATATTATAGCCAAAATTTCTAATGAAGTGACTAATCTAATCATAAATTATGGGAGTTAATCCATTTTGTCCTCAAATTTCACTATGTCAAGGTTGGTATATTTGAGATGTTCCTTGTAGAATATCAATATATTTTAGTGATAAAATTTTTTTGATTTAGATTTGCAGGTAGATCGATGAAGTGCATAAAATATGTATCAATCAACATATCAGAGGGATAACCTTTTTTATCGACCTTAGATATTTCATTTAAAAATAAAAAATATATGCTACCAATATTGACAAGTCATTGTTGGAATTTATGATGCAACCTCACATGAGGAGACATGGTTTTGATAGCAATGGTTTTATGAGAAAAAATCTTAAAATGGGCCTTAATTATACTCACATTTAATAAATTCAAGGCTATTGAGAGGACTACAAAGATGATTTCAAGGTAACAAAAAAAGATTTTTTAAGGATGACCTTAAAACATATGAAATACTTCATAATTTAATGTGAAAAAAAAACATTTAGTATGATGGCATTAAAATTATGGAAGACATTTTCTACGAAAATATTCATCTCAAATCCATCTCTCCAATGAATTGGTCAATAAGAGAATTGACAAAGATTTTTGAATGCACATAGACCATGTTAGAAATATTTATACATGTGTATGGTAGAAAGGTGAGATAATATACTTCAAGAAGTCATAATGAATTAAATTCAATAGGGTATATACAAACTTATTTTTATCTACTTATTTAGTCTTTTGATACCAAAATATTCATTAATTATCTAGTTTATCCACAACAAGAGGAGGAGATGGAGAAGATCCCAATATAAATAAGCCTCCTAAACTAAATGTGAATGTGATCTACCAAGGCAAAATGTCCAAATCAAGAGGCACACTACATCTAACACTACAAATGCCACATAATAAATTAATCCTTCAAAGTTGATGAACAACACCACTCAATATTTCTTGGCCTTTGATTCAAGTCCAATACCATTTCCTATTTTTATTTCTCCCATTGAATCTTTGGTGCCTTCATCTCTTCATTTTTACACTCCACTTATGCCATACTGATTCCCAATTCCATCTCTACATCCACCTCCTATTTTCATCTTGAAACATGTTTTTTCTCCTCCATAATCAATTGAACCTTGATATATTATTATATCATCTTTATGATAATAATATTAATTTACTCCATTGGTTTCCTCAAGTACTCAATTAGATACTTTATAGGTAGACATGTCTTATTCATGGGTATAGTATATAATAAGAAAGAGAAAGACTACATTCACACAAGAAGAGATTTATTTCAATGTTATTGCTATTTTTATACAAGGTCCTTAAAAATATATGAAGGAAAATACTCCTTCAAGGTTTATGATTGAATATTTAGGTGCACAATCTATAGATATTTCTCATCCTCTTTTATAAAAGAATCAAGATGAAATAAATTTAGATAATAATAACATAAACAATATTTAACTTGGTAAATCCACTCTTATAGGAAATATTCACAATTTCAAGGTGACTAAAACCAAGCTCATCTAGATGACATAAGAAGGGATGAAAAATCTATAATAGTTAGAGGAAAAATAATGTCAGATTTCATAATGAATCAAAATAATATTTAATATAGGTAAAACCTCTCAGTAAATTATCATTGTACTTGCATCAACCCCTTCCATAATATAGATACCAATATCTAAATTTGAGATTGATAATGAATGATTTTCAAAATTGGTATGTATATAAACCATGGTAAAATGATAGAGTCCTAGGTTGAATATATACTTCTTAATGGTTGAAATTTTTTGATGGGAGTCAAAGAATCTATGATCTCATCAATTCTAGTCAAGTGAAAATCAAATAAAAAAATTATTGTGGCAAACACAACCCCCTTATTTTAAGAATGAGGGTAATCATCTAAAATTTATCAACTTGAATATTTCTTAGAGTTTCAATCCCTTTTTAGTCAGCCTCAGACCCTGTGAAACTTGAACCTCTATTCTACCTTGAATTATTGAATGTTTAACAGTGTTTGTGATGATAATTTGGTATTTTTAAAACATCCTTATAGTCTTATGGGTATTCATATAATTTATACAATAATACATTCTAAAATATCAAAAGGTTTTCACACTTTGAATATTTTTTATGTTAACTATGATTTTTTCATAGGATTAGACTTGTGTCAATTTTCCTAGAGTGATAGTGTCTTGGAGTCTTACTTGGATTCTCATAAATATCTAATGATGGACATGTGATACTTTAATTAATTATGTGTCATTATTTTAACTTTATTATTTATCATGAAATCTCATAGGAAATCCTAAGAAATAGGGAAGTGCCACTTAGAACCTATTAGGTATGTGAGTTTCCTAGGCCTATTAGAGATGTTATATCTTTGATGACCTTGATGATCAGGGAAAACCCATTTATAGCCTATCAGATGCATTATTCTCCTAGACCTATCAAATATGTCACCTAATGAATGGAATAATTCTATTTGGAACTTGTTAGATGTATCAGTCTCTCAGACCTATCAAATGTGTCAAATCCTAAGAGAGCTTGGCGAATATGAAAGTACCACATGTAACATGTCAAATGTGTCAGTCTCCTAGACCTATCATAGATGTTAGATCTAAATATATAATAATAAATGGGGAATCACCAAGTGGGATGTATCATATGTGTCATTCTCTTGGACATGTTAGATATGGAAAATCTAAGGAGAGACTAATGAATGGGGAATTACCATGTGGAACCTATTATATGTGTTAATCTCCTAGACTTGTTAGAGATGTTAGATCCTAGGAGAGACCAATGATTAGGGAATTTCTACGTGATTTTTTTTTATAAATTGATAGAAAAGGAAATTTATGCCATGAGGTAATTAAAATGAGGTATAGTCAAATTCAAAATCCAAAAGGATGATGTCACACATGACCTCACTAGCCCAAGTGGCCAATTCTATCTCTTGAAAAGGTAAAAGTGTGACACTTGAATGTTCTTAGGTGGTATATATTAATAATAGGAATAATTAATTACATACATATGGTGAAACCTATATCTAATATGGATTTTATATAGGTAAGCTAATTGTTTCCATATCACACTCCTCACATTAATTAAATGGAAAATTAGGCCTCAAGTAGATAATTTAAAATGTCTCATCATAGTCTCTAAATACAAAATGAAGCGTGTATTTAAAATTACTAAGTTAATAGGAAATGAATGGGTGGATCATGCCACCAACTCAAATTTTAACTTGTATTGGGTGATCTACCAAAATCCATTAAAATATCTATATGGAGCCCTACAATCCCTCATACTAACTTGATTTACCATTATTTCTCCTAATTATACATAATTCATCTCCTTATTTTTATCCCACATTTTTACCCTCCTCACTTAGATTTTTATACTATCAAGATTAATATTTTCACTATGTCTTCTTCATCCTCCAACCCTAAGCCTAAGCCTAAGCATCAAGACACCTCCTTATTACCTAACTGGGTTTGATTTAACCACTATAATAAGGTCTTTAAATCAATTTAAGATGTGAAAAAACCCACCTCAAAGGATGATGATGATGAAAATGATGATGATGATGATGATGATGATGATGATGATGATGATGATGATGATGGTTTTGTTGTTGTTGATGATGAAACCAAGTACCTCAACAATATTTTTACACTAGGCAAGTCTAGATTACATAAGGTCAAGTCCAAATCTAAGGTTTCCCCTTCTGTGGACATATTTGGTAACCTATTTCAAACTTCCAAACATGTTCTTTGAAATGAGTGAGATCTATTTTACTCAATCAATTTGGTAAATTTGGTATCAAACATCTCAAGGTATACTTTTAATTAGTAATAAAACCTCCAAGAGTACCAACAACTACTATGCTAATGTAGTGGATGCATGAGCCAATACATATAATATATATGAAGTCCTCAAGGACTAGGCCATTAAACAATAATGATTATTTGATAAAAAATACATTAACACCTACCCTATCAACCTCTTCAAAAAATGACTTCATTTTAAGATTCTCCTACTAAACCACATGTTTAGGAATAATGACACCATGTATGTGAACCTATTATGAGTACCCTTGCAGATCATAATTGTCAAAGGAGAGGAGGTCTAAGACATAATAAGTGTGATTAATTTCAACCTCATCTAGATCATATAAGAATCTCAGACTAAAAGGAATTTATATATTATTAGTTACTTGGTAAATGTTGTTTATGAAACCATTATGTTTAAACCTTTCATGTTTACACCATGGAGTCCCAAGGTCATAATGGTGTATTAGTTATCTACAAAAAATATGGCCACCACTATATAAACCACATTTGGGAGATCTATAAATCATTTTATTGAGTGGTAGACATGTCCATCAAAGTGGTGCCCATTCCTTTCCTCTCAAATTATATCATATAGTCCCTTAATTCCATTGGATATTATTGGTATTACTAGGATGATACCATTATCCAATTATTAGGCATTCACATTTCGCCGACAAGTCTTAGACAAGATGCCCAACCAATGAATAGCCATTTCATTAGTGGATGGTGTTTTTGTCCACTTCCTCAATCACTAGTAAATGTCTTGCCCAACCTTACCCAATGTTATATACCATCATGTATAAAATACTATGACTCCATTTTAAAAGATGGTAGGGGCATAGATTCTTACACTCTGGCTAGAGTAGATCACTGATAGTGGGACCATCATAGTATCATCCTATCTCATATAATGAAGTACCAATCTTACCTCAACATCACCTATAACCATGTGACCCACCCTAATTATGAGATTCACTCCAACATTTTTTATGTGTTTAATGTATTTTTAATTCATTATTATTTAAAATAAACTAATTAATAATGTAAATTAAGATACAAGGTTTTAGGATTACCTATGACTAGAAAGATCATGCACCATTTTTCTAGTGATATGAGAGATCCTTTGTATATTAGAAGGAATATCTTCACATAATAAACAAATTTAAAAAAGATAGATTAATAGGATATATTAGTGGGATTATTGGTAATGGATGGGTCCTAACAAGTGGCACACTTCCTAATAAGTATGTCATCTCACTTTTTAAGCACTCAAGTGGATAAATATAGTAAATGAAATTAAAATAAAGCATGTAATGGTATAGATAAGAAAAATAAATGATTTACATTTAATGTACATTCATTTCATGGATATTAGCAAAGTGCATGTTCCAATAATCTTTAGCTATGTCTTCTTCATTTTGAATTACTTATAGTTAATCAACAATGGATTCTAAGGTGGGGGCAAACATAATTGAACAAAATCCTAGTTTGAAGGAAATCTCACTTTGTTAAGAGAAAAGAGGATATGGGACTATGGGAAAATATCAAATATAAATCACATCATGAATAAATCTAGGTAGAGTCATATACAAAAAATCATGTCTTTAATAAATAATAATTTAATATCTAGTTATGTTACTAACTGAAAAAGGATTTAGGTTGCAGATAGAATTAGATTTTATCAGAGATTAATATCGATATGTAGGATCAATGTTGATTCAATGGATTGACATGTGGAAAGTTATATGAGGATAGGGATATAAATGTGGGTTTTATGGTATTTTATATGGTTTGGGATGGTTTATGATAGTCTAACAAAACTAAAGGAGATAAAAATAAAATATAAAATAGAATGAAAAATAGATATAATTACTAAATCAAATAATATGTACTTACCTTTACAGTGATTTTCATTTATAATGACCTATAAATTTAATGAGATAATTCCTAATATTTGAATGAGTGTTGATGTATTGATACATGTGTATGGATTTCAATAAATGAGTAATTGGCTAACTGATGTTCAAGTGAAAATTCTTTAGCATTACAGTGTAAATTACAAGTGCAAAGATTTGATATTTTTTCTTGAGGGGAACATGTGATTAAATAAACATCAATTAAACAAAATCAATATTGATCATGGGGATAGGTAATGATTAAAGCCTAAATTTATCAATGTTTTTGAAACCATTCAACTATGAAGTTAAACTAATCTTTAAGTTGTTTTGAATAAATTCAGGATAACAAGGTAGTTATTGGAGGTTTAAATAACTTACCTTTTATTATGATTTGGGTGGATTTAGATATATTTTATGATAGGTAATTAGTAAAAGTAAATTACCTAAATAAAAAATTAATTAATTAAATTAGTTATATAGGGTAAGGGTAAAATGGTAATTGGGTAATTACATGGGGTGAAATATGGATAAACAAGGAAGGGTACTTAACGCCTAGAAGTGTTTTAGATTTTTTATAAATTTTAAATATTCATGCACATGATGTATGGATGAATAGGGATTGATGGTGATCATTACATTTTGACATCGATCATTATAGATTGATGTTAATTTCATGTTGATCATCATTGATCGACACAAAATTTCCAATGATCTTGAAGGATCAATTCAATCATTCAAGATTAGTGGTGATTTAAGATAGTATATAAAAAAGATTAATAGAACTTTGGAGTATAGGAAAGTAAATTACTAAGGCTAACCTATACTTGCAAGCACAAACTCAACTTACGAAATGGGACTAGGTTCCACCACTATTAGTGTAGTTATGGGATCAAATGAGTGATGATGACTAAGAGCATTTGGAGGTAATTAGTTTTGGAGGTTTCTGCCACTATCATTAGGTGCATAGCGATGTGGGGTTATTGGTAGAATTGATGGAGTGGTTGGATATATCTAAAGGGACCTTTTGGATAGCTATCAAGGAGATTACCATGATGGTAGAGGACATATACCTTATATTATGGCTACTAAAATAGGGTGTGGTAATAGTATCATATGATAAGAGGGAACATGTAGCAACACTAGCATAATTATATGTAGAGGATGTGCTAGATATCACATTTACAACTAGGGCATTTGTGTTTGAGGGTCTGTACAAGGAGGACATAAAGGGGTGACTAGTTATGACTATGGTGATGCTAGCCATCTCCTACTATGCATTACTAGATTCAAGGGGAGGAATATTTCCCTAGATTTTGACAACTATAGTAGTGGATATATGGGGTCATCACACTATATTTGTGTATCTTACTATTCTTATTGAAAATGTATACAAAGAGTTATGGGTATGGAGGACACATAGAAGGTTTGGCATGGATGTGACGTTTGTTCTATAGTGTTAGGCTTATGAGCAAATTAGGTTAATTCATCCACTTGGAACTATATGGGAATAATGGCACCAAAGAGAATTCAATATAGGCTTCCTTTAGTGGAAGGAAGACCTTGTCAATCCTTTCAAAAATGGATTTATATGTGACCTAAAATACTATTAGTGGGTATTGGAGGGATTATTAGAGGGGGGCATGGTTTGGAGGTTGTGTTTGGGGTTTCAAACATGGCCTAGGGTGGAGTGAGAACTAGATGAGAGATAGATAGATAAATTAATATGGGGGAAGAAAGTGAATCACCTTGAGTATTTATAGTTTGAGAGGGTGAGGAGACATTTTCAATTGATATAGGGTATGCTAGATATACCAGAATTATATAAGAGGTATGACCTAAATACTAGGCTATAATAGGCCCACTATAATGAGCTAAATGTAGGACCAAATTAGGATCTAGTGGTGACAAATGTGGATGATGTAGGATTTACTTTTAAATATTCATTATGGTGGAGGGATTAGTTCAGAGTGAGGCATAATAGAGTAGTATGGCCTCAACAAGATGTAGTGGTGTGTATTTGGAAGAGGTTGGGGAGGAGGAGCTAATAGAGATGTATATATAGGAAATTATTATAGAGTGTGATGCACTAAGGGTAGAGTGGGATGCATTATAAGGATAGGTGACCACACTATAAGATACCTTGATAGAGTTATACGGTAGTCATGATTCTTTACAAGTCTAATTGGAGATACTACTAGGGAGTCATGATCAGGCAGTATAGGATCATGACAAGTATAGGGTAGAGAGGGATAAACTAAGGGGAGGGGATCTAGTGGTTATAGGTTACTCAAGTATAGGATGAGTATGACCTAACATGGTATAAGGAGGGATAATGAGCCTAGATAGTTACCAATACATTAGCATAGAGATATGATATTATCAATGGATTTTGCTAGAGTGACTACCATAAGTACCTCTATATGCTATGTACACACTGACATAGATGATATCATCATGACAGTACTAGGGTGGTTTCATGAGATTTGGGAGTACAGTATAGGAGAGAGATGGTAGGGATGGAGGTGGGGATAACATCCATTTGAGTAACATATATTTTACTGATTAGTCATATTTTGTACATTGTACTAGACATAGATCCATCTTGTATATTTTACTTTAAGATATTTATGAGTTATACATATATATAGATTCATAAATTTTTATTATGTCTGATCATTGTATATGTTTATATTATGCTAATGTGATTTGATGAGATTTAAAGATTTTAGATTATGTGATGTATTTAGTTTTTTCTATGGTTATCAATTAATTATGTGATTTATATAATAATGAAAAATGATGTATTTTAATTTTTATTTATGTTTTTATGGATGGTAATAATGGGATAAATTAGAGTCATTAATAATATTATAGTTTTGAAATTTATTATATTTGATTATATTATAGTTTTTTATGATTATGATTTAAAATAAAGGAGTATATGACTCTTTATTGGCTTTGACCTTGACCATAGATAAATAGCTTGTTGAATATACATGTGCATCCTTTATTTAATATTAATAATGACTTTTAACATCCCTATGTAAATTAATTTCATGACCTCATAGATGGGAATTAATATGGCTTTGATTTTTACATGATGTATGCCAAAGCTTATGTTTTTAGGAATATAAGTCTCGTCTCATGTTTTAAGAGCAATAAAAATAACCTTAGAACCTTCATATGTAGAAAAATTAATGTGGGAAGTCTTTGAATCTCAAGAAATTTGATCAATGCAAGAATTTTTATTGGGATACTTTATATTGTTATTTAGGGATTTTATTTTTAGAGGCATGCTTTTAGAAAATTGATCAATGCAAGATGTTTTCCAATGAATTTTTTGCTTTATATATCCATCCTTTCAGGGAGTGTTATATATTTTAGGATATATACTCACACATATATCCTTCAAGGGAGAATTATATAATGTTACCCTTTTGCTTTGATATATATTTTTATCTCAAATGATTGGTTTTGAATTAAGTTAACCAAGGATAACTTCAAGATTGTTAACACGAGATGATATTTCTATCCCTAAAATAAACTTTTTTAAGTGGGATATTTTAGGAAATAATGATTTAGGGATCCTTCCTATTATAGGAAAAGCTTGTCCATTTAGAACATGCTATGAACATAGATAGGGTGTTTATATTTAAGGTTATGATAGTCATGATTATAGATATCCACATGAATATTTATCATTATTAGAGTTTTTAAAGTGACAAGAGGTGTGGTTTTAGATTGTTTAGAAATAAAAAAAGGAGAATCTATGTTGATTGTAGTTTGTTTTAAGTTTATTAAGAATATAAAGGATGTAGATTCAAAGCATTGAGAGGGTCACATTCTATTTTTCCTTCAAGAAAGCCCAAATGATATGCCCTATACCCATATTTATGAGTGGTAATATATGGTTCAAGTCAATTAAGAGAAAATTTTCCTCCCTTATTTCTTTCCATTTTTGTGACATGTTGGTTTTTTTAAGGAAAAGATCATTGATATTAAATTAAAGTTCTTTTAGATGCTGATTATATTCATGTTTTATTCTTTATTTATTTACATGGAGATGGTTGAGGGCCATAGATCGATTTTCATCTAAAATTTCAAGCTATGCTAGATGCTCTTGATGATAGTCCTCTTCAGAAACAATGTCTTTAAGATAAATTCAAAGAGAAGGAATTTTTATTTCTAAAGAGAGGGAATATTTTGTGCCATAGACCAAATAAAATGGGGTAACTCTCATAGAGGTTTGAAAGTTAGTGTGATAATCTCATAAGGCAAAGGGAATATGAAGATGCTAGTTCTTACCAACCTCATTAACTGATTTGGTTAGAATTTTAATTAAGGTTTTATTAGATGCTTTTGTTTATCCATTATCTTTTGAATCATAAGGTAAAGAAAATCTTAGCTTAATATCAAAAGAGTCATAGAGTCTTTGGAATTACTTGTCTAAAAAATATTTTCCATTATCTATAATGATCTTATGAGGGATACTGAAGTAATAGGTTATATGATGATTAATAAAATCAATAATCTTGTTTTATTTGGTCAAAATAAGGGGAATCAGATCCACCCACTTATTTAAGTATTCAGTTAGAGTAATAATAAAACTATGCCACTGGGAATATTTGGGATTAATTTTTCCTATAAGATCCAACCCCTATTAAAAAAATGGCCAAAAGTGTTGAGTTGTGGAGCTAAAAGCTTCAACTCTTTGCAAACAGAAGGAACAAGAAGGTTGTTGAGTTTCAGGAGAATTGGCATCGGTAGCAGGACTGACATCGGTCGTGACCAGTGCAGAATGCCACAGGTGATGGCAAGGAGTCAGTCGACGTCGGCAGAACCAGACTAGCAGGGACTAATGTCGATCACCTATGTGTTCCAGAACTGCTCGTTACATGGACAGTCAGTTAAGTGAATGAAGTGTTTGCATGTAAAGGCCAGTTAGAGTCTTTGGCTATGAGGATAATTGTCTAAATTAAGAGTCTAAGTTAGTGTTTGAGTTAGGGATCTATTTATAGACCCATTGGCATGTATTGTAATTAAGGTATGAGATAGAAAGGAAGGCAAGTAAGTTGCTTCCATTATAAGATCATTGAGTTGCAGGTTGTTGCAAGCTCATAGGGGATCTACATGTGAGTATGGTCTATTGAATTGCAGGTTTCAAGTACATGGGAGATCAACTTGAAGTACTTTAGAGTGCTTGGTGAACTGGCAGGGTTATTACTAACTAGTTGGAGAGGTGAACACCAATTCTGTTTGTGAGTTGGTTGTTGGGACCATTTTTTGTGTAGGAGAGTGTGTGTGAGAAGAATTACTATACACTTGAGGTGTGGCAAATCTTTGTAAGGTGAAAGAGTGTGGTGGCTCTTTGTTGTATTCTTTTCTGTAAAGTGTTAATACAAGATAGTGTATTGTCTCTCATATTTTGTGCTATTGGTGAATTCTAGTTACTTGTGTTTCTGGTTATTTCTGCATATTTAATTACTTATATTTGGTAATCATATTGTGCTCTTTCTGAGGAGCAAGATCCAACAAGAGGAATCAGAATAGAGGTGTGTTTGTTCTTGGACTTCCCTGACAAGTGGTATCAGAGCTTTTGGTTGGGATACTAACAGATTGGATTAGATCTGGTTAGAGTGTTTTGATTACAGGTTACTCACAGGGTTTCTATTTGAGTGGGAGTTGAGAAATGACAGAAGATAGTAAGCTACAGATGGAAAAGTTTAATGGCAAGAACTACCAATTGTGGAGGATGCAGATTCAGGATTATCTGTATCAAAAAGATTTGTACTTACCGTTGGGAGGGGTTACTTGCAAACCCTCAGATATGAAAGATGAAGAATGGGAGGTTCTTGATCAGAAGGCTCTGGGATCTACTAGATTGATTCTTTCATCATCTGTGATTTCCAGCTTATCACAGTGTAAGACAATGGTGGAGTTGATGGAATCTTTGGCAAATTTATATGAAAAACCCTCAGCTTCTAATAAGGTATTTCTTATGAAGTGTTTATTTAATTTGCAAATGTTGGAAGGTGGATCTGTTCATAGCCATCTTAGTGATTTCCATGGTTTAGTAAACCAGCTAAGTTCAATCAATATTGTATTTGATGATGAAATTAGAGCTCTCTTAATCTTGTGTTCATTACCTAAAAATTGGGAAGGTTTGGTAATGGCAGTTTCTAATACTGTGTCTCCTTCAAAAGTCTTGAAAGTGGATGACGTTGTGAGTGTGATCTTGAATGAAGAGATACGTAGGAATAACACAGGTGAATCATCAGGAAATGCTTTGAGTGTTGAAGGCAGAGGAAGGCAAAGAGAAAAGATAGAGCATGGGAGATCAAGGTCCAAGATAGGCAGAAGATCCAAGTCTAGGTATGGCAGAATAACCTGCTAGAAGTGTGGAAAGCAAGGCCACTTAAAGAGAGATTACAGGTCAGGTATAGATCAGCATGAAGAACATGAAGAAGAAGCAGATGTTGCAGATTATGCTACATAGGATGCTTTGGTATGTTCTTTGGATAAAGTAGAATCTTGGGTTTTAGATTTTGGTGCCTCTTTTCATGCATCCCCACATAGGGAATTTTTCCATGAGTATGTCTAGGGAGATTTTGGAGAAATTTATGTAGGGGATGGTAAGCCTTGTCAGATTGTTGGCAAAGGGAAAGTGAAGCTGAAACTGCAGACAAGTAACACATGGGTTTTAAAAGAGGTCATGCATGTCCCAATTCTGGAGCGGAATTTGATTTCTATTAGAAGTTTGGGTGATGAAGGTTGCACAATAACTCTCACAGCGGACTCTTGGAAGGTTACCAAGGGTACACTTATTGTAGCTAGAGGTAAGAAAGTAGGTACGCTTTATCTATCTACTTGTACTACTGATTCTCTTTTTGGGTTATCTACTTCAGCTATAGATTCAGAGATGTGGCTTGATAGGCTTGGTCACATAGATAAGAAAGAGATGCTTGTTCTTGAGTCAAAGAATATGCTTTCGGATTTGGAAGGTATGGATCGTGGTTTCTATATGCAGAAGAAGAAGGTAACGTTTCTTAAGGAATCTGATGTTAGTGACAAGAATAGAAAAGCCTTGGTTTTCAAGGAGAAGGTGATAGACAAAGTTTAGCACAAGATGCAGAAGAATTTTGAGTAGAGCAAGGGTTATTTGGACAAGGATTTGATCCAAAAAGAGCTCACAGGAAAAAGTCAGGTCTCACAAGAAAAACATAGAGACTGACGTCGGTAGGAAAACTAGCGTAGGCGTCCAGATAGGGACCGACATCGGCTATGTGCAAATCAACGTCGGTGACTCAGGGTAGATATTGACTGGCATCGGCCAGGGGAAACTGACGTCGGCAAGGTGGCAGTTACAAGAAACCAAATTTGGTCATCTGCAGACTGAGATGTGATCGACATCGGTTACTGAGACAAATTTTGGGTGGACAGCAAGCTATCATGGAGTCTCAAGCACCCATATGGAGGACTGAAGGTGTAAGTAAGTTTTAAAAAGTCATCATTTCCCTTCTTTACACTACTTGATGCTCACTTATGGCATAGGACTAGGAAGTTGTTGAAGAAGTAGAACAGGTAGATCCAGGAAACAGTGGGAGCTAGGCATGGATGAGGATGTGATTCCTTGGAGGAGAACCAAACAGGTGTTTTGGGTAGAGTGGCCAGCTGAAAGTAAGCACTGAGAGACGAATGGATGTTCAGGATAAAGAAGAGTGGAAATGGATACGTCAGATGGAAGATCAGGGTATATGGTCTTGTATTAGCTGTAGGGCAATGGAGGTTTGATCATTGTGTTTCTCTTTACCAAGTTGGATAGTATTAGCTACACTATCCTATTTTTGTATGATGTGCTTATTGCAAGGTTACATATACAGGGTATTGCTGAACTAAAGGTAAAGCTAGTTCAGGTGTTTGTCATGGAGAATCTGGGAGCAGTAAGATTTTTTGGCATGAGTGTGTCCTAGAGACATGGTAGGTCATATGTTGACTTTGTTTTAGGATGATTGTGTGAAACCAGTTAGCACGCTGATGGTTGGATAGTTCTATGAATAGGTGTCTTGATTCAGATAATGAGGTTGAGTGCATGGTATGTACTAAACCTGAGTTTTCCCAAGCAGTGGGAGTTGTCACAAGTTGGAGCCAATCCAGGAGAGAACCATTGGAGGACAGTTCAGTGGATTCTTACAGGGACTAGCAGCAGGTGCACATGCTATGCAGGTTCAAGTTATTTTCTACATGGTTGTAGATATGGATGTGGCAGGTGATTTGGATGATAGGTTTTGCACTACAGGTTTGTGGTGGTTGGTCTTCAAGAGTGATCTTGAGGAGGGATACAAAGCCAAGGGAACAAACTAGATGAAGTACAAGTACATGTACAAGTTGCAGCTATTTATCTCCAAGTGGGAGATTGTTGAGTTGTGGAGCTAAAAGCTTCAACTCTTTGCAAACAGAAGGAACAAGAAGGTTGCTAAGTTCTAGGAGAACCAGCATCGGTAGTAGGACTGACGTCGGTCGTGACCAGTGCAGAATGCCACCAGCGATGGCAGGGAGTCGGCCGACGTCGGTAGAACCAGACTAGCAGGGACCGACGTCGGTCACCTGTGTGTTTCAGAACTGCTCATTACATGGACAGTCAGTTAAGTGAACAAAGTGTTTGCATGTAAAGGCCAGTTAGAGTCTTTGGCTGTGAGGATAATTGTCTAAATTAAGATTCTAAGTTAGTGTTTGAGTTAGGGATCTATTTATAGACCCATTGGCATGTATTGTAATTAAGGTATGAGATAGAAAGGAAGGCAAGTAAGTTGCTTCCATTGTAAGATCATTGAGTTGCAGGTTGTTGCAAGCTCATAGGGGATCTACATGTGAGTATGGTCTATTGAATTTTAGGTTACAGGTTCATGGGAGATCAACTTGAAGTACTTTAGAGTGCTTGGTGAACTGGCAGGGTTATTACTAACTAGTTGGAGAGGTGAACACCAATTCTATTTGTGAGTTGGTTGTTGGGACCATTTTTTGTGTAGGAGAGTGTGTGTGAGAAGAATTACTGTACACTTGAGGTGTGGCAAATCTCTGTAAGGTGAAAGAGTGTGGCGGCTCTTTGTTGTATTCTTTTCTGTAAAGTGTTAATACAAGATAGTGTATTGTCTCTCATATTCTGTGCTATTGGTGAATTCTAGTTACTTGTGTTTCTGGTTATTTCCACATATTTAATTGCTTATATTTGGTAATCATACCATGCTCTTTTTGAGGAGCAAGATCCAACAAGATGAATCAGAATAGAGGTGTGTTTGTTCTTGGACTTCCCTGACAAAAAGTATTTGGCCACTTGTAAAGTATTTCTACATATATGTGATAGATTAGCATGGTATTAACACTTTACACATTTATTGACATATTCACAATAGTCTTGATTTAGAGTGGGCCAATAATATCCTATTCAAAAAAATTTATTGGTGATAGATAGAACACTAAAGTGTCCCCCACACAACCTATCATGAGTTTATTTGATTGAGATGGTAGAATTAGAGTTCTAGAGAACTCAAAGGAGTATACCATAAAATAATTTATTATATAGAACACCCCCTAGTATAATGTAATAGGAAGTTCACTATTGGAAAACATGGTTAGCATTTTTAGATAGATCAAGAGGAGTAATAACCTTACATAAATAATAAAATGTCTATGTATACCATAGCTCTAATGATTTTATTCCATATTATGGATAGAAGGTAAATCAATTCTAGTATAAGAGGGTTGGATGATTTTTTGGATTAAAACAAAAATATTGGATTCTTGAGGGGAGGATGGGATACAATAATCTAGGAAGTCCATGGTATCCACCAATTTATTGGTTGATGGAGGAGTGGATTGGATGGTATAGTGATCAAATGTGGCTAATAACTAATCTACCACTATTTTTTATTTTTAAAGGATGTCATTCTTACATTGATACATGTTGTTTATTTTATTGTTAACCAACTAAAAATATCCATATATGTAAAGTGACCTAACACTCAGGTTTAAATCTCTTTGAATACCTATGATCAAGGCTTCGTCCTTTACCATGTTATTAGTGTAGTCAAAATCAAGCTTGAAGGACCAAGGAATAAGATTTTCCTCTAGAGGTATCAAAATTATTCTATCACCCTCTCTATGCTTAGATTTAGATCCATCAAAGAATAAATTCATTTGATAATTTGGATCCACCTAGAATGTGGAAGATATTGATTCTTTAGGAAATTCTAAACTAGATGGTTGATCACCTATAATAGGCACTTTAGATTATTGATCAATGATTATCTGCTCTTTAATTGACTCCTAATGGAGAAATTCTAGATCAAAATATACTAAGAATAGGATCCACCTACGCATATATTTATTTTGGAAAGGTTTCAAATGCATGGCATATAGGGATCAATGCTCTTATTTATATAGGTCTTGTGATTGAGTAAATACTAGCAAAGATTAGAAGCCACAAAAGTCAAATCCAAGCATAGTTTTTCTTTGTATATAACATGTATCATATTAAATGAGAGTATAACTTATGTAATACACTACCTAATCTTTGTGTTGCTCATCTGATGGGCAAACATAACCCCTAAAGTATGATATGTTGATGAAATATATGAGAAGAAAGATCACCCTTCCTTGGGAGGAATAAGAACTAGTAAGGAGAGGATATAGTTTTTTGAGAGATTTTAAGGCCTCTTGGTAATTATAATCCTATATGAATTAGTTATCCTTCCTCAAAAGGTGATGGAATAGTTGACTTTGATCAGATAATTGGGAGATAAAATGTCTAATAGATTAGAATTTCCTTGTAGTCTATAGAGATGCTTAAATTTTGGATGGGTGTGGAATATCTATTATATCCCTAATGTTAGCATGATTGACTTCTATACCATGAATGGAGATGGTAAAACCTAGGAGCTTACTAATCAAGACAAACACACTTTTGGAGTTGAGACGAACATGGAATTGTATTATAAGGTAGAATATTAATTTAATTACATAAAGATGATCCTTTCAAAGTTATAACTTTATAATATGGTCAATCACATAACATTTGAAAATTTTATGGATGATATCATGAGAAATATAAATCATATCTCTTTAATAGGTGGCTCCAACATTATTTAGGCCAAGAGGCATAAACCTTATAGAAAAAAATCCCCCACAAGGTAATAAATAAAGTCTTATGTTGGTCATCTAGGGTGATAAGTATTTTATTATATCCATAAAATCTACTCATAAATGAAAACATCTCTTGGCCTACTTGTTGGTTCCCTAGTTCATCAATGTTAGGAAGAGTAAAGTTGAACTTAAGACACAAGGTTGAGGTCTCAACAATTGGTACAAAGATGGAGATCCCTATGGGTTTTATGATATGTATAATATTAGACACCCATTGAGGGTAATTAATTATCTTAATGAAATTAATGAATAAGAGGATATATAGTTCTTATTTGACTAAGAGAGTAATGTGAGGATGCATCTTTCATAGTTTCTACTTCACCAGTTTAGCTTCTTGAATAGTGACAATATTATTAATGATGATTGTAGGGTTGATACCTGACATATCACTACATGATCAATAAAAAGCCTTGATGTAGTTTATTAAGAATGTAGTGAAGTATTTACACTCCTAATGGTCAATAAACTTACTATCTTTAACAATGTAAGGGGTATACTAAGACCCTATCTTAATGTCTATGGGTGTTGGTTTAGAAAACTATACATTTTAGTCAATAGATAATTGCATAAGTGAAAAAAAATGTGCCTAAGTCAAGATAGAATCATCACTTTGATGTTATATAATGAGGATGATAAGAGAATAATATTATACCATATTAGGGTAGGTAAGGGGAATGGATTTAGTTTCTTCATTTTTGTGATAGGTGATAGGTTATATGTTAACACTATTGACTAAAAAAAATTTGGTGGCATGAAAACAAACATCATATATTTTAGGGAGAATTTTAGATGGTGACATTACAATAATCTCTTCAAGATTGGATACATGGGTAACTTCAAGAATGGATTTATGAGATTTATTAAACCAAGGCCATTTTTTATGGGGTTTCCTAAAATATCCTAGTGTAACATCATGTGGTCCTTACTCATAATGTCCCATACCAAATCATTTTTAGGTACATCATGGTAAGTACATATGAGAAAAATGTGTCTTGTCTAGGAATGAGATTTTTAAGGAAAATGGTTTGGCATGAGATGGGATATCAATATCTGAGGATGATCGATAGATCCTTCCATATACCAAATGAGTCTAAAGGAAAGAAGTGTTAAAGGGAATAACCTCCCCAAAGTTGGGATGATAGTCACAATATTTAAATAGGTGACCATACTCTTGAGGAGTAAGAAGGGTGTTTAGTGTTAATAACTAATACTCTCCTATTATGGAGTCTAGAGAAGCATTATCAAAGATTCATGATGAAGGTATTATCAAACTAATCAATGTTTCATTAGATGATGATGATGTGTTTGTGATTTTTATGGGGAGTATAACATTGATAGGTTGAAAGGTTAGGTTATATGTTTTGAATGGATGTAGATTAGAAGGTATGATAAAGATTTGGCCATTATGCTCATATTTGATGCATCGATGTAAGGTGGATGGAACACAACACATATCATGGATAAAATAATGTCCTAGAAGATATTATATTATAACTCACCTTCTATAACATAAAATAATTTATGAAGGGCATGAGAGCCTACCTATATGGGTAGGATAATGTTTCCTAAAGTAGAAACCACTGCATCATTAAAAGCTCACAAAATAGTGGGGGGTTAAGCTACAACTATTTCTAGAAGTTGAATTTGTTTAAACACATGTGAGGAGATGATGTTATTTCCCTTCCCATTATCAATCATAACTCTTTTTATTGGATTTTGATTAACTTATGCAATGAAAAATATAGGTGGTTCCTAGTCTTTGGGTGGTAATGAGACTATTTTAGAATCATTAAAATTTATATAAAAAACCATTTTCAAAACTCCAATGAATGTTTTTAGAGGTTTGATCTCATCAAGTTACACTTAGATATCCTAAAGTGCTTCAATAATTTCTTGATGATGTTGAGGGGAATTGTCAATGAGTTCATGAAGGGACATCTAGACTGGGGTTTGGTGGAGTTACTTTATAAATGATATTTTTATGAGTTATGAGGAGTTATTCTTTTGTATTTTCCCCAAAATTTACATAAATGATATCTTTATGAGTTATGAGGAGTTATTCTTCTGTATTTTCCCTAAAATGGAAATTTTGGGTTTTGAAATGGAGGGTTTGGATGTTTTTGTAGTTGGGATAGGGGCTTTGGTTATGGAAACTTTCGCTTTATTTAGTTTTTGGGTTTTATGGACCTACATTTGAGACTAAGTGGTTATGTTTATTATATCCATTTTAAGTAGTGGGGGACTTGTCTAAGTTCCCTAGTTATCCATCTTTGAATCTCCTAAGGGTTGATTAGGAATTGAGTCAAGATTATTAATAATACTTTTTTATTCTTGTTTTGATTTTCCTTATAAAGGGTTTACGTTATTGACTATATTAGTCTTAGATATTTTTTTGGTTTTAGTGTTTTGATCAAAGTGGAGATTGAATTGTTCAATTAAAGTGTCATCTTTATCCAAATGATTCTGAATCATAACTTTGAGAACATTGTAGCTTTTAATGTCATGTCTAGCTATCCTATGATAAGCACACACTCCATTCTCCCTATACCACATGGGTTTTTAGATATGGGGATTAACTAGTTTGATAGGAGGTAATGTGACAATGGAGGTTTGTGAAATTTGGTAGATGATGGTGGTATAAGATCCTGACAAAGGATCTTGGTTAGCTTTTGTTATATTTTAGGGTACTAGTTTTTGAGTCATGCTTACTTCTATAATTTCCTTTTTTGCGTTAGTGTTAAAAGTGGTTTTAATCGGTGGAAAGGGTGTTTTAGATAATTTTTGGGATAGTGAAAGTCTACAATGTTAATATGAGGTTTTGGTGTTGGTAGTATAGGTAGAGGCTTTTGGACTAGCTTAGATTTTGTAATTGAGATTTTAAATTTTAGAGGAGGGATGGTGCCCTAGTATAGATGATTTATTTTATCCTTGGGGTGTGGTCATTTCCCATTTTAAATGTAGTTAAATGTCATGGGATTATTTTTATGAAGTTATTCATTTTTGGGAAGCTCAAGTCTTATAGGTGTATGTTGTAAAGATTTACCCTTTGGAATACCTAAGCACTTATCCCATGTGTTTAGAATTATGTTTTTATCCTCAAATTTTTGTGGATGACTTTAAAAGTGTGTGGATTAGCCTTATTATATAGGATCCCATGTAATAAGATACATAAGACTTGATTGGATGGTAGAAATATGTTTAGTTGGTTGAGATGGTTCCAAAGTATCTCTTGTAAGGAGATTTAGTATTCTTGTTGTTGTAGAAGATAATTCAAGTGTATTATAAACTTCCTTAGGTAAAATTTTATTGTGGATAATGTTTATTACATGGGTGTCCTAACTTAGGTGTTTATTATATTTTCTTGTCTAAAATTATTTCAGGAAAA
Source organism: Torreya grandis (assembly GCA_037957365.1). Classification (NCBI taxonomy): domain Eukaryota; kingdom Viridiplantae; phylum Streptophyta; class Pinopsida; order Cupressales; family Taxaceae; genus Torreya; species Torreya grandis. The sequence goes on from JARHVA010002399.1 coordinate 1,780,609, forward strand.
ATGGTTTGGGAATGGATGCCTAAATATGTCGATTGATTAATTTTGAGGAGAATTTGGATTATCCAACTATAAGTCCCCTCAATTATTAATTTTATACAATAAGATTTTAAAATAATGATACTTATTATTCTTGTGACCAAGCACATGATGGTAAGTGTAAAATTAGCTTTATTTATACCAACCTAGTTTTGGTCAAGAGTCATCTACAAGTTTGATGAAAGGAAGCTCAATAACTATTTCCTTTAATAGTGTATCTAGAATAACAACATAACACTCCCCCAAATGTGTGTATTTCCTAGGTGGAAACCAAATTAAGTTTTTATATGGTTATATTTGGGAATAGATTCATTGATTTTTCATGAATGGGAAGATACCTTTAAGATAATGACATTATTTGTGCATTTTAGCTTTGGATTATTATTTCCTTCAAAAAGGTCTTGTTTAAATTTTTTGTTTCATAAATTTAATTTTCGCTCTTATAAATCTTGAATTTATAACCTAAGATCCATGGTGAAGGCTTCATCTAAAGTTTTCAATGACTGAACTTGTAATGTGGAAAAGATGTGTTTGGCACATGATCTCAAAAATAAGTTAATCAATTCAGGTTGAGTAAAGGAGAATGTTAACTAATTTATAAATCCTCACCACCTAGAAATAGAGTCCATAATGGACTCATCTTCAAATTTGCTAATGGTGTATAGGTTTGTAATGGTTAATTTTATAGTAATATTAATAAAAAAGTGTTTTAATAAAGTTTGAGATAACTTCACAAAAGAGAATAATGAGTTTTGAAGGATGGAACTATATGAATCTAGAGATGGCCCTATGAGAGAAATAAGGTACATCATCAAAAAGAGGGCATCATCATGGGAAATGAGGTAATATGCATGCTTGAATTCCCTAATATTCTATTGGGGATCTTTATTTTAAAATTTTGTGAATTTAAGTAATTCCTATGCATAAGATATGGTCAAATTAAGATGATGAGGTTAGTTGGTTCATTTCAAATTTGTTTGTATGTGAGGTTATTCTTTTTACCAGAGTCAAAAACTTCTAAGTTTTTCATCCTATCCATTAATATGCACATGAGGTATAACCATGCATTTTATCTAGGGATGCTTCTTAAAACATTTTTTTTACAAATGTTGATAGGGATGAAGTGAATTTTAGAGTGGTTATGAAAACGGATAGCTGATAGACATGGTGATAGTTAGATAAGATGTACGCATATACTGAGGGGGTAATATGGGTAAGCTTTGTTATTGGCATGGGTTAGGATAAGTGCTCACAAGGGGATATAATATAATTTGGTATTGGTTAGTTAAATTGATTTTTTATTAGATATTTTGACTTATAGGGATTTATTGTGTAGATGATGTAGGTTGGGTGGTCTTTTGGAGACTTGAGGTTGTATTATTTTTGATAGGAAGGAGATTCATCAAGATGGAGGATAATTAATTATGAAGTGTGGGAAAGGGTGGTTGGTTGGTTATAGGTTTCATCATAATAAATTTTTGCATTGGAATAACAGTTGTAGTGGGGCTATTAAATACTAAGGATGGTTAGGTATTTAGAGGTTATGTTGTGCTGATATTTGAACCTGAGGGTGGTGGTGGGTTAGTGGATGATGACACCATGGCCATGGTTTTCCCTTTAAATGTTTATGGTGGAATTACATAGAAAGATTTATAATTTTGGCCATGAGGGGAAATAAAGATTCATATGGATCACACGGTAAGGTAATAGTTCAAAGTGATCAGATTATTATCTAGTATATTTTCCAAATCAAGATCACCCTAAGGGTAAAACTAAGGGAGACCATACTCGATGGGATTGGGAGAGGTAGGGGGATCAATGAATATTCCATTAAGGAGGATGAGTGAAATGATTCTATTTGTTTAATCAATTGTTATCGCATTATAACCATGTAATGCTAAAATAATAAAAACAAAGAATAAATGTAAAACACCCAACTCTTATTTATATTTTCTCATTTTTGGTGAGGAAAATAACACACTCTATCTAAATGAAATTAAATATTTTTTACTTTTTAAGAAACAAAATTTAGAATGTGATGGGTTAACGAAGGTTTTAAGAAATGACAATCTAAGTTTGCTTTCAGGGTTTATTTAAAAGTGTGAACTTTGATATATGCAAAGGTACAATGAGTCCTAATAATGTATTGGTAGAAGTATGTGTCTTGGTATTGACCTACCCCCTCACTTCATGACACATCAATAATAAGGGTGTTGGGTGTTTAGATATATAATACCAACTAATTATTTATACTCATATATAACATTGAGTCAACTTTTCCCTTGGTGATGATATTTAAGTGGGTCTACTTGGGTGGGATTCGTTTTGATTGCATTTTTTTATAATTATCATGATTTAGTAGTTTGTGGAAAAGAGTGTGACTAAATGATAAATTAATCCACTTACTTATATTATATGTGTTCCTAAAATAAGCAAACTAAAAAAGAGACAATTTATTTCAAAAGGAAAGTAATCTACAATTTGTTTTTATTTTTTAATGATTTTAATGAAAAAATGAAGAAAATGTTTTACTAAATAAAATAAAAACAAACATAATAAGAATAAATAATCAAAAATAATGAGACCCAAAAATGGGTTATACTAGATGTTCCATAATGTTTAAAGTATTTTTCATCTATTCTTATATAAAATAAATAATTTAAAAACATAAACTAAGATATAGGGTTTTAGGATTACTTGTGATTGGAAATATCACCCACTATTTATCTAGTGATGTGAGAGATCCTTTTTATCTTGGAAGGACTACTTGTACTCAATATAGAACATAGGATAAATATAGATTAATAGGATATATGAGTGTGATGCCTAGTACTAGACCAGTCTTAGGAAGTGGTACATTTCCTAATAAGGATATCAGTGCATTTTTTAAGCACTCAATTAGATAAATATAGTAAATTAAATTATAAAAAATCATGTAATGATAAAGATAAGAAAAATAAATTATTTATATTTAATCTCTATTCATTACATGGATATTAGCAAACTAGAAGTTCCAATAATCTTTAGCTACATATTCTTTGGCTTGAATTAATTTTAGCTGATCAATAGTGGATTCTAAGATGGGGCAAAACATAATTGCATAAATTTCTAGTTTGAAGGAAATATCACTTTGATCGGAGAAAAGAGGATTTGTGAATATGGGTACATTTTGAATAGTAATCACATCATGAATAACTCTAGGTAGAGTTATCTATAAAAAACTCATGGATTGAAGAAATAAGGATTTAAATATTTAATTAGGTTGCTCACTAACAAGGATTTTTATTGCAGATAGAATGGGATTATAGTAGAGACTGATGTTAATTTATAAGATCAATGCCAACTCAGGGAATTGATGTCAATTCTGATAGTGTGGACAAGGATCTAAGGATAAGAATATAAAGGTGTGTTTTATGGGATTTGAGATGGTTTTTGATGGTTTAAAGTAATCTAACAAAACTAAAGGAGATAAAACTAGACTATAAAATAGAATGAAAAACAAATAGAATTTCTAAAGAGAATAACGTAGTTACCTTTATAGTGATTCTAATCTATTATGAAATTCAAAGTTGATGAGAGAATTTGTGATCTTTAGATGAGTGTTGATAGATTGATACATGTGTATGGATTCCATCAAATGAGTAATTATCTAACTGACATTTTGTATAAAATTCTTTAGCATTATATTGTAAATTACAAACACATATATTTGGTCCTTTACTCCAGGGGAAGCTATGGTTAAATTGATGTCAATTAAATAGAATTCACATCAATCATGAGGATCAACAATGATTCAGGCCTAAATTTATCAACTCTATTGAAACCATTCAACTGTGAATTTAAACTAGGACTTAAGTTGTTTAAATAAATTTAGGATAATGAGGTAATTGTTGGAGGTTAAAATAACTTACCTTTTATTATGATTTGGGTGGATTTAGATATATTTTTATGGTAGGTAAATATTTAAAGTAAATTAACTATGTGAAAAAGTAATTAATTAAATTAATTATGTAGGGTAACGGTAAAATGGTAATTAGGTAATTACAATGGGTGAAATAGGGATTAACAATAAAGGGGGCTTAATACCTAGACTAGCATAAATATGATTGTGTGAAATCTTAGTGCCTACATGATGATAAGGAAGTGAAGGCTAGATTTGAGGTAAATAATAAAGGAAAGAAAGGCAATCTTATCAAATTATCTTTATAAATACACCTTATATCTTAAATAATAATATCCATGGGTTCACAACTTCCTCTCCCCAATGAGTTTCATCTCCCCTAGTCTTTGATATAGCTCCACAACCTCCAATTACTCAAGCTACTTGACATTAGTTGCACAATCACTAGTATTCAACATTGGTATTAGCCTTGAGTAGATACTGAAGCATGACCAATAAAATGTTTCCATGGATATTCCTTCCCCTACTACTTTCATCCCTTAACATCCTAGTGGGGTACCCCTAATTTATGTATCCCTACTAGGCACACTCAAGTTTTACTTCACTTATTTCCTATTCCTCCCCTTCCATAATTCACTTAGTTATCTCTTGATTCAACCATGTAAAACATACCCACATCCTAATTTTCCCCCACTCAACCCGTTCCATTCATAGGTACACCGATGGATCACCTTTGGTCTTTAAGAGCTTTTATTAGGTAGCCCTTAGTGCCCTAATGTCTAATACATAGTAAATGGCTACTATAAGCCATGTACCAACTCAAATCCTAATGGAGACCTTGAAAACAAGTACACCCATGTGTATAATTTAGTAGGCTCTAGACACTTTAGTGGTAGCTACATTCACTCTATAGACTCCCTGGGCTACTCCAACCACTACCACCACCACATCCCTTCTATTATTGTGGCACAAGCTAATCTTAATAAAAGGCCTAAGAAGAAATAGAAGCTAACTCCTTCTCAGCCTTTCATTCAATCCCTTGTTATTCCCATTGTCCCTTACAAGCATTCATTTTCAATTATCTTCAGTGCCCAAGGATTTGGCTTTAACTATCCCATTTATTCATTCTTATTTAGCATCCCTCTCCCTAGTGTTATAAACCCACAGGTCAATTTAACACAAAGTTAATGACAATCCAAGATGTTCATATGGTCCTACCCATACTTCTAAATTTCTCCCTCCTTCTTCCTCATGAATTTATTTCTTCTTTCCTTCCCTTTGATTCATACATTCCTCCTCCTCCTATGTCTCTACCTTCCATATCTATCTCTACCACTTTGCCTTCATCCTCTTCTACCTTGGGAGTTACCATAGGATCATAGGAACTATGATACTGAGAGGTGATCTATATGTCCAGTGGGATTTTGAAGGTAGTTTGGGAACATGAGGAGGATTATTACATAGAGATTCACTAAAATGGGATATCTAGTGGTATGGAAAACCAAACATGACCTATTCTCCCTCACCAAAATGAGGACATCCAGAGAAGAAGAAAAGGCAGAAGAGGACCCAATCTTCATACTCTGAGCTACTCATGATATATTTTAAAAAATAATATAACACATGAAGGATTAGGTTTGGGTACTCGAATCATAGGTGAGGATCTCATTCCTTATAGGTTTAGTTAGAAGGGTAGTTGATTATTTGACATGATTTTATGAAGTTTTTAGGAAGGACACCTAGCCATTATCCATGAGAAGAAATCACCTACATTATACTCAAGATTATTTAAATTGAGTACTTCGAATGGAAAATAAATTTAGGAATATCATGGTGATAATAAGCATAAACAAGATCCCAAATTAGAAACTAATGCCTTTGGTAGACTTGGGCCTCTAGAAAACTTACAGTAGTAACATGATAACATCTCTATAGAACTAGTTGGTAGTATTTTAGGTAGTAACTGATCCCTTAGAAATTAATAAGGAATAAATGTTGGCCTAATTATACAAAGTCAATTTCAAAATGATTTTCCATCTGGATGGCACCCTACTTGAAAAGGAGGAATTTAGTGTCCACTTGTCTCAATTTAACCAAGCCATGTGTAGAATGGTGGTAAGAACCAGCAAGTTTGGGTAAAAATCAATCCTATAATTGGACATTAAATACACTACTAGCATCAAACAGGTGTCTAAGGTGAAGGTCTTATTAAAATCCTAGCTTAAGTGTTCACAAGTAGTTTCTATCTCAATATAAGTTCATCTTTCATGATACCCCTATAAAATCAAAAAAATTATACTATGAGTTTTCTTTGATGGAAGATGCATTGTTAGCTAAGGAGGTGCATCTTAGATAATTGAGAGTTATTTCTTATCCAACTCCTAGTGCATCACTTGAGTAACCCCCATGCATCTTTTGGGGAGTGGGTAGTCTTCCTTTTTTTGAATAATTATAAATAACAACTTTAGGTGACCATCATGGCTAAGGATGGGATTCTTGTTTTAATAGTAAGTGATACCCATCCTTCTCTATATATTGTAAATGGATTTATATATATATATATATATATTAGACTTATTTTTCTATATATTATAGATTGTTGAAATATATTATGGACTATAAGTTGAAGGTTTGAATCTCTTTATCAAACTGGCACTAGATCTTTGATGGTAACACTACATCTCTCAAAGATTGATTTCAAATAGACTACATCATACAGACCAATACCTATCCCATGCTCTAGATTTATCTCAAATTAATCCCAAAATGGGATGATGAAATATCATAATTGTTTTGGGGCTATATTTTTATATAGATAACAACTAGTGCTAGAAGGATGGGTTCTTATAAAGATTAGTTATCAATATGAATCTAGTCCTAGAAGGAAAATTTTGTTGATGAATCTTACTACCCCTCCTTTATGATTTATCCATTTTTATGTGATTTAAACACATAAATAAGAGCTAGTGCTATAAATAAGGCCCTCTTGATAAGTAAATATTAACTCACTAGTCTACCATTGAATCCTAATACATATATCACCATATATAGATCTAGTCATGGTATGTTAATTATTTCTAAACTGTAATTCCATATGAGAGCATGATTTGGTATAAATAGACCCAAACTTATAGTTATTTCCACTAGTTCATCTTATCAATATGCACCAAACAAACCACCCAAATGTCTTTCCCCATGGAATGGTTAGCTGGGTAAGCTATCAATGTTCTCAAAATCAATCATGACCTTCTTAAAAACATAGAGAAGTACCTTTTATAGTTTATTCCTAGTGTGGGATGATCTATCAAATAATTTTACTTCATATGAAACCACCCTTAGAATCCTTAATGCTAAAAATTAAGATGTGTCTTATGGACTATTTACATTTACTTTGATGGATGTAGCATATGACTAGTTCCTCAATCTCCCTGAATACTCTATCATGGGATGGGATAAATTTATTAATACCTTTTTGGCTTAATTTAGGGAAGTCATTGACCCCAATGTCATTTACCAATAATTCACATGTTTTTTAGATAGAACCAAATGAACCCATCATAAATTTTAATGTTAGGCCCCTATTGTCATGTTGAAATGTACCTTATTAAAGCATAAGACCTATTTTAATTGACAAAATGGAAACATTCCTAGTTTTGGTTGACTCACATCAGGATTTAATCTCTAGAGAGGATCGGTTCCCTTCTAAAACTATAATGCATATAATTTAGGATCAAATTGTAAACCTAAACCCTATCCTAAAAGGGCCTATATAAGTTTAAAATAGGTCTTTTATCATGAAAAAGGAGGTATAATGATACTAAAACTTGAAAATAGGTGATGTACCAAGTCTAGGGATCTCCTCCACCTACCTAAAACATCAAAATATAATCTATGAAAGATTGAAGTTTATTCTACATGATCTCCAAATTTGGCATATCTTCCATAACTATTTTGTATGTAGGTAGTATCCTATGAGATAGCTAGTAGGGATGACCAAAGGACCTTTAATAGTGGATAATTAGGGAATTTTCACAATAAAAATTTGCATAAACTAGTTGTAACATATCATAAAACCTACAAAAGCATGCCTTCTTGCATAAAGGAGAGGGGAATTAGACACAACATAAAGGAAAATAAATTTTACCACAAGTGTAGATCACAAAATAAAATATTTCACATAAATTACAAGTGTAGATTGGTAAAACCAATATTTTATTATTTTAAAGGCCTTAATCCATCATTTGGTAGACCATAAATAAGTAGAGTTTTTCATACCCAGTAGAGGGGTCCAAAATAATGTATTTCTAGACCTATATATAATAAATATGAGATGAAAGAGGAAAAGATAGCACTATGAGAATGCATAAATGTTTGTGTTGCATTATAATACAACCCATGCAAGAGAAGAAACAAGTGAAAATTAGGAGCATTGATCTCTCCCCAATGCATTAATCCTATTCATGATGATATTCAAATAAATTTAGAATAGTAATTGAGGAGGATACCTTAATTGTTTCTATTTTTGTCATTAAGAGTGATTGAATATGGTGAAAATAATCCTCTAAGTCTTATATCTTTGAGAAACTCCTACATTTATTTCCTCAATGTGCCCATCTCTTCATACCTACATGTCAAATCTTGTTGAAAGGTTTACTTAAAAGTAGGCATCATACACCATTTGAATCCTTGAGTTGACTTGTCATGACCAACACTCCATGAATATAGTTATACACCTTAATGATCAATTTTAAAATGCTTTCATAGCTCATCCTACTCTTAATCACCACTTACACCATTCATAATATTGAAGGACTATTCAAAATACCTATCTAACATGATTTTCATGGTTGAGATATGATGGAATTGAAATGATTGAAATAAACCTTGGAGCATATGTGAAGGTCTCTTGGAGAGGCTAAAGATTTGGATCATCACCATCCTTATCCACAATGACTCTTTAAGATGTTTAATAACCTAAATTTTCATGACTTAAGTTAATATTATTTCATCTCATAACATGTAACCTTTCTTGAAGAGCTATGAGACATATTAAATAGTATATGCAAGTTTGTGGACCTGTAGGTAGATTTTTTAATCTCAAAATACTCTTACAAATTTTAAAAACTGTTTAGGCCATGATAACTCTTAAAATATTTCATTTAAACCTACAAATTTATGAAGATATACTTATATCATATTCTAAAACTCATAACACCTTGAAAAGCTTCATGATCTCTACTACCTATTGATTATATACCGATATTTACAAGAAGGCCTTGTGAATCTTTATCTATATGGTCTTATTTCACCATTTATGCTTTCTATTAATTTTTATAAAACCTTGACAAACCTTATACAACCTTCTAATACATTTAAAATGTTTTTACCTTATCTTTATGCTTGAAAATTGTCAATGATGTAGTCTTGTTTATTCTTGGAGAATCATAATAGGGTTTTGTTAATCTTAAGGAGTCATTAGGGTATGTTCATGCTTGAATTCATTTATAACCTGTATTCATGACATAATCATAAAGACACTTTGAAATAATGTTAAACCTTTAGATAATATAACTTTCCTTCTTGAAGGCATCATGCATTTCTAATTATTTTGAAGGAGCCTACAATTTTATGTTGATGGCATGTAGACATGTTTTTATCTCTCAAAAGAGTATTAAAGATTTGGAAAGGGATTCATATTTAAATCTACACCATAAAAACTCATTATCTTTCCTATAGAGATGTTGATATAAGTCTTAAACCTCTAACCACCATATTGATGTCTTTATTCATAGCCTATAGCCTTGTGACCATGACCTAGAAATTTTACATACAACTTATTGATACTTTACAGCTTTTTGGTCCTTTAGATCTATAATTTTCTCATTATCTTATCTTAGATTCATCATTTTTATTTGACAAGTATTGTCCTTCATATCTAGGTAACTTAATCATGTTTGAGTCCTGATGAATACTAAGTCTCTCATAGTCCTGTAACTTCAATGGAAACCCTATCTTTTTGTTTATAAAATTTTTGCTTGATTTTATATAAATTTTAGAGTATTGGGACAAGGTTGAACATTACTATAATTCATGAAGATATCCTTACCTTTTCAACCTATTTACACAAAATTATAGGCTTTACATGACCATAATGTGTATAAATCATGGATTATAGACTTGTAATCTTCTCCTAAGGATTTTGAATCCATGAAAACTTTCCACCTCCTTTTTAATGATATACATGTGCATTAAAACTATCAAGAGACTCTTGAATCCTATTTAAATTCTTAAAAAGATGTTTAAACCTTCATGGAATGTCCTTCCTTTAATTGGGGACATTATATAGACCTACTTAGGCTTGAACCTCTAATTCTTGACTTGCAATATTCTTGAAGGCTTTAATAATCATGTCTTTATCTTTCTCAATCAAGATAATTATATGGAACATGAGGGAAGATGGAAATGAAAACCTATTTTCTCTTCAACATCATGAAATTCCATTTTAACAAGCATGCATGCCTATTGATGGTTGTTCTTAAGTTTAAAAGAGTTATTTCTCTCTTGAATCCTTGAAAAACCATCTTGAAAACCATAACTTTGAATATAAGCATACAATACTACAATATCACCATTGTGACTGCAACTTACTTGGTAGGGTATTTGGATGCAAGGTAGATTTCTTTGGGCTTATTTTTGGACCTTTCATTAGTAGAGAAACATCTTAAAATATTTTTCAAAATCTCATTATTTTTTTGTAAACTTGTAGGTCTTTTCAAGGTTAAAACCTTAAGAAGATCTTGATAATGGCTCCCATTAGCCTCTAAATTTCTTTTATTTCTCCTAAGGAATCTTGACATAACTATTATACTCTTCAACCACTATGTATTCCAATTGAGAAAACTTCAAAATGTGGATTCATGGGCTTATAAGGTTTTGGTAGGGTTTAAGACCACATGTAATATTTTTGACCATCTAACATGATTCTAAACTTATTAATATGGTTTGATATCTCAATTTTGTGCCTTTAAAACCTCTTAAACTCCTCTATTATCCATTACTTTAAATACAAAAGGAGAAATGCATATAAACCCTTGACCATGCCTTTCTTAGGTGACATACAAGAAATTTTAGGGCTTCTTAAGGATTGTTTATATCCCTATTTTCCTTTCACTACCTCCAAACACATGTATATTTTTATTAAATACCTCCCCCATGTCCTCCAACTTTTGTGCTATACCATGTAACAAGTGAATAAAGATTGTTCATCCATTAAATCCACTTGAGCATGCCTGTGAACAAGGTTTTAAACCATTTTTTCCTATTTAGAAAAAGAGATCATTGATTAATTCCTTAAATGAATATAAATGTATGAATATGATGAAGGGACCCTATTTGACTCTATTTTATTCTTGAATAAAAATGATATATTCTATAACTCAAAGGTACACCTTGTGAAAACATGAAACCTCTTGTCATTCTCTATGTTTGACAACTTTCATGCTTTGTGATACATTTAAAGACATGAAAAGGATTGGTAAAAATTATAGGTGATTGAAGTGAGGGTTTTGTATCTTTATCCCATTCATGAAACCTATTAACACTTGTGTATATAATCCCAAAACCTATAATTCTCTAGACTTGCAACATCATTCATGGCTTGTTTCCTTGTAATTTTACTTGAAACCTATTATTTATTTCATGAATTAACCTTTCCTTAATTGAGGGGATTGAAACCTAGTGTGGAGGATGTGCCTTATTTGAAACATGATTTTTAGTCCACTAGAATCCAAGAAACCTACAAAAATAAATGACTATAACTTCATACTTGGAGCACTAGGCCTTGAAATCATGAGGAAGCCTTGATTTTAGTGGTTTGTCTCTTAGAGTCTCTTCAGTAGACCTAAAAATTAACTTTGAAACAATGAAATTTCCATGAACATGCTTGCACATAGATAATGGTTTAATGATGGTTAGGTCCACTCTCTTCATGTTGAGAGAATTAAATGCCACTAAGGAACAAAATAGAGGGAAACCAACTAACTTCAACACAGTTTGATCATTTATACATATTTTAGGGTTGGTAAAAATATTTTAAAGATTAAAATGAATTTATGAGACTCAAATGGGGCCATTTAACCCTCTCAAAATGACTTAATGAGTGAAACAAGACCTTTTGACTCTTTTATGCACTCATCAATGCCTTGTTAGGACTTTTATTTTATTTCATCTTAATAAACACTTTAATAGGCCTATACAAGACTAGTATGATGATAAAAAGTGACTTAAACTATTTTTATATGTACTTACCCTTGAAAATATTTTCACATCTACAATTATCAAATAAGCTTCACTAGGCCATCATGACCTTAAGATGACTTAATAGACCTTCCAAATATATATTATGTTGGGGATTGACTTGAATGCTTTTAATCAAGAAATAAGGCCTAACAAAGTTAAAAAGACCCTAACAAGACCTTATACACACATTTTTGCATTTAAAAACTAACATAATAAGCCTCTTATAAGACTAACACCAACTCATTACCTCAATGAATGACTGTTAACATCAGCTAATGAAGAAACATATTCATTGAAACTATCATTAACTTCAACATATCTATCCTTGGATTGACACAATTTCATTGGGGTACTTAAGAAAAACAATAATTATTTAGTTTTGGTATAAAATGGTCCATCCCTATGCAAATTAGGTGTCAAGAGATATAAATTTTCTATAATATCTAATATTCTAGTGATTTATGAGGTTTGTATGCCTATTGAAACATCTAGACCAATTGCCTTAAGCATCCATTAGGCATGGAGTCATATAATGTTCTCCACAACTAACTTTTAAAGGTACAACCCTAGCTAAAACATGTTAGACTATCCTTAGAAAAACTAAAAATTACGTCACACACACAAAATGAACAACAAAATGACAACAAAAGCTATGCCAAAGCACTTTAAGGAATGAGAAAGCACTGCACTACTCTAAAAATGATGTGTAACACCAATTGGAGAAATTAAAAAACTAACCTACTATGTTTAACATTTCAAAATGACCTCAAAAGAAATTCTTAAGATGGATCCCATTGACTAGGAGAGGTAGTTCCTCTCCAATCAACTTTGAAAGTTGAAAAGCATTATTTTTTATTGTAGCTAGTTATGAGGTAAGGACCACTCCATATAGCATAAAACTTTGTATGTTTCTCAGCCTTTGCTCTATCCTTATCTTATTTAAAAGCTATGTCTCCTTCCTCGAAACACATATCATCACTTTTCCTATCAAATATTCTCTTTTTTTGATATCTATAAAGTTTTAAGTTATGCATTTCATGGTTCCTAGTCTCCTCCAACTCCATTGGTTTTTATAACCTCACTAGGATAGCATAATTATCCATTAACTCTATCTATTGATTGAGCTCTAGATCTTTCCATTCAAGTGATAAAGGTATCCTTGGTTCTCTTCCATATACCAACATAAAAGTGGAGTTACCAATAACTCTTTTAGGTGTTATCCTATCAAACCATAATGTTTTTTCAACATGGTATGACAAGTACTTTAATTTTCCTCCATGGTAATCTTATTAATCAAAATTAGGTTCATGTTTTTATATTCTAATAAGCCATTAATTTAGGGGTAATATTTGGAAGAGCTACTCAAATAGATGCCATACTTGACTACCCATTCACTGACCCCAGTTCCAATCAAATCAGTAGCATTATCAGATATGATAGTATATAGAACACCAAATATAATGACAATACCTTCATATGAATCTAACATAGAAGATTCATTTGTATCTCTAAGTTCTATTTATTATGTCCACCTTCTGAAGTAATATGTAGAAGTTAATACCCACTTGTGACCAACACTTTAAGGTGGGTTCATCATCCTAATGAATTCTAATCCCCACTACATGAATGATTGATCTACATGGATAGGGTGGAGACAGATGGCCACTAGTTTTTGTTTTCCTATAAAGAAGACACACTTACTGCAATGTCTAACCCACATGTGTGCATCTTTATATAAATTTAGCTAATAGTAACCAACCCTCATAATCTTAATAGCAGTAGTCTTTGGAGAGAAATGGTCTCTTGATGGTGATATGTACCTAGGAATATGATATATTATTGTATATGGGTTGATGGAGATGTCGACATGTGGCACACATCCCCTTAGTTACTTATATGGGTACAATATATTAGGATAACAGATTAACTTGTGGAAGTAGTACATTGGGTAATGGTCAGCCTATATTAAGATTAGGAGGTTACCCATCCATGGGTTAGATAGATGTATATATATAGGAGATGATTATCATGGTAAAGATATCAAGTAAACATTGAGTCTTATATTGTAAGAGGATATTGGAGGTTGTCCCCTCAAAGAGACATTGTGGAGTTATTCCTTCTTAAAGGATTATTATATGGTATTTCCCTACTTTAAGGGTATTTTTACATATATTGAATATCAAGATCTGATCAAGTGGTATCAAAGCTTCAATTTGGGCAATTTGTGTGGAGCGAAACCCTAATTTCGCTATATCTTTTGAAATATAGGGAATTTTTATTCACAATTTTATTGGAGATGTAAGAAGATATAAGAGAAGCACAGTGAAAATTTTAGAATTTTTTGAGTTGTTTTGAGTGAATTGTTGTGATTTATGGTTTTTCATATATTCAATCTAGAGGTCAAAATTTGTGATATTTTTTCACAAATTTTTTACTAAGGTTTTAATATCATATGAGGAATCTACAATAAAAATTTGGGACTTTTTGGATTAGTTTTGTATGAGTTATTGATATTTTAGGGTTTCATGAACCTTAATTTTTGTGTGGATCATGAAGTTGCAAAAAAATTCAGGGGAAGATGATATTGATGCTAGAAAATTATGGCTCCTGTCGAAGAATCATTTTAAAAAAAAATTGGGCAAAGATGATTACTTCCTTTTTTGTTTGGGCCTGCACTACATTGGTTTGATCAGTTGAGCTATACAAAAAGTTTTTCTTCATGGAAAGAAATGGAATAGATCTTTTTAGATCGATGGGATGTAAAACAAGAAGTAGAAAAAGAAGAAGCAGTAGAAGAAGTATAAAAAGAAGAAGAAGAAATAGAAGAATCAATAGAAGAAGAAGTAGTAGTAGTAGAAGAAGTAATAGAAGAAGTAGATGAATAAGAAGAAGAATAAAAATTAGATGATAAGGGTTCAAATAATTTGGCTCCAAATAAATCTGAGTCAATTTTTTAATTTCATGGATGCATTCAAAAGAAGAAGGTGGTTGTGTCCATAAACCCTACCAGCAAGTATAACTTCATTAACATGAATGTGGCCAAGCATCTACATTGTCAAGCAAATAATATCAAGGAGGTTCAAGTAGATGGTAATAATATTTCATTTTTTAAAGATTTGAAGCTCATTATGGAAAAATATGTTTTGCATTAAGATTTTTATGCTTTGGATATGGATGATATGGATATAGTTCTTGGATATCCATGGTTAGAGACTTTGGGAACAATGAATATTAATGTTCAAAAAAATTTCATGAAGTTTTGGTATAAGAAAAAGAAGATCACTTGACAAGATATCATAGTGAAAAAGGCACCAATAACAATCCAGGTAGATCATAAGGATGAGATTGAAATAGGTGATGAAGATTCAGATGATATAGATAAAGACACATTACAAATGAACACTTCATATACTCAAGAGACAAAGAAGGAAAATGTGGAATAGGTAGAATCAAAGGTGGATAAGGTCAAGGTATTGGAAAAATTTAAGGTATATAGACACCCACATCATCATGAGAGGATAAAATAATGGAACCAGGTGAGGAAGTGTCATAACAACAATCATTTTGTCTATAGTGGAAAGAAAATTTCCAATCATTATGGATATGCATGGAATCCAAAGAAAAAATACTATGGCACATGGAATGAATGGGGAAATCACTATGAATATGCATGGAAGAATACCTACTATGGTCATGGTTGGAATCAGATAAGCGTAACAGAATATGGTACATGGAATAAAAAGAGAAATAATTATGCTTGGAAACCAAAGCAATCTATGTATGATCATGAATGAAATTAGAGGAGCACAATGGATTTTGGACACAAGTTTGGAGAGATATCACCTGCCAAGATCACATATAGATGGTTAGATGATTGAGATTGGAGACAAGTGTGAAACGATTTGAAGCACACTCGTTATTTGTTTTTTTCCTATGTTTTGGGGATGAAACATGTCAAGGATGGAAGTAATGCTATGTACCTAGGAATATGAGATATTATTGTATATGGGTTGATGGAGATGCTGACATGTGGCACACATTCCCTTAGTTAGTTATATGGATAAAATATATTAGGATAATAGAGTAACTTGTGGAAGTAGTACATTGGGTAATGGTCAGCCTACATTGGGATTAGGAGGTTACCCATCCATGGGTTAGATAGATGTATATATATAGGAGATGATTATCATGGTAAAGATATCAAGTAAGCATTGAATCTTCTATTGTAAGAGGATATTAGAGGTTGTCCCCTCGAAGAGACATTGTGGAGTTATTCCTTCCTAAAGGATTATTATATGGTGTTTCCCTACCTTAAGGGTATTTTTGCATATATTGAATATCAATATCTTATCAAGTGGTATCAGAGCTTCGATTTGGGCAATTTGTGTGGAGTGAAACCCTAATTTTGCTTTATCTTCCAAAATATAGGGAATTTTTATTCAAAAATTTTATTGGAGATGTAAGAAGATATAAGAGAAGAAAAATAAAATTTCTAGAATTTTTTAAGTTATTTTTAGTGAATTGTTGTGATTTTATGGTTTTTTGTATATTCAATCTAGAGGTCAAAATTTGTGATATTTTTTCACAAAATTCTGACTGAGGTTCTAATATCATAAGAGGAATCTATAGTAAACATTTGGGAATTTTTGGATCAGTTTTGTATGAGTTATTGATATTTTAGGGTTTCACAAACCTTAATTTTTTTTAGATCATAAAGTTTGATAAGATCTTGATATTCAATATATGCAAAAATAACCTTAAGGTAGGGAAACACCATATAATAATCCTTTAGGAAGGAATAACTCCACAATGTCTCTTTGAGGGGACAACCTCCAATATCCTCTTACAATAGAAGACTCAATGCTTACTTGATATCTTTACCATGATAATCATCTCCTATATATATACATCTATCTAACCCATGGATGGGTAACCTCCTAATCCCATGTAGGTTGACCATCACCCAATTTACTACTTCCACAAGTTACTATATTATCCTAATATATTATACCCATATAACTAACTAAGGGGATGTGTGCCACATGTTGGCATCTCCATCAACCCATATACAATAATATATCATATTCCTAGGTATATAGCAGATGGCCCATCATAAAATTATTATATAACCTTGCTCACTTGGTTAGACTTTATTCATCTCAAAATAACTTTGATATATTTTCTAAATAATACACCTTCAATAATGACATATGAAATTGATTAAATTTAGAAATACCTTATTTAAGCCTTCTTGAGGCTATGTGGATACTCACCAATTTGGAACAAGGTATCCATGTGTACAATATAGATCTTAGGAATCTCATGATCATCTTGTTGAACTTATTTTAGCACTAAGACTTCCCTATTATCAACCACTAGGTATTATAATAGCTACTCGCATAGTCCTTTCCCTATCACAATCTTAGTAACCTTGATGTAAATGTCACATTCCATTACCTTTGTTATCCAACCAACTCTCTTTTCATCAATGTCCTTGTTCAACAAGAATTATTTCACACTTGAGTATGAAATCATCATACGTATTTTTTAGTTAGAGAGCATATGCCAGAATTTTTAAAGATATATTATGACATAAAGGACTTTTTTCCATAAAACCATACCTTATCTCATAATACTTAAGAGATTTACTAATAAATACAATGGGCTACTCCATTAGATCAATATCCTCTTATACTAGTATGGATAATAAACTCTCATTTCCTCCAAAAGGATATAAAATAAAATCTTTATCAAATCATGGATTTATGAGTGTAGGTAATCGCTCTCTTGATTGACTCAATGTTTTCCTTGACTTATCTTCACTAGTTGTAGGTAGCATTTTTATTGAACATAGAAGTTAGAGATTTAATCAAAATAGGAAAATTGAGAATGAACATTCTAATAAAGTTGATCTTACCCAGGAAACTTTAAAGACCCTTCTTGTGACTTGGAAGTGTTAGAGCCAAGATTGCTAACACCCTTTCTAGATCATTTTCAAGTCCTTATTTTGACACCAAATTACCCAATAACTTGCCTTTATGGACACCAACCACACTGTACTATCCCTTTGAATATCAAAACAAAGCTCCAAATTGCTTATCTGAATTTCTGCAAAATATCTTCAAATAGATGAATAAATCATAGTATAATTTCTTATTTATTTGCTCATAAGCTTAAAATAGAGATCCTCTGTCAAATATACAAAGAATATCAAAAGTTCGGCCTTTATTTCCTGTATATTCTGCAAACTGGGCTGAATCTGGCATGTCTCGGCCTGCTGTGTAAAAACACAGTCGCCGATGTCAGTTATACTGCCATCGTCGGTCGACCTGTAGTGGTCCCCTTGCCGACGTCGGTGATGAGTCGACCGATGTCGGTCTCTGTAGGTCTCTGTTCGCCGATGTCGGTACCTAAACTTTCTGTAGATGCGTACGGACTTTCACAGATCTGTACGAAAGTTGTACGGCTGCTGATATTGCTCAACCTATATGCTTGATCCTGATTTGTAGGATTATGGGCTAATACAAAAGATCTATATCTGTATAATTCTGGAATCAAAACCCAAATAATGAAAATACCTGTAAACCCTCATGATAGCTTCTGTGTGAAGTTATCTCTCAAACTTGTAAGTACATGTGATAGCTTCTGGATGAAGTTATCTCCCAATTCGGCAATAGATCAGTTGATCTTTCACAACCTCTAAATCGCTCACACTGAAGAGTTGACGTTCTTCAATGCAGTTTGGCAATAGATCAGCTAATCTTTCACAGCCTCTGAATCGCACACAATGAAGACTTGACATTCTCCACTGCAGATGGAATACTGGAACCCTTGGCTCAGTCTTCACAGAAGAATTTCTTAACAAGAATCAATATCAATAATCATGAATACAAACTCTCTCCCATGAGAGATTCTTATACACCTCCAAAGGTGTGCTTGCTAAAATTAGACTCCCTTAAATTAGAACTAGGGTCTTAAAATTAGACCAAGTCTTAATTTAGAATTTGCATCCTCAAATTAGACCAAATCATTAATAATTAATAATTAATTAATAATTAATTAATAATTAATAATTAATAATTAATTAAAATTAGATCAAATAATTAATATTTGATTAAATCAATCAAATATTAATATCTCCCTTAATTCATGCCTGAAAGAGCCCGAACGAATTCCAACCCATCTCTATCAAGACCCTCTATCCATCCTATCAGCCTACGAGGGTCGCATAATAGGCTCATCATCCGCTCAAAAAGATGTCAATTAGAAGGGGACATGACAGTCCGCCCCTCCTGAAATTGCTTGCCCTCAAGCAATCTCAACTCTGGATGCTGTAGAATATCTTTGCTTTCCCATGTTGCATCCTCAACTGGCAAATCTTTCCACTTTACCAAATATTCCCTGATAGTCCGTCGACGCAACTGTCTCTCTCTAGATTCCAAGATGGACTCAGGTACTAAGATCAATTTTCCCTCATCATCTAAGGGAGGTAAAACTTTAGAAGGTATCACACGGTGTCCTAACGCCTTTTTGAGACGTGATACATGGAAGACATTGTGTACCTTGCTCTTTGTAGGAAGCTCTAGCTCATAAGCCACCTCTCCAACGCGCCTCAGGATCCTGAAAGGACCATAGTAACGTGGCTTGAGCTTCTCTACCCCACTCTTCCTAAGAGTAGACTGTCGATAAGGCTGCAGCATAAGATAGACCATGTCACCTACCTCAAAAGATCTTTCAGTCCTCCACTGATCTGCATACTGCTTCTGCTGATTCTGTGCCTTAGCCATATTCTCCTTGAGAGTCCTCATAGTATCTTGACTCTCCTGCAGTAAGTCTCCAGCACTCAGCACTCTACTGTCACTTAGTAGCAAATCTAGAAAACTCGGTGCCTCATACCCATATAATGCCATGAAAGGAGACATTTGAATGGTCATGTGGAAAGTCGTGTTATAGCAATATTTGCACAAATGAATCCACTTGACCCAAGCTTTTTGTTGCCCTGCAATGTAGTTCCTGAGGTAGCCCTCCACCCATTTGTTTACTATCTCTGTCTGTCCATCAATCTGTGGATGGTAGCTGGTACTAGGTGTAAGCTCAGTCCCACAAAGTCGAAACACCTCCTGCCAGAAGTGACTCAGGAACTGACTATCCCTGTCACTCACTATGCTTCGAGGTAATCCATGCAGTCAAAATACCTCTCGGAAGAAAACCTCTGCCACCTGTGTAGCTGTATGTGTGGTAGTAATCGGAAAGAAGTGGGCATACTTCGTTAACCGATCCACAACGACATATATGCAATCTCATCCTTGGGCTTTAGGTAAGCCCATAATGAAATCCATCGACAAACACTCCCACTTCCTGTCAGGAATTAGAAGTGGCCGTAACAATCCCGCTGGGTACGTGTTATCCTGCTTGTTCTGCTGGCAAACAGGGCACTCACATACATACTGAAGAACATCTACTTTGAGGCCTTTCCATGTAAATCTCTCCCTAACCTATCTGTAAGTCTTAAAATATTCGGGATGTCCTGCAGTAGGTATATCATGAAAATCTCGCATGATAATGTTCTTCATCAATGATCCTGGGATCAAATAAACCCTGTTCTTGTAAATGATCAAGTCATTCACAAGAGTATATCTGGTGTCAACCGTCGATCCCTCAACAATGCTAGATGCCCATGTATCCTTGGCATATTCTACCACAATCATATGTCGCCAATCCTCGGTAATGTGGACCATGGTACTCAAATATAGCCTGCGTGAAAGAGCATCGGCCACAACATTCTGGGTGCCCTTAATGAATGAGATGTCAAAATCATATGCTTGTATTTTACTCACCCACTTCTGCTAACGATCATTGAGGTCTCGCTGCCCCACGAAATGTCTCAAACTGTTGTGGTCTGTTTTGATACAAAATTTTCTACCCACGAGATATTGCCTAAATTTTGCTAAGGCATGCATGATAGCAAGCATCTCCTTATCATATATGCTGTATAGTCTCTCTGGTCCCCTAAGCTTGCGGCTCTCATATACTATGGGGTGCTTGTCCTGCATAAGTACTGCTCTGATGCCCTCACCTGAAGCATCGCATTGAAGCTCGAACGGCTTTGAAAAATCAGGTAGTGCCAGCACTGGGCACGTAGTCATCAACCCCTTAAACCTTTCGAAACACTCTTGTGCTTCAGGTGTCCAACAAAAATCCCCCTTTTTAGTCAAATCTATCATAGGAGCTGCATGTCGTGAATAACCATTCACGAACCTCTGATAGAATCCACACAAACCTAGAAATCCCCTTAGCTGTGTTAGGTTTGCCGGAATAGGCCAATCGATGATAGCGCGGATCTTCTCAGGATCCATCCGCACTCCCCCTGCACTGATAATATGACCCAAGTATAACAATTCGGTCATCCCCAAATCACATTTGGACTCCTTGGCATACAAGGATTCCCTCTCCAAGATGCTGAGTACAGTCTCCAGATGAGCCAAATGCTCCTGCCAAGTCCTACTGTATATCAGAATGTCATCAAAGAAGACAAGTACGAACCTCCTCAGCAGTGAATGGAAGACTCTATTCATGGTGGACTGAAATGTTGCTGGTGCATTAGTGAGCCCGAATGGCATCACTATAAACTCATAGTGTCCACAATGGCAACGAAAAGCTATCTTCTCCACGTCCTGCTCGCGAACCCTGATCTGATGATACCCTGACCTCAAGTCTATCTTTGTGAAGTAATGTGAACCATGTAGCTCATCAATAAGCTCGTCAATATGAGGAATAAGATACCTATTCTTAATGGTTCTCTTATTTAGGGCTCTGTAGTCAATGCACATGCGTAGGGTGCCATCCTTCTTCTTCACTAGAACAATTGAAGAAGCAAACGGTGATTTGCTAGGCTGAATATGACCCATAGCCAGTAACTCCTTAATTGTTTTCTCGATCTCATCCTTCAACCACTTAGGATGCCTATATGGAGTAATCATAATGGGCTTAGCGCCCTCCTCAAGCTCAATAATGTGCTCAATGCCCCTGTCTGGAGGTCTCCCTAGTGGAATGTCACTAAAAACCTTATCATGCTTGACTCTTAACTGCTGGATGTCAGGATGATACTCCATCTCCTGTTGTCCCTCCTAAATTGGTGCCAATGTGCACTCGGCAGCCCACTCTACCATATCATGTCGCATGAGCCTCTCCATCCGATGTAAAGAAATAGTCTTGATGTTGTCGTCTCGTATTGCTTTGAGAATGTGAGTCTTCCCATCTACATCAAAATGGATCTCCATATCCTTAAGACTAAGAGTGAATACCTCAAGGGAATGAAGCCACTTCATGCCCAAAACCAAGTCTATATCTCCCATGTTGACCACATAATAATCTGCTTTGAACTCATAGTTTTTCAAGTGTAATGGGAGCTCTCTGATCATCTGCTCACATCTAAGGGTGTAATCGTCAGCTACCTTAACTCTAATGCCCTCGAACTCTTATGTGGTGAGTCCACGCTTCTCCACAAATCTAGTATCAATAAAATTATGTGTGGCGCCCATGTCAAGAAGGGTAATGACCCTCTGTCCTACCAAAACTCCCCAGAGTCTGAATGATCCCTCATGCTGGATGCTAGATAGATGTGCCTCCTGAATCTGGAGCTCTGACTCTGCTTCTACCTTAGGCTCTGAAGCCTTAGCATCCGGCTCCTCAGAACAATTGTGATGTTTAGAATCTTCTGATTCCTCATCCTCATAATAGGCCCACATCACCCGATTTGCTTTGCCCTTAGGCCTCAACGGACAATCATGATTAGCATCATATGGACCTTTGCAATAGAAACAAAGTTTCTTCTTGCATAGATCATTAAGAGCATCTCTATCCAACGATGGTGCTACTGGGTTGGCCTTTGAATTATTCTTAACCCTTGATTTATCTATGTTGAAACCTAGTCTGTCTCTGTTCCTGTTGAACCCCTTACTGTCCCTGGATGAAGAAGTACCTCTGGAGTTAGATCTACTTGATGGCGCTGCCATCTCCATACTACGTGCCTTCTTCATAGCCTCCTATAAGGAAGGAGGATCAAAGCCTTTGATCCAACCTCTCAATGGTTCTGTCAGTCCCTCCATGAAGAGTACCACAAGTCGCCTTTCTGATATGTCAGGAACCATAACTGATAACTTCTGGAAGTCACCAATATAAGACTCTAGACTGCCACTTTGACGTAATTGTGCCAACTCTCAAAAATAGGACTCTGGATCTCTCCTGTCAAAATGCTCTACTAGCCTGTCCATGAACTCCTGATAAGAGATGATCTGATCATGATGGAGTGTCACCATCCCATGGTGCCACCAATCGTGAGCTACTCCCTCAAGATGTAGTGTTGCATATCTGATATCATCTTCCTCAGCCATCAGATGCAATGTGAGAAAGGTGTCCAACTTACTGATCCAAGCCTAGGCTATGACCTTACCACTTCTGTCGAACATCGCGAGTGTGAGCCTGCTTGTAGCATGCTTAAGATCATTGTTCTGGTATCTAGGTCTTCTGTCCTATCTAGCCAATCTGTAGTGCTCTCTCCTCAGATTAATAAAATGATCAAGGGACGTCCTCTCTCGTACATGAGGAGGTAATAAGTTCCACTCCTCATCTGCAACCATGTAAACATTTATAAATGAGGGATCTCCTGCTTCCTCCTCTGCTGGAACATCTGGTTCCTCTCGAATAAATGTAGGGCGTGTAGGTCTATCTGTTGTCCTAGAATGGATCTGCTGTGGTCTCTGATTAATGGTAGCACTCCTATTATGTCCTTGTTCCCCATTCTGTCTATCGGTTGCGTTCATTCCCCTTATCATAGTAGTAAGTGCTTGTAGTGTCTGATTCATCTGTTGTTGGCCTGACATCATAGCACGGTGGAATTCTCTGGTGTCCTGATCAGCATCATACCTGTGGCCCCTGGGTGGGCTACCCTCACGTCTGTCACTCATGGTAATCTGTTGCTGTTCTAACAGCTGGGTACCTTCAAGCAAAGCTCTACTGTGTGTATAATACCCATGTGGTCGCAACTCTTGTGGCTGTATAAAATTTCTAAACCCTCAGGATGGTAGGATTTAGCTTTGATACCACTATACTATCCCTTCGAATATCAAAACAAAGCTCCAAATTGCTTATCTAAATTTCTGCAAAATATCTTCAAATAGATGAATAAATCACAGTATAATTTCTTATTTATTTGCTCATAAGCTTACAATAGAGATCCTCTGTCAAATATACAAAGAATATCGAAAGTTTAGCCTTTATTTCCTATATATTCCACAAACTGAGCTGAATCTGGCATGTCTCGGCCTGTTGTGTAAAAACACAGTCGCCGACGTCAGTTATACTACCGTCGTCGGTCGACTTGTAGTGGTCCCCTTGCCGACGTCAGTGATGAGTCGACCGATGTCGGTCTCTGTAGGTCTCTATTCACCGATGTCGGTACCTGAACTTTCTATAGATGCGTACGGACTTTCACAGATCTATACGGAAGTCGTACGGCCGTTGATATTGCTCAACCTATATGCTTGATCCTGATCTGTAGGATTATGGGCTAATACAAAAGATCTATATCTGTATAATTCTGGAATCAAAACCCAAATAATGAAAATACCTGTAAACCCTCATGATAGCTTCTGTGTGAAGTTATCTCTCAAACTTGTAAGTACATGTGATAGCTTCTGGATGAAGTTATCTCCCAATTCGGCAATAGACCGATTGATCTTTCACAACCTCTGAATCACTCACACTAAAGAGTTGACGTTCTTCAATGCAGTTTGGCAATAGATCAGCTGATCTTTCACAACCTCTGAATCGCACACAATGAAGAGTTGACGTTCTCCACTGCAGATGGAATACTGGAACCCTTGGCTCAGTCTTCACAGAAGAATTTCTTAACAAGAATCAATATCAATAATCATGAATACAAATTCTCTCCCATGAGAGATTCTTATACACCTCCAAAGGTGTGCTTGCTAAAATTAGACTCCCTTAAATTAGACTCCCTTAAATTAGAACTAGGGTCTTAAAATTAGACCAAGTCTTAATTTAGAATTTGCATCCTCAAATTAGACCAAATCATTAATAATTAATAATTAATTAATAATTAATAATTAATTAAAATTAGATCAAATAATTAATATTTGATTAAATCAATCAAATATTAATATCTCCCTTAATTCATGCCCGAAAGAGCCCGAACGAATTCCAACCCATCTCTATCAAGACCCTCTATCCATCCTATCAGCCTACGAGGGTCGCATAATAGGCTCATCATCCGCTTGAAAAGATGTCAATTAGAAGGGGACATGACACACATATTTTTTTTGGTTTAAGGACACCCCAAACTCTCTACACCTGTCAAAGACTTGTCTCAATTGATCCAAGTGATCAAATACATGCTTAGATAAAATTGTAATGCCATCTAAATAATCCAAGAACATATCATTTATTATGCCCTTAAATTGCATATACATATCCCTTTATATGTCACCAGCATTGGTAAACTTAAAAGGCATTTTTTAATAAGAAAAGTACCCCATACTATGGAAAAAATTGTCTTATATTGGTCAGATTCTTGCACAAGAATTTAGTTATATCCCAAATAGCCATCAAGTAGTGAAAACCTCTCAGCCATTTATATATTTTGAATAATTTGGTCTATATGTAGAAGAGGGTAATGATCCTTAAAGGAGGCTCTATTAAAGTCCCTATAGTCGACACATAACCTAATCTCCCCATTCTTTTTCCTAATTGAGACTAGGTTGGACACTCATGAGGAATGCTTGATAGGGAATATGATATTGGATTTTATCAACTTATTTAGTTATTTTCTCATCAAAAGTTTTAGATTTGAGTTTATTGGTGTTTGTTTCATCCTAATTGGTTTTACATGAGGGTCAAGCTTGATGGTGTGTTAGGCCAAGTTAGTATCAAAGCCTATTAATAATTAATAACTCTAAGCAAATGTGTCATCATATCTTCTACAAAGACCAATAAAATCTATTTTTTTAGATTGGGAGCATACCTTACCATCCTTTAAGAGTTTACCATTGGGATGGTTAATATTTCATAGTTCTCACTCTTGATTTCCATGCTATTCTTCTCACGTTTCATTTGGTCATATGAATTGAACATGCTTTACAATGATGGAGAATTAACCTTAATTTGGGTCCTTCTTATAGGTTTATAAGCTTATCCTATGTCTTAGTATTATGTGAATTCATTATATTTGTAAATGTACTTTATTATACCCTTTTAAGGTGTCACTCACCTCTTTATTTTGTTTTTTGGCTTTGGAATTACTTTCATGTAACTCCTCTCCCCCCACATAACACACACATTCTCCCCACTTGTACTAAGACTAGGAACACATGGCGCACGTGCTGGAGCTAACAATTTTAACTCCTTTTCTCGCTTACCACTTTATTATGAGCTCTCTTATATTATAATTATATATGTGACAACACTCTCAACACAAACACAAAAATCATTCTTGTTGTTCGACATCTTTATCTTGCATCCTTGATGCTATATTGGTCTAAGAACATTCTTCTCCTAAGTTTCTAAATGATATTATATTTGGAGTGATTCATTGTTTCAAGGTTATTTCTAATAGATTAATGGGTTTTTCTTTGTATGATAGTTTCCCCACTTATCAAATATTTTTCCTCAACTTGTGGTTTTCTCTACTTTACAAGGTAATATTTTTCATTTCCATGCTTTCAATATTCAATTATTGGCAATATTCTCGTTTGGTATCATAGTTAATGGGTTCTAATTTGATTTTTGAGTGTTTTGTTTACAATTTTGAAAGAGGAAAATAAATATTTTAACCTTTTTCCACTCTTCTAATTTTGTTGTACTAATTTTGTGGATTATTAAAAAAAAAATAGTAAATTTTGTTGCTTAGTTATTTGGCTTAAATAATATAAAAATCAAGACTTAATTTTAAGTAATAAATCACTTTTTTCATGTTGAATGCATTGAAATAATTGGTTTTTTAAGCCTTTTGAAACATTAAAAACTTCAAATTAGTAATATATACTTGGTTATGGCACATGATAGATAAAATAAATTAATTTTAGTTCTTGCACTTATCAAGAATACAATTTAACTCTACCAAACATTGATTGTGGTATGTTCCTTCATTTTGGTGTCCTCCTCTTTGATGTGTCATGTTTTATTACCATGAGATTTTTTACATTAATGTATATTCTATGTTTTTAATCCTTGTCTTTATTTGTCTATAGGTGTGTAAATTTTTGTTCTATGATATATTAAGTGCTAAGTGTGCATCTGGTCTCCACATTATTGACCTTTCTTTTCTTTTCTTTGTTGCATTCTAATTTGGTAGTATTCGAGGTGTTTTACTTCTTCCACCAAGTTTCATCTTTATCATATGCATTATTTAGTTATGAAAATTCATTTTTATTTCTAAACATTATTACTTTATTCTTGTTTCAAAATTTAGCATACATTCTTTTTCTATCATGGATTCATTTTACTTTATTTAGTTATGTCTCCATGCATTGCATTATGCATGTGTTATCTCTCTTTAAACAAATATAATATGGTAACATTCCACTTTTGATTTTGAATTGTATTTTTTATTTATTTTTAGTTTTAATTTGAGGCACCACTCTTATGACATTTTTCATTCACACCATTTTAGCTACTTTCCATGAGGTGGCACAGTATGAGTATTTGGAGTTTCTTTGGTATTGAAAAAACACTAGTTATACAATTTAATCATTTATTTTTTAAAACAATAAAAAAATATATATATTACACATTCCATATATTTTCATAGGTATTATTTCATTCATAATTATTATTTTTATTCAAACCAAAATGAAATTTAGTTTTTTTTTTCTAAAATTCAAATAAAAAATAATTATTTTTCATGCCTTTTTCAAATCCACAAAAAATCAACCTAGTTATACGTGGATGTTTTTAAAAAACTCAAAGGGATTATAATGCATGATTTAAATTTGAATTATTTAACTAATAGTTTTTTAATAAATAATTTATTTTTTTCTTTAATCCAAAATCTCTTTTTTCAAAGAAAAATAATATTTTTAAAAATCTATTATGTTTTTTAAAGAATTATTTTTAAATATAATATTGATTAAACAATTAATTTTATTAGTGACATAAAAAAAATTGGAGTTATAATCTCTCATATTAAAATGTTAGTTTGTGCCTCTTTAATTATTAATTTCATCTCTTAAGTAAGGTTCATTGACATTTTCATTTGATTCTTACGATTTTAATGGCCTTCAAATTGGGCATATTTTTAGCATTCAAGAAAACTACACAATGTCTTTATTTAAAAAATGATCAAATAGGTACTCTTAAACACCAAATTGCATGTCAAAATGATGATCTAACTACATTACACAACTCTTTTAATGAGAAGATGATGAATATGAAAAATTATTTTGAATTGTTAAATGCAAATTTTGGGGCTTTTACACATGACACTAGCTCTCATGTTGATGAACCTCTTTGTGCTTCTACACAAACACCTAAAACTTATTTAATCACTTATTATACCAACCCTAACTTAAAAATCATGCATTATATGGGCTATTCAGGTGATGTACTTGATAAGTGGGAAGATAAAATTCTTGAACCTCGTTTTCCTACTTCTAATGTAAGTTATAAATGTCTTAGATTTATTTATTCTAATACTTCTACTAAAAATATGGAATAGTATTGTTCCACTCATCAAAGGATATATAACACAACCTATTTTTATTATACTACTTCTAATACTCATGATTTGATTAAAACTAATAAAACATGTGTGCATTATGAAAATCATGGGCATCATATATCTAAATGTTGTAAATTATACCCATGAAAATCTTGTGGTAAATATATGCAGGACACAAAGCACTATTGGAAAACTACTAAATCTCCTACCTCTAATAGTAAAACCATTTGGACTCTTAAAAATTATGAATCTTCTAAAGACTTTGATATGTCTTCTTTTGATAACTATTCAAATGCTTCATGCAAAATATCTTTTTCAAGTGACACATCTTCTTTGTCACGATTTTGATTAACTAAATCTTTTTTATTGTATTACTTTCTTTTTATTTCAAAAGAAATATGATTTGTTTAGAGCTTTGTTGACAATTTTTTTTTCATGCACTTTATTATGGAAGTTATTTTTACTCTATTTTCCTAGTTGTATATCTACTTTTATTATATTATATATGTAGGTCATGTTTTGGCATATTTCTTACATAACTTGAAATATTGGTTTTAGCTTTCTTGTTTTGTAGATTTTTGGATCAGTACTCCTTATTGGTCTTTGTTCTTTTATAGATTGACCACATTTTCCAAAGAGGTTTCTTTAAGATTCTTTGTGACCATAATTTATTCCTTGTAGCTTTGGGCTACACATTCTCTTCTTTCTTCTCTAAAAATTATATAATTAATCTTGAAGGAATTTTCTATCAAGGGGGAGTATTATGTAATTTCAAATCTCTTTCTTATTTTTAAAAGCTTTTATACACTTTTATAAACCCAAATTAAGATTAAGGAGGAGTGTTGGAGAATTAACCTTAATTCAGTCTTTCTTATATATTTAAAATCTTATCTTAATTATTATTATGTGTTCATTAATTATGTTTGTAAATTCACTTTATTCTACCCTTTTGAGGTGTCACTCACCTATTTAGACCACTTGTTGTCTTTAGAGTTACTTTCATGTAACTCCTCTCCCTTGACATGGCACACACATCCTCCCCACTTGTAATAAGACTAGGTACACATGACACACATGTTAGAGCTTTCACTTGTAACTCTTTTTCTCTCTTATCTCTTTATAATGAGCTCTCCTATCCTTTTCCTCTATATGTGATAACACTCTCAACACATAACTAATTTTTGTTGTTATAAATCGTGTTAATGGATCCTTGATGGAATCTTGTCCTAAGGCCATTATTATCATACTATTATACATTATATTATACTTGGAGTGATTCATTATTGAAAGATTATTTCTAATATATTATGGGGTTTTTCTCCATATGACGGTTTCCCCACATATCAAATATTTTTTGCCTCAATTTTTGGTCTTTTCTACTTTGCAAGGTAATATTATTCATTTACTTTCTTTAAAAATTCAATCCTTATTAATATTATATTAATAAAGTCACCAAACCTTTAGGTAACTTGTTACCTTTTAGTTGAATGAACTAATCCTCATATTGCTTTTGAAGTTAGGCTAGTTTTTAGTTAAGAATTATACTTTTTCTTTTATAAATTTGATGATTTATTCAAAATTTTATAAAACTTGCTAACTAACATTATTATCCAAATCTACATGTCTAACCACTAGCTTGACAAGCTACTCTAAATCTTTCATAACATCATGATGCATGTTTTATTGAAATCCCACAATAGTAAGCCTATATGCATCAACATTGTGTGTCCTTGGTACAAATCGAGTGTTGAAAGCATTAAAACATTCAATGATATTTCATACCCTATGTTTTTAGGCCTCTAATAGTTTTTTTCTTGATTAAATTTTTACCTTTAACCTAATTTATAACTAGATCACTATCACCAAACCCTTAAATCATTTTTATCCCTCTTTTTTTTGCTAACTAGAGGCTTTGGATTAATGCATAATACTTTGAAACATTGTTAATCCAACCAAATTATAGTTTATAAGAAAAGAACTATTTCTCCTTTTGATGTTAAATAAATATAATACATTCACCAAAACCATTTATGCTCTTATAACAATATAATAATAGTTGTCACACATATAAAAGATAAACTAGAGACTTGACAAGATTTAGAAAAATTATTTCTTCCTCAATAAAATACTAGGTGCCCAATCTACTATCTTCCACATGATCATAAGGATTAACTCCATATTGTTCCTTTTCCCACTAATCAAGTAGGATATTAAGAACCTCCTCCACTTTTTTAGTAGTCTCATGAATTATATGACTCTTTTATTGATTAAAAATGGTGTAATTGATGGGAAGTAAATTGGAAAAATATGGTTCAATGTGTTTTCTATCAATAGGCTTAGCTTTATTACAACTTTGGTAACATACTTAGTCAAAAACAACATGTGTGACCAATAAAAGGATAGATACACACCCATGTTTGTAGTGAATTCCCTAGAAAGATAGAGAAAAATAAGGAGGAATGTTTATGATTGAATTTTTTTGGGAAATGAGGAGCCTTGGGTAAGTATGTAGGGTAAGGTTCAAGTTCTTAATGATACCAATGGATTTGATTGCTATACCATCTAAATAAATAACTCCTTTTGAGCCTAGAGTATACTCTAAACCTAGAATATAATTTACCTTCTTATGCACGATTGAACTACTTACACTAAAATAAATCATGCAATTATTTACTAGTTGTTTACCAATAATCAAGGAGATGTAAAATTGGGTTCATTTGTTAATCTTACCAATATCTCCTTCCCTTGGTTAACATAAGAGAGTAGTATAAAATATTTTACTTGGTTTTCCTATTTGACTAAGATGACTTAAATGTTACTTCAATAAGTCTCTTTGGTTAGGAATGGAGATAGCCTCCCACATGGTGACATTAAAATTCATTCTATTCATTTGTTGAACTATATTGTAGGGAATTTTACCTTTTGATAATAATTTAGAAAAAATAGCCTCCTCTCTCTAATGTAAATTGATTTGAGGCTGAGTTTATTTATGAACAACTTGATTTGATTGTGCTTTATGGGGTTGAATGGTTTTTTATCTCACTGGTATCCTCATGAGGATCTTAAGAAGTAGGTGTTTGATAAAATGAAGAAGATGGCCCTTCCTCCACTATTCTTATTTTGAACCTTGTATTTTGGGATAATAGATTATTTTCATTATTATATGACTCATTCTAATTTATGGCACAAAATTCACTATCTTTCTAATTCACAAGAGTAGACTCTCCTTACACTTGTGTATATTCTTGTACTTCTCCTACTTATGGAATTGATTCACTTGGTTATCCTTAGGAGGATGACACAGTTTAGACCATCAAATCTTGGTTGAGCACTCCATTTAGACATGTAGTCTAATTATGAGTTGGATTTAAAGGATAACACCACTCTTAGTCCTAAACCAAGTTATTTTTCATAGGTATAATGACTCTTAAAGTTTTGATAGCATTGGGATTCTAATTGTTATAGGGATTATAATGTGTGGTTTGACCTTGAGCTTGTGGATTACCTTATTAAGGCTTGTTATGAGATTGATAAAGCTAATTATAATAATGATATGGTTTGATATGTTGATTTTTCCTCTTTAATGCCACTAAATCATTGATAATTTTTTGAAGCAATGTCTTCACTTCATATAGCTCATTGGGAGGGGAAACAAGTTGAGATGATTGGTTGGTTGTTATTGGAATAAGTGCCAAAATATGTTGTTGTTGGTAGAGGTTCAAGGAATAAATGAATTCAAGGCCTTGGGGAAAGCTTTCTTGCTTGAATTAGGATATTTTTAGCCCTTATAATAATGTCATATGTAGCTGGTATTATTATACCTCCCATGGATTGTATCATGAAAATAATAGCACTATTCAAGGATCTCACTATTCAGGGATCTCAAATAGTACAAAAAGGATATAATTCAAAAGGGATTCACCAAGGGAGGTATTATATCCCACATCTTATAGAGTATAAATTTGAAGTCCACCATGTATTCAGGAGGATCTCTCTTGATGGTTTTAAGTTATTCCATGAGAGAGAGATGGTCAATCTTGTCTTCTAATTGATGTAAAAGTCTCTATACCAACTCATCCTAGTTATGTATTAAACCATGTTACATCCCTTTATACCATTCAATATCCACTCCTTTAAATTAATTATCAAGAATTTTCACTACCATGTTATCTTTAGTGACTTTTGGACTGCATAAATGTTAGCAATGTCTTGGATATGTTCTATAGGAGTAGTAATATCCTCACTAGTGAACTAAGTAATGATATTAAGAGATACAACTTGGATATCATCATATTGTTAAATATCTAATGGAATGGCTCTATTGAAACCTAAAAATAGTTGATTCATTTGGGTTTCTATCTAATCTATATAAGATTCAACCTCCCTCTTAGCCTAAGAAATCTACCAAATGTAGGTGTTTATTGGGAACATGAAGAATTCTACCTATAATATATGCCCCTTATTTCAAGAGATATTGATAAATTAGTTCATATTATTCTAAGAGTAAATGATAACTCAATAAACTAAAATTCAAAACCTCTTGTTGAATATCTTTTCTCTTATGGTATAAAAGTGAGGAGCTAATCTAAAACCATAAAAGGATGGATTCACTAGGTGATTATGAAGTCTTTTCAACTTTGTTGTAACTTTATAAGAATAACAAAAAATCCTTATCTAAATTTTTCCAAATCTATGGAACTTGTCCCACCAAGCATTCTAAAAACTCTTGTCATGTTGAAATACACACTGTTAATTCCTAAGACCTATTTCAACTGACATAATGGAAACGCTCCTAGGTGTGAGTGACCTATATTAGGAGTGAACTTCTAGAGAGGTCTATTTCCCTTCTTAAACTAAAATGTATTTAATTTAAGATTATACTATAGACCTAAAACTATTCTAAAAGGTCTTATCTAAGCTAAAACTAGGTCTCTTATCATGAAAAGGGAGGGAAAATGAAATAAAACTTAAAAATAGGTAATGTACCAAGTCTAGGGATATCCTCCACCTAGCTAGAATAACACAATAAAACTTATGAGAGACTAAATTTTATCATATATAATATCACAATTTGGCATCTCTTTCATAATTTTTTTGTATGTAGGTGGTAGTCTATGAGATATATAGTAGGAATGACCCAAGGACATTTCTCAAGGAATAATTTGAGAATTTACACAAATAAAACTTGCATAAACTAATTGTAACACATCATACAACTTACACAATCATGCTTTCTTAAATTAATGTGAGGGGAATTAGACACAACACAAGGGAAAATAGATTTTACCACAATTCTAGGTCAACAAAACACAAGAATTCACATAAAGTACAAGTATAAATTAGGTAAAGCTAGTATTTTATTAGTCTAATGGCCTTAATCCAAAGGTTACAAGACTCCAAATAAGTAGATTTTTGTCATACCTATTGATGTGGGATTTATACAACCCTAGATTTAACAAGGTAATTTATATCATTTTGGGATCTCAATGGAGGCAATATCCTCTCCAAGGGATGGGTTGCAATAATGAGTTGAAAAACTAGGTAGTGAAATAGTAGGCTAAGAATGCAAGTATTTAACCACGTGTGAATGGTTGAGTGAATCCTTAAAAATTTAAAATATTGTTGAGTTAGATAGATTCAAACTATGACAAAGTGGGTAGACCTTAAAATAAACTCTAAAAGAGGGAAAATGTAGGGCAGAAAAGAAGGCTACATGATACAAATAAGGGTTATTTTCTAGTTTATCTCTTTGTTGACAAGTGTTTTAATACTAACTCTAGATAATATCTATTTCAAACTTACAATCAAACACATCAAGAGGATCTGGGGAAGAACTGATATATTAAACTTTTGGAACTGAATTAAATGTTACTACCATTTAGAGTTATTTTTTCACACCCTTATTTGTTAGATTATAGATCAGATCATATAAGTATCTAAGGTAGCTATGTCTTACACCTAGAAATATATATCAAGAAAAAACATTTATGATGACTCAGATAATTGAAATAGTCTACCTAATTGCATGACATCAATGATCATTGTTAATTATCCAATAACTATTACACATCTTTAAATTATCATACATCATTAATAACAAAATGAATTATCTTTAGTTCTTTCACACTTCAAATTGCTAAGCCAAATAGCCATGAAAATAAAACATAAATAATTACATAGAAATGGAATGGAAAAACATCGATATAGTTACATGACAATCAAAAGACCTATTCTTGTATTGATAAATCTCTAACCCTTGTATAAAAATGGATTATAAATATAAATAGATTTTGGGAGGGATCACCTCATCCCTCAAATCCATGCAAAATTCAATGTTACATGTTAATAATTATAATGTTATTTATAATTGATGAAAATCCTGCATGTAGAATTATAGTTGATCAAAATAATATTTCTAATAATAGATTTTCTCTTACATGGCAATGTATTTTGTGCATGCTTATAAAATTCTATTACTATTAGATTAATATGCTACATAGCTTTAGTTAAATTAGTTAACTCTTCATGAAATATACATATAAAATTAACCTCATAAAACTAAGGTTTAGATAAAGTTGATGGTTACATGGTCGAGGCTAAATTAGTAATAGGAACTATAGTAGTCAATTGTGTTAAACTGGATGGTGTGGCCATAACCATTTTATTTGACTCCAACTCTTGGTAGTGTTTTTAACTAACACCATGTTGCATCTTGATGATGTCCATATCTAGAACAAGTGACCTATGTACTATATTAACTTGTGTTAGCAAATGTACATGTTCAAATTTGGTGGCCTTGAACTCTACCCAAAAAATATCTAATTGTGTAACCTTCTTCTTTATAGAGTTGTGTTATGATTCAATTTATTGTAATGTAATCCCTTAAAGCCTTTGCTTGAAATTGGTAGAAGCCTACTGAAGTAATATGTCCAAACTCACTCTACTTATTAACTTTCCTATATAGTCCCTTACTTGAGAGAGATTTAATTCATCTATAATTTGAAATATTATCTTCTCATGTTTTAAAAACTTTGGGATTAAAGTTTATGTGCTTGAAACCTAGTCCCTAACCTCCTATGTATAGATGAAAAAAAATTGAGATCATTAACTTCTTCTAATGGTGTCATAAAATATAAATGTCTATACATCTTATTAGTTGTATACAATACAAGAAATTTCAATTTATTTTCATCTTCCTTTCTTTAAAATAATTGAATAATTTTCTTTTCTCAATTACATGAGGATCTAACTCAGCTCTCATTAAAATAATAGCATCCAAAATATTTTACAACCAAAAGGCTACACTTTGAACATCATATTCAATATCTTTTGGAACATGAATAATTTGTTGATTTTCCCTTACCTACTCAATATCTTTCTCTAACTCTCATGTAGCCTATTTATTTCCCTCATGAAGTTATATCAAAGATTTTATTCGATTCCTAAATTAGGACCTAAAATATTCATTATAATGGGACTTACCCAACCTCATATTCTTTTTCTTTGAAAAATATAAAACATCCTATCTCTCCTACAAAACTAAACCTCTACTAGTGTCATCCTTAATATTCTTCTCTTTTACTCATTGGATGATTCATGTGGATTTATTAATGATAAAACTCAACATGGAAAGATATGTTATCATTAAATTTGGCCTTTGGGAATATTGGACCTCCAAATTATCATCCCACTAAATAATTACCATTTGGGTAGAGTTAATTGGTTGAGTGTCTTCAACACTAGTCTTAGCTAGAAGGTCCCCTAAAGATTGCATTAAAGCATGTGCTTACAAGGGGTCTAGTAATGATGTCCAAATGATTTTGGACCAATTGATACCACCAAATTGGGGAATTATAAGAATGGTATAAATAGCCTTCTTATTTCCATATTTATTTGATATAATAATAGAAATGGACTAGGTGGAACTATAATATGGCATTGGCAATCTTAATTAGGTGGAAGAGACATGAAACTAGGCATTTGTCATAGCTTCTTTGGTTTTATTAAATTTAAAAATTTTAGGATTTAGAGTTGTAGGGGGAATGGTTAATAAGGTGACAATAGTGTAATTACAACTATTAGGGGCTCAAAAAATAATCCTAGTACTAGAAACAACTATACTTATATAAATAATAGGACTAGTAATAATAGGATCCAATAAAACAATAGTAGTAGAAGAAACAATTGAAACCAATGGGACTATATACAAAATAGGGATTGAGTTAGTTTAAGGAACAACATCCTCACTTTACCTATCACCCCCAAGTGGTGTTTTTTATTTCAATGCCCTAAGGCTTACAAATTTTCCCTTATATAGCTCTTCATCCTCTTTTTCATCTTTAGGTTACCTCTTGATGGATGTATATCTATGGTCTATTGGTCCCTCTTATAATGGATCTTTAGAAATTGTATCCATATGGGTTCCAAGGACTCTAGGATTTTTCCTATAACAAATTGTAGTCTTACTAGGCAAGGGGGAACTATGCTAAGTGGAGGAAGAAGTAACATCCACACTTATGGTAACCAAAACTAACGAGGAAATATAGGAAGGCCTTCCTCTTTTCCATCATAACAAGAAATAAAAATTAGTTACTCTTGTCCTCCTAGACCAATATAAATATCTATAATTTATTCCACCTATTATTCTTTCTTCATATTCATAATTTCAAGTGGTGCTGTTATATATGGTCCTTATGATGAATTTTTAATCATTAGGTTTTCATCCACACTAGGATATTATTTGAAATCTTTCATCACCATGAGTAGTTTCCTATAATAATTTCCTTAGTCTTGAGGTTGTTGGGAACTATGGGAGGTCTATTGGTTTATATTTATCCATTCTTTAGGAGGAGGAAGCCTAGCATGTGCATTGGTAATTGTTATAAAAGGCTCTACCTAAATAGTTATTAAAATATCCTCATTCAAACCATCTACCGTTGCTCTCTCTAAAACCTCAACATCATCATTTTAATTTAAAAAGATGAAATCATGGTCATAAGGATCATACTAGTATGGGATGATATGGCCTTAGATGTTCTTTTATATTAGGCCATGAGGATCCCAATCCTCATGTGGCATAAAATTTAATGAATAGTACTCTTTATTCTTACTACCTTCTCCAAAGTATTTCCTAATAGTATAACACATATAGCTAATCATTAAGGAGGAACCATGAAATAGTCCTTTATTTTTTCTTCAATTTTTTATCCATTGTCCATCATAACTTGTAGGACATATCATACTCAACTAGATTATCAAGGATAAACTTGGGGAGCCACAATAGAGTAAAATTATTTCCCATGACCATGATCACAATGTAGTTAGGATAGAGCCAAAAATCCCCCTTATCCCTAATTTTTTTTTAATATTATTCAATATATTTTGTAGGGGTTATACATGAATTTCACTCCATACTTTACGATAAAAATTCACAATAACTCTAAATATATTCCTTGTGAATGGATAGATGTGTATGAAATAAAAAGAATCACATACCCAATTTTTTATAGAGATTGGAATTGTGCTCTAGAATGATCCATTATGTAAGTAGATAGTTCCCATGATTGCATCCAATATATAGGACATCATGTAGAAATGTCCACCTAGGGGCCTCTTGTCCTTATTAAACATTTTTTATTTAAACCTTTCACTTATTATCTCCCCTATTGTGAAGGTTAGCTCTGAATTCATCATCAAGTCCAATAATGGTACCCATTCTAGATGAAAATAGTGGATATTGGGGTGACCATATAATTTATTCAACAAAACCATTCCAATGTGGATACCCATTCAAAACTTGGTAATAGGCACTAGTTCATTAGATTTGAGGGTGACCACCTCTCTAAAAGTGATCAATTTACATAGATCATATTTAATCATGGTTGTCTTCTTCCACATTTACACTTGATACCCATCAAATTTAGGATCTACAATTGGTAGTTGTAATACATTTAGAAGGCATCCCTTGATATGTAAGTGATGACTATCTTATGGATTGGGTGGTGTAGGAATCCACCACTAGTCACCTTCCTAATAAACAATATGTCCATCAATAGATTGATGCAAGCCATCACCTTAGGCTTACCACTGTAAAATGTAGCATTTCATGTTTCAATGGTATCAGTTCCACTATCAACTATTATTGTGGGGTTCTTATAGCTTATTCATGAAAATGGGGGTATACATCATATTATCCTAAAATTTAGCAGGCTCAATTCATGGGATATCCCCTATAAAACTTGTCTATTTCATATCCCATGAGCTTTAAGAATGAAAAATGAGGCCAATCACTACCTTATTGTGTCTATCTTTCCTCAAAAAATTTGTCTTTTGAGGGAGTTTTTCACCCTATGCAGTTCAATGAATTTTATTCAAAATACACCAAGTTAAAAATTATGAAATCTATATAATTTTTTATGTACTACACCCCAAGGTCCAATAACAGAGAAATTATCCACCACTACACATGTAGGGTCAGATAATTTCTCCTCCCCTACAAGGGGACCCACCACCTAGAATTAATAAATGACATTAATTACTGCTTGGTTATAAATTACCCCATTATAATTTTCATTTTTACCATTGCTTTTCACTCTCCTCTCACCATTTTAGAGCTCATTTGCACACCCTTTCATCCATCATTTCTATGGTCAATTACCTTGACTCATCCACAGATTCCTTCCATTGTGGATCTCAGATAAGCTTTATTTTTTTGAAACCTTTCCTTTCTTTTTATTCCCTAGGTTTTCTTTTTTCTATTCTCATTTTAAAATCATTATTCATGTTTTCAAAACCTTTATTTTCCTTTATATCTTGAGTAAATCATGTTAAAACTTTAACCACCCTTTATAGTCTTTTTTTTCAAAACGTGTTTCTTGAATCCCTGTTCATATGCCTAGGTCTACTTTAAACCCTATCCATGTATGGCTTAGATTATCTCTGCATTACACATTCCATATGTCAAAGGTTATCAAAACCCAATATTTTGGTGTACTTTAGATATTTTTCTCCAATATGCACTATCATTCCCTTTGGCATGCCTTTTAACCTTCACAACCTTACCATCACCCCAAGGATACACCTCATAAATTTTTATTTGAGATGCACCAACTCATTTGTCCCTCATGCACCTTAAATAAAATTCTCTAAGGTACAACCTTGCACCCTTTCCCTCATTTTCCCCATGCACCTCAAATAAAATTCTTTGAATTACACATAGCCAGCTCTTTTGGTGCACTCTAGAGAATTTTTTCCAATGTGTACCAAACCAATTGAAACATCAATGTAGGTTAGAGAAAATTCTCTGACCTGCACCAACATTAACAACCCAATCCCTAAATATGGTGTAGTAGGTAATTTTCTATGACCTACACCCAAACATATCTAATAATCATGCAAGTTATAAAGAATTCTCTTACCTACTCCTGATTAAGATTAACCCAAGTCCTATGCAATTAAAAAAAAAATCTTTGAATTACACCCAAAACATTCAATACCTCATGTAGTTTGGAGAAAATTGTCTGAACCACATAGTTCTAGTCCTACCCCCTACATTAGTGCAAATTTTATCCACTACTACATTTTGTCTATGTTAGGTGAAAAATTCTAACTCTAGAGAAATGAAATTCTCTCTTGAAATCATCTGATCAATGTCAAAAGATTCTCCTACTAAGAAACCCATGAAGTAGAAG
The DNA here is from genome assembly GCA_037957365.1 of Torreya grandis. Lineage (NCBI taxonomy): Eukaryota > Viridiplantae > Streptophyta > Pinopsida > Cupressales > Taxaceae > Torreya > Torreya grandis. The sequence continues at coordinate 1,821,269 of JARHVA010002399.1, forward strand.
TTTCAAGGTGTGATTCCCTAATTTGTAGTTGAATCTAATGTGGATCATATCATAGATGTAGATATTGGCCATGTTGACATGGATGAATACATACAAAGTCTAGGCCAAGACCCTATTTCACCCCACATGCAAGTAATCCTAAATAGTGAAATTCATTTGGTAGCTATATTCCTCATATTAGCACAAAATTTAGAGTTTGTATTGATGGTTTTTGCACACTTTGATATACAAACTAGGCCATTCAAGGATAAAGAGGGTAAGGTGGTCATTTGCCTTGATGAGGAGTATTTGTATAAAATCTTCCATCTCTCTGATATTGAATAGTATTTAGACATAACTATGAAATCAACCCAAGAGCACTATGACAAGAATTTTGATAAGTGCAAGAGACATATTAACTCTAAATGGTTCAAGACCCATTGGAATTCCATTTCCAAGTGGCCTAAGAAATTTTACCATAGTAAGTTCTTAAAAGAGGTAGGGGATATAATCACACTCCTAAATAGAGTAAAGGGGCTACCCACATTAAACATATTCCAAGAATGGATGTACCATTACATCTAGGTCATCAAGAGGGGAAATTAAATGATCTTTTGGGGAACATACATTAGTGATGCCATATGTCACCATCTCTTTGAGGTGACATCCTCCCTAAATTTCTTCATGACATCCTATTTGGTTTACACTATAGCTAGCATGAAATTCTCTCTAGGCTTAACCAATGTTGGCGATAGAAAGAAGGCTCATGTATACGAATACTATCCACATTTAACTTTAAAGGAGAGTTTAAATTTTTTTAGAAGAGTCAATTATGATTTATTTAAGTACATTTGCATCTTTGATAAATAACTTGAGAAAAAGAGAGTTTTAGATTCAGCATGGGCACAAATCAACAAGGTTATTTTTATATTCCTACAATTCCCAACCTACACCTACATCAGGGTAGGAGGATTTGATGAACAACCTTATATGATACCTAAGTATCTAACTGATAAGTTGATCCTAATGGAAATGTGTCAGAAGATGATGAGCATGCACAAGAAATAATCAGAAGCCCATATACCTAGTTTCAAGTTTTCAATTAGCATTGGTTGGTATACAATCACTACCACCCCAAAGGTAAAGATAATGGAAACTAAATTGAAATGGATCACTCTTAATACATTTATGAGTAGGGAATTTTTTGACTATAGAAGGATGAAAGGGAACTTGAAAAGGAACTAAATTCATGTGCATATGATATAAGACATTTGATCAGAATGTAGAATAGAAGATGTGAGAAAGATAGATTACAACCATCTCACTTTAGATCAAATTGTAAATTTAAAATTGGTTAATATTCTAAAAGAATTGATAAATGATGAGATTGTATTAGACCCATCATATGAGGGTAATAAGATTACTTCCATTCATCTTCCTCTAATTCTATGGTCTATAAAGGAATCCACTTCCATTAGAGATATATTCCAACTCATTCTTGCAAAGACTAATGCCTAGTTTAAGGAAAAGGTATTAAGTTAAAGCAATTTAAAACTAGATCTGATGAAGAGTATAATGAAGATACTACTAGAAAGTGGGAGGAGTTGAGAATGAAGAATAAGGAGGATACCTCCACCTCTACAAAAAAAATTGAAATTTGTTTTCAAGAGTAAATGTAAAGGAAATGGCAAAGATGCTGATTTAGAGAAAATTTTTCAATTAGAGGAGGAAAATATAATCACAAGTGAAGCACCAACACACCTAGTGATTGGTCAAGTAGAGACTTCACAAAAAAAAAAAACCTCATAGGTAGCATCTTCCACTCTTCCTCCTATCACTCCTATTACACTAATTGTTTCTATGGTGCCTCCCCAGATTATTCTTTCATCTCCCCCTTCACCTATTAGTGCCACACTTTTTCAAGTTCCTTCTCAAGGAACATTAGATTAGGTTTTTGATTCCCTTTCCAATTTTCCTAGTCCTTCTAAGTCATTGGGATCTCCCAAAAATCTATATTTTACCCAAAAAGACATGGATAAGTTCATGTCAACCTCATCCTCTAAATTGGAAACTCAAGTACCATCTACTCTCATATCAAATATGCCAATTGGAACCAAAGTTACCACTATACAAACACAAAATATACCTATCATAACCACCATTCTATCAGTATCCATTACATTATTGGATACCTCCATCCCATCTTCCATTCTATTCACCTCACTAACTATTGATCTTCACCCAACATCCTAGTCCTTAGTATCATTTGTATAAGAAAATTCATCAACCCTTCCCTATTGGTTGATGTCTCTCAAACCTAAGAGGAAGAAACAAGTTATTTCACTAGATGACTTTAACCTTGGTCAACTTATTATACCAAATCCCAAAAAGGTGAAAATGGCCAAGACCATATCAAGAATAATTTTTTATTCTAGTCACAAGTATGTTGAAGTTATAGTGCCTCCAGATCATATAAACATTGAATATATCTAAGCATATAAATATGTAATAAGATGGATAGATCTTCATAAGTAAGCACATGAAAGTGTAAAAGAGTATTTGTAGGTATCAATGGCATCCTTGATGGAGAGATATGATAAGGATAAGATAATCAAGGATCAACTCAAAGTAGAAGTAGAATAATTAACTTTATTTATACTAAAGATAACATAATCATCCAAGATAATAGAGCCTATTGGGAAGGAAACCACTAAAAAATCAATTCAACAAGTGGAAAAGATTGGGTCTCAAGATCGAGTAGTCAATGCTTGGATTGAAAGATAGTTAACACAAGGCTCAATGGTTACATTTTACCATCACATTTTTGAATAAATTGAGTGAAAAAAAAATGGAAATATATAAAACACTTGAGACACTCACTCAATACCTACATTTAACAAAGAAATATATTCATCCATGGACTCAGTTGTGCTAGTTCAAACTAGAACTCTTGGTTGAGCAAACGGTCATTTCAAGCAGGAGAAAGTTTATAGAATATCGAGAGGTAATGATGAATAGTAAATAAGTTCTCAATAATTTAATTAAGGATCTTGAAGAAGATTAGGAAATGTGTACTAATAAGGGACTATATCTTATAGACAAGATCATAGAATTTCCTTACCAAGTAAAATTTAACTCTCATGAAATTTTTCCTACTAAAATAGTCATTCAAGAGTTCACCTACTTGATGTTGTTTGACATAGTCATTAAGGTCTGAAGAATTATCATTGATGTCAAATTTATCATGTGTTATTATATACATTAATGTTAAATATGTTGAGTGGAATATACTTGTCTATATGCATTAATTTCAAATATGTTTAATAGAATAGACTTGTGTATGTACTTTAAATACCTTTGCTCACATGGTTATCTTGACAAGATCTAGCTATGAACATAGGATAAAGTTATCAACATTTGCATGTATGACAACATCTAAAGGAAATGATCACTCCATGATAATCAGGTTTGTTTCTTTCTTAATCTAATTTCTATGTCATAAGGATGAATAGAGCAAATGTTACAAATGCATAAGGTAGTTTCCATACTTAATCAATTTTGTACCTTTGTATTTTTTAAGGGAATTATTTTAGAAATATTTGTAAATATAATTCTCTCAAAAAAAAAACCTATAGAAAATAAGGGAATTCTTTAAGAGAAAGTGTCTTTGAGAATTCTCTCAAAAAAATTATCCCAAACAAAAATTTTGAAGGGCACTTTGTAAAACATCCAAAGGGCAAGTGGACTATTCAAAAATTCCAAAGGGATATTTTCAAAAATTCTAAAGGGTAAGTGGAACATTTTAATGTTCTAAAGGGATCTTTTCAAAATCTCGAAGGGAAAGTAAACTATTCAAAATTCTAAAGGGATCTTTTCAAAATGCTGAAGGGTAAGTGAACCATTCAAAACTTCTGAAGGGATCATTTTAAAAAACCCAAAGGGTATGTGGATAATTAATTTTTTTTTGAAGGGTATGTCTCCTAAATAGAATTTTTAAAAGACATGAGTGAAAACATTTTGTTATTTAAATTATCCTAAAAGGCATGTTGGAAAAAAGCCTATGGAAATTGTCTTTAAGGGCACCTTGAAAAAAATCCAATATAAATTATCTTGAAGGGCATCTTGAAAAAAAGATTACAAAAATTATCTCAAAGGGAACTTTGACAAAAAGCCTATATAAATTATCTCGAAGAACCCTTAACAAAAACATTGCAATAATTTTTTTGAAGGATATATTTTGAATGAAGAGAGGACATTTGTTGACTTTTCAAAGGATACTCTCAAAGCATAGATGACAGTTGAAAAGTTTTGAAAGATAGTTTGGAAAATCCCAAAGGGTAGTTCTATTGAAGAGAAAGGACACTTGAATGTGTTGTAAGACAATTATGGAGGACACAAGGCTAGTTTAAAAAGGCCAAAAGGATTCCATGAAAAACTATTGAAAGGCATATAGATAAATATAAATATTGATCATATCTAAAATAATAAAAAGGAATGGAATTAAAACAATCATATAGGAGATATCAAGATGCAAGAGAGAGGTCAATGGTTAATGCAAGAGAGATTGATGGTTTTGTTTCAAAAGTGAAAATATATGACAATCAAGATAGATAGTGAATGGCACCAAAGATAAGATGAATTATCCTCATTTAAAGACATGACCAAATAAATGGTTATCTCAAAAGGTCTACATGGAGCCCAAGATTGATCGATCTGATTGATTAATCATTGATTAAGGAAATGGTGTAGTAATAACATGAATCTAGTAGTTACCAAACTTAGTAAAGAGACCTGACCATTGTAGTGTGTTGCATGAACCAAGACATGGGAAATCATATATGTCAGAGTAGCATTGAATGAGAACCATAAAAGAGGTGTTGAAGTGTGAATAAAATTGAAGATGTGGAACCTTAGACTCATTATATATACATATATGACATCTTCAACATTTTAATATGCTTTTGATGCTATTGTTACCAATTTGAGAGTGACTTAAAATTTGTGTATTGAAGATGTATATAGATAGAGTAAAAGGTAGAGAAGAATAGAAGGGAATGAAGTGTGTCTAAATAGAATATCCAAATGTATGCAGTCATAGAGTGAATGTCATAAGGATAGAGACTAAGTAGAGAGGAAAAAGGGACACATAGAGAATGTGTAGAGATTGAGCAAAGAGGAAGAAAGAACACATAGAGAATGAGAAGAGAGTAAGTAGTTATAGACTAGACTTATAACAAATAAACTAAATTGGATTCATTTGTGAATCTATCTTGTATACTAGAGTTATAGCTTCATAAGTTTTGATCAGTTGGTGTCATTAAAAAAATTGAGTTGGTACTCAGTTAGGGGATTCATATCTCCTTAGGATGGGTGTCCTTAAATATAACATGTGATGTTTTGCTAGTGAGGTGTTTAACTATTAGTTTGGATTAGAATAGTAAATTCTAACAACCATTCTCATTATTTTTTTTCCCTTTGGGTTTTCCACATATAAATATAGTGTAATGTGTTTATATGTGTGTGTGTGATCTTAGAATCTATTCTTTGATTTGCATATGAATTTGTATTTCCTCTAATAGTTTAAATCAACTAGTTTTAGTTCATCTACTTATTCACCCCCCATCTCAGTAGATAGTTGTGTTCAATAATTAGTATTAGAGCCTAGGGTTTCAAAGGAAGAAGATTAGTTGGCTTAGGAGATCTTGGTTAGTGAACATAATGGCTAGTCAAGAAGGATCCTCCACAAACAAAGCACCTCTCTTTGATGGATCTAACTATGCTTTTTTTATCATAAGGATGGAAGTATATTTATCCTCATTAGGATTTGATATATGCATGTCTATAGTAAATTTATATATAGCTCCTACTAATTATGCTGCCAAGAAGGCATATGAAAATAATGCCAAGGTAAAGATTGTTATTCTTTATAGACTGATAAACTCAAAGTTTGTTAAATTTATGCACTATCAGAGTGCAAAAGACATATAGAACAAGCTAAAAATCATAAATGAAGGAGATGATAAGTTTAAGCAATCCAAGCTACAAACATATAGGGTAATTTGAGAGTCTTAAGATGAATGAAGAAGAGAAGATTGCCAAATACCTCCTCATGATAGATGAGCTAGTGAATGCTATCAAAGGATTTGGAGAAACAATAGAAGAGTCAAATATTATCAAAAAAGTTTTGAGATCCCTTCCATCAAGATGTGACTCCAAAATCTCTATAATTGAAGAATCAAGAGATTTGGACAAGATCATAGTGGATGAGCTAGATAGAATATTTACCACCTATGAGATGAGAATGGGAGAGATTGACATGTTTAAAAAAGAAGTTGTATTCAAAGTAGCAAAGTAGGAAAAATAAGAAATATCCACATCTAAATCTAGGGAGACTAATGGAGAAGAAACTAACTTTGTCAAAAAATTAAAGACAGGATCAAAAAAAATACAAAGGTAAGCTACCATTCAAATGCTTTAACTATGGAAAGGTAGGACACTTTACTACCAAATGTCCTTATTATAAAAAGGACAATTTTGAGCAAGTAGAGATAAATAAAAAGCTAAAACCTCACTATGTAAAAAGGAAGAACTTCTTCAAGATCAAGAAAGGTTTATATACAAAAGAAGATAGTGACTCAGTGAAGGTTAGTGATAGTGATAGTTCAGGTGATGATCATGACTATGATTTCATAGCAAAAGGAAAAGAATTCATGTTCATGGCAAAATAATCCACTCCCATAAATCAAGAATATGATTAAGATGACGATTGGGATGAAGAAAAGGAAAGTGAAATTGATCTAAAAGGTGAACTAGTTTGTGCTCTAGAAGAGATTTAGAAACTAAGAAATGAGAACTCAAAATAGAAGAAGCTTGGGCAAAAGGAACTTGAAGAATCTAATCAAATGATAGTGACTCTAAAAACTTAGCATAAGGAGGATAAAATAATATAAGTAGTTAAGATTGAACTATAGACAAAACCCAAAGAATTCATAAAACTTGAGGCAAAAATAGTAGCTTTGAGGAAAGAAATTGAGAAGGAAAAAATTCAAATAGATAAAAGTCTAAAGTTGAGAAAAGGATTAGACATTATTGATGACATAATCATCAGATAAAATCTTTTAAATGAAAAATTTGGTATTGGATATGGGAAAGTAAATGGCTCATCAACTAGTACATTGACCAACCTATATGATAATTTCAAAATAGGAGTAGAAGAAAAGAAAGAGAAGGTCAACAAGGACATTGTGAATGATCCAAAAAAATATAAATTGAGGAGAATAAATTCTAGGAAAAGGTCTAAAATCCAAGATGCAAAAGTATATACTAAAGTGATAGACTTGAAAAAATAAAGGAGTACAAAATTTAATTATATTATACCAAAGAATTTTATGACTAGGTATTATTCATCCTGTTATAGTTATTGTTATAGCTATAATCAATTTGGTCATAGGGCTACTAAATATAGAGTTTCCTACTAGAAGAATTAATTTTATAAGTAGAAACTCATTTGCTAATCTACTAGATTCAAGTTTAATGTGCTACAATTACAATAATTTTGGCCACATAGCTAAGAATTATAGGACCAACTTTGTAATGTCAAAAAGATACAATGTAAATAAAAGCAAGTCTCTTAATAAGAAAAAAGGTTCACAAGTTACTGATAAAGAAAAAAAGGACATATGAGAGACCCAAGAAAATGTGAAAAGTGAAAAATCAATCCTTGATTTCTCAAACAACACTCCATGCTAAATAATAAAACTTTTGGGTGATAGCTATTGGGTACCAAGTTGAGCAAGTGTAAAGAAGGAACTGTCAGCTTAGGAGACAACATAATAATAAAAATGAAAGGTAAAGAAACCTTTCACATTGATGTTAAGCTTCCTATACTTGATGTTATTTATGTTAAAGGACTTAAGTATAATCTACTAAGTGTCAACAAAATGTGTGACAATGGTTATAAGGTCATAATTGATGCTGAAGGTTTCAAGCTAAAGACATATAGAGAAATAGTTATAGAAGGGAAAATGACTAAGAACAATATCTATAATCTTGTTGAGGTAAACAATAATAGTTGCCTCATAAGAAAGGTTGATGAAAGCCGGTTGTGGCATAGGAGAATGAGACATGTCAATTTTGATAATATAGTCAAAGTAAGTTTGAATAAGTGTGTAAGACATATGCCCAAGATAACCAAATAAACAAATAATTAGGCAAGCAAACTAGGGTCAAGTTTCAAACAAAATAATATGTGACTACAAAGCCTCTGCAATTATTCCATACTGATCTTTGTGGTCCTACCAACACAAAAGTATCAAAAAGATTTCATTACTTCATGTTATTTGTATATGATTACTCAAGAATGACATGGGTAACCTTTTTGAAGGACAAATCTCAAGCCTTTTAGAAATTTAAGATCTTTAGATCCATGGTTGAAAATGAAATGGGAAGAAATATCAAATGTTTGAGATTTTATAAGCATGGAAAATTCACCTAAAATGATTTCATAGAATATTTTGAGAAACATCATATTAAATGCCACTACTCTATTGTAATAACTCCATAATAAAATGGAGTTGTTAAGAGAAAGAATATGACTCTTAAGGAGATGGCCAAAACAATGTTTAAAGAGGCTAAACTATCTAGTGGATATTCGAGAGAAGCAATCCAAACAATAATATACATCCTAAGCAAATTTCAACTAAAGGTGAAAATTGATAATGTGCCAAATGAACAATGGTATGGAAAGCCTACATTAGTTAAGTACTTCAGAGTGTTTGGAAGAAAATTCTACATTAGAAGAAAGGAGGACAAACTAGGTAGCTTTGAGTCAAGATGTGATGAGGGAATTTTTCTTGGTTACTCTACTCAGAGTAAAGATTATGTATGTTACAATAAGAGGCTAAATAAAATATTTGAAAGCATCAATGTCAAGGTTGAGTAAGGATTTAAAAAAATTGAGCCTGATGAGGAGATTAGAATTGAAGAATTAAAAGAATAAAAAAATGGAGAACAAGATAGTGAAGAGGAGGAAGAAAAGACTGTAAAGGCACCTCCAAATTTTATTCAAAAGGATCATCCCAAAAATCATATAATCGTCAATAAAAATGAAGGATTTCATACTAGGAGAAGAGTTGGAATGAACAAATAGAAAGTAAGCTTTTCTTTATTTTCAAAAATTGAGCCTAAGACCTTCATTGAAGCCAGCAAGGATGAAAGTTGGTTAAAAGCTATGGAAGAAGAACTAAGTCAAATAGAAAATAACAAAACATGGGAATTAGTTCATAGACCCTCAAACAAGAATGTGATAGGAAAAAAAAATGGGTTTATAGAAATAAACTCAATGAATATTGATGTATCATAAGAAACAAATCAAGATTGGTGTGCAAGGGATATATATAAGTAGAAGGTATAGATTTTGAAGAGACATTTTCTATAGTGGTAAGATTAGAAGCCATAAGAATGTTTTTGGCATTTTCAATTCATAAAAGGTTCAAATTATATCAAATACGTAAATTCAGCCTTATTAAGTGGAAACATAGAATAATAAGTCTACATTGAACAACCAGAAGGTTTTTAACTAGTGGATGAAGAAGATTATGTGTGGAGATTGAAGAAGTCATTATATGGTTTGAAATAGGCACCTAGAGAATGGTATTCAAGATTAGATCAATACTTACAATAACAAGGTTTTATCAAAGGATGTGCAGACAATAATTTATACTTTAAATTAGAAGGTGAGCATATGTTGATTATTATTTTCTATGTAGATGATAGCATCTTTGGAGGTGATAATAATAATAATATATTCAAAGAATTTACCACAGGAATGCAAAGTGAATTTGAAATGTCTATTCTAGGAGAACTTTGTTTCTTGGTCTATAAATTACACAAACCAATGAAGGGATATTCATATCTCAAACCAAGTATGCAAAGGAGATGCTCAAGAAATTTAGAATGGAAGATAGTAAACTGATTAGTACACCCATGATAACTAGATGCAAGTTGAGCAAATAAAATGAGTCCCCTAATGTAAATAATTCTATGTATAGATCAATAATATGTAGCCTATTATACCTAACTGCATCAAGACAAGACATCATGGAAGTTATATGTATGGTTGTAATATTTCAAGCATCTCCCAAGGAATCACTTGTTAATTATATGAAAAGAATCTTCAAATACATCAAGAGGACAATTATCTATGGTCTATGGTAGCCTACAAGTTAATATCTCACTTTGATTACTTATATAGATGCTAATTGGGTAGGAAGTGTGGATGACAAGAGAAGCACTAGTGGTGGTGAATTATTCCTTGGAAATAGACTTGTGTCATGGCTAAGCAAAAAATAAAAGTCAGTTATGATTTCTATAGTAGAATTATATTATGTAGTGGTAGTAGCATGTTGCACCCAAGTATTGTGGATGAAGCAAACTCTCAGAGACATCAAGGTATAATACCAATAACCTATTTATATCTTTTTTTATAACTCAAGTGCCATAAACATATCTAATAATCTAGTGATGCATTGTAGAACCAAGCATATATCCATCATATAATGAAAGAAAAGGTTGCAGATCAAGAGGTCAAAATTGAGTATGTGCTAACAAAAGACTAAATTGCAAATATATTTACCAAGCCTCCACCCAAGGAGTAATTTGAGTATCTAAGAGATAAGCTAGGAGTAGTGGATCCCACAGCACATCACTAGCTTGATAGGGTATAAATCTAGGGGGGTATTGAAGGAACATTATTAACTCCTGGATTAAGAGAAAAGGTAGTTTGGTGAGAAAGTTTTAGTCCTTTTTCTATGTGATAAAAAAGGAGGTGAAAAAGGTGTGTTGGCTCTAGATCATTATTCCTATTTACATAGAGATATATCGATCATTGATTGGTATTTTAGACCAATGATATATAAATGATCATTTGGAGAATCATGGAGCCATGAGAGATAATGTATCATTTCCTAAAGGGGAGTTCTTCACAAAATGGTATAGCCTGAAAGGTCCAAGGATCAGAATAACCAAGATACTAGGAAAGGAGTATATTGTTGACATATTATGGTAGAGACTCTTTATCATTAATGTTTAAGGGGGATAAAGTAGAATGAAGATAAAAGATTTAAGTTATTCTGATGATAAGTTGCCATCAATGACAAGGGGGGAGATTGTTGGACATAGTCATTAAGGTCTGAAGAATTGTCTTTGATGTCAAAGGTAGCATGTGATATGATTTGTAGTAATGTCAAATATGTTGAGTAGAACATACTTGTGTATATTCATTAATGTCAAATATGTTTAATGGAATAAACTTATGTATGTAATTTAAATACTTTTATTCACATGTTTATCTTGACAAGATCTAGCTACACACATATGATGAAATTATCAACATTTGCATGTATGGAAGCATCTAAAATAAATGATCACTCTATGGTAATCAAGTTTGTGTCTTTCTTTGTCTAAGTTTTATGTCATAAGGATGAATAGAATAAATGTTATAAATACATAAGGTAGTTTCCATACTTAGTCGATTTTGCACCTTTGTGTTTATTGAGGGAATTCTTTCAAAAATATTGGTAAAGACAATTCCTTTAGACAAAATTAATGCAACAAATAAGGAAATTATTTTGAATAAAGTGTCTTGGAGAATTGTTTTATAAAAATTATCTTGAAAAAAAATTCCAAAGGGCACTTTGCAAAAAGTCTGAAGGTAAAGTGGAACATTCAAATATTTTGAAGCGATCTTTTCAAAAAGTACAAAGGGTAAGTGTAACATTTAAATGTTTCAAAGGGATATTTTCAAAATGTTGAAGGGCATTTGGACCATTAAAAAAAATTTAATGGATATTTTCAAAATTCCGGAGCATAAGTGGACCATTTAAAACTTCCAAACGGATCATTTTAAAAAAACTCAAAGGGTATCTAGATCGTTGCAAGAGTTCCAAAGGGGTATGTGTACCATTGTAAAAGTTCCAAAGGGTATGTGTCCTACACAAAAATTCTTAAAGACATGAGTGAAGACATTTTTTTAGGGAAATTGTCTTGAAAGGCATGTTAGCAAAAAGCCCGCAAAAATTGTCCCGAAGGGTACCTTGACAAAAAAACCCCAAAAATTGTCCCAAAGGGCATCTTGACAAAAAGCTTATGGAAATTTTCCCAAAGTGAACTTTAAAAAAAATATCATGGAAATTATCCCAAATATCCCTTGACAAAAATATCACAATAATTTATCTGAAGGATATAGTTTGAATGAAGAGAGGAAATTTTCTAATTTTTTGAAGGACACTTTTAAAAGATAGAGGACACTTGCAATGTTATGAAAGATAGCCTAAAAAATCTTGAAGGGTATTTCTATTGAAGATAAAGGACACTTGAAAGTTCTAAAAGACAATTAAAGAGGACACAAGGCTAGTTTGAAAAGGCTAAAAGGCTTCCATGACAAACTCTTGAAAGGCATATAGAAAAAGATAAAGATCTAGCATGTCTAAAATAATCAAAAGGAGTGAAATTGAACCAATCATATAGGAGATATCAGGATGTGAGAAAGATCTCAATGGTTAATGTAGTAGAGATCGATGGTTTTGTTTCAAAAGTAGAAATATTTGACAGTTCAAGATAGACAATGAATGGCATTAAAGACAAGATGAATAATCCTCATTTAAAGATATGACTAGATAAATGGTTAGTTCAAAAGGTTTACATGGATCTTGAGATTGATTGATCCTAATGATCAATAATTGATTAAGGAAATGGTGTAGTAATGACATCAATTTAGTAATTACCAAAATTAGTAAAGAGATCTAACCATTACAATGTGTTGCATGAACCAAGACATAGGAAAGCATATATGTCAAAGTAGCATTGAATGAGAACCATAAAAGTGGTGTTAAAGTGTGAACATAATTGAAGATGTGAAACCTTAGACTCATTATATATACATTTATGACATCTTAAAAAATATAATGTGATTTTTATGATATTGTTAAAAATTTGAAAGTGACTCAAAGGTTGTCTATTCAAGACATATGCAGATAGAGAAAAAGGTAGAGAAAAACAAATGAAATGAAGTGTGTTTGAATAGAATATCTAGATATATGTAGTAATAATGTGAAATTCATAATGATAGAGACTAAGTAGAGAGGAAGAAAGGACACATAGAGAATGTGCATAGATTGAGTAGAGAGGAAGAAAGAGCACATAAAGAATGAGTAGAGAGTAAGCAGTTATAGACTAGACTTGTAACAAAGAAACTAAACTAGACTCATTTGTGAATCTATCTTGTATGATGTATTTATATCTTCATAAGTTTTGATTAGTTGGTTCCATCATAAAAACTAAGTTGGTGCTTAGTTAGGTTATTGGTGTCTCCTTATGATGGGTGTCGTTAAATGCAACCTATGAGGTTTTGCCAGTGAGGTGTTTAAATATGAGGTTGGATTAGAAAAATAGATTCTAGAAGATATTCTCACCATGGTTATTCCTTTTGGGTTTTCCATGTAAAATCTAGTGTAATGTGTTTTTGTGTGTGTGTGTGTGTGATCTTGGAATCTATTCTTTGATTTTCATATGAATTTGTATTTCCTCTAAAAATTTAAATCAACTAGTTTTAGCTCATCTACTGATTCACCCCCCCCGCCCCCTCTCAGTAGATAGTTGTGTTCAAATAAATGCAAAAATAAATTGAGACAAGAACATTCACACTAGACTCCATCAATAAACTAGTTAAGTTCCAAGTCATAATGGATAAACTATAAAGAATCTTGGATAAAAGCAAAGGCGTACCAATGAATCTAAGAGGCTCCGTCACAAGGGTCCTTACCATCTCCAGAAGTACATTGGGGCTACAAAATAATGAATCCTAGGTCACCTTGAAGAGATATGAAGCATATATAAAGAATAAGAAAAAATAATAAATTCTTGTGTTTATGAACATAGTCTATTTTCTCAATTTTTTGTATGTAGTTTTGCTTTGTGTAATTTGCACATAGGAAAAGTGCACAGTCCTAAGTCAAATTAGACTCTATCAATGAATAAGTTAATGTAATTATGTTTTTCCTATTTTTATTCATAGCTCCTCTCTATAAATAAGAGGATTCTCATTTGTAAATGTATGATCCCCAGGGCTATAGAATTGAAATTCTACTGAATTGATAAGCAATTTTTGAAACTTTGTGTTCATATTATAAATCTTGAATTCCATAAATATAAGAAAATAAATTTATATTTCAATATTAATGTTGGAATAAATTTATGGTTTGTTGGGAATGTTCTTACATATTTTTCATTACATTTTATTGTGCTTTTGATTGGATTGTGGTGTGAAATTTCTATAAAAAGAAAGGTTTTAGGAAGCTGATTTTAAAGTCTTTGAGATACATTATCATCATTGGGTTTGTGTTCATTATTCAAAGTGATTTAATATGGATAATTTGGGCCACAAGTTATTTTCTTTGGTTATTTTAATCTTAATTGGAAGTAACGTGAAGACTTTGGGATGTAATTTATTCCATCCATTCATATTGCATTAATGGTATTATTCTAGTTATTCTTTCATCTAACTAATATGAATATCTTAAATTATTGCTCCATCAAGTAATTTCATATTTTCATAATACATTGTAAATAATTAAAGGAAGCTTATAGGTGAACACAAAATTTGAAAAAAGAGAATTGGATGATATGATAACACCTACTTATATAAAATTAGTGTAAATAATTACTTATTGTTTTAGTCTATAATAAGAAGGGAGCCTCCCCTTTCCTTGAAGAGAGATTTTATCTCATCACATTATGGTTAAAAGTAAAATTTTATTACCATTTTTTTGATGATAAAATATTCACCCTATAGTTTTTGGCAGCTCCACTAGGGAATGAACACACAACTAAGAGCTACACTCACTTATTTGAAAAATGACCACCACCTTATTGTTTGTTTTTATTTAATTTTTACTAATCTCTTTTTTTTCTAGATAAGTCCAAGATATGGTATAATAAAGCTAAACTCATGGAAGAAGGTAAATGAGACACATTGATCTAACATTTGAGTTATTTCAAGAGTATAACTTTAATATTTTACCAACACATACATGGTCACCTCTTCAACATACAAGAAGTTTTTATCCTATAAATACAATATATCCTATACCAGGGGAAGCTTCCAAACTTCATGGGGTCTTACCTATTTTACTTTTGTAAAGATTTATTATTCCTTCATACAATCAACACATAATGGTTAATCAAGGTCTGTGGGGAGCTATTTTTGGTCTGTTGAACTTGACACCACCATCTCATGAACTTCATCAATGTTCATGAAAAAAATTCCCTGAGTTCTATGGTAATGGAAATAAACATCCAAACAAACATATTACTATATTTTACATTGCATACAAAGTTCTTGGATTGGAACATGAAGATGTTTCTATAAGTTTGTTCAAAGAAATATTCTAAGTTATTGATGATAATTGGTTTTACCATCTTGCAATAGGAAACATCATAAATTGGGCAACACTTAAGGCTAAGTTTGAGGCAAAGTTAAATATAGAAGAAGATGATCATGACTTGTTGTCTTAACATACACAAATGAAGAAAGAAACACCTGATCCCATGCATGAGTCATGGAAAAGTTCAATAAATTAAGGAATATGATTCCAATGGTTGCTCAGCCTATGATTGAGAACTTGAAATGCTTATTGATCAAGTCTTAATTGATAGAGGTTAGTTTTGTTTTGTGAAGAGCATCCTCATCTAATCTTGATGATTCTCAAAGCTTGGCCATTAAAGTAGAAGATGATTTCATCTTGGTAGTAAAAGTGAGAAGTAATTCAATCAAGCCTATAAGGCAGCCCTCTACAACTTCACCTTCTACTATCACCACATATCCTATGGTGTAGAAGATGTCAAATGAATTTCTAGCACTCAAGAAGAAAATGCCCTAAGGTATGTCCTTTTCTTCATGCAAGAATACTCCAAGAAAAACATACCCAAATGATTCTAATTATTCCAACAATGCTATAAGAAATCAAAAATAGAATAAGCTTGCTTCACCACAAGCAAGGCTTGCATTGGAAGCACCACAAGATAATACAACAACCAATTAGTTATAACCTAGAAATGATGATGTTCTTGAGCTATAATATGTTCCAGAAGATGATGCTAATCACTTCATATAAGATGAATAAGTAAAATCTCACAAATCTGATATTAGGTTTCTAAACATTGAAAAAGAAGAAGCTAAACAAGATGAAGATACACATGGTGAGTCTTATGCCTTCACCCATTCTATAATTCAACAAAATCAACAACAAAGGGTTGATAAAACTATGTCCAAGGATGAAACACATAACAAGGTTACAATGGCCAAAAGAGGAAATTCTTTGCTAGTTTAGCCAAAGGACATAATGACAGATAAATAAGTACACCTCATCATTCCACTTATTCTCCTTATACATCTAGACCCAGTGCCTACAACCCAAAACTTGAAAATGAAAATACCTCATCTTCCTCTTCTCCCCCATACCTATCATTTGATATCATAGACCATGCTAGGAAGACAAAATATAGATGTTTAAATTTGAATACCTCTAATCTAACCCTGACCAATTTAAGAGATTGGCTAAGTTTTTAAAAATTAATGGGACCAATTCTAATCAAGTCTCACTAAAAAGTTTACTTTTTGATCCTAATCCAAAGTGAGATCAAAATAACCTAGTTGTAACTCTTGTATCCTCTTTCAAAAAAATAGAGATCTTTTATATTTCCATATTTTTTAATGGTTACAATCTCAATAATTACATCATTAATTCAAGTGCCTTCAATAATGTGTTTCCAGCCAAAGTAGCTACTATCTTAGGGTTAACTTTGAAAAAACTTTTGGCTATTGATTTTTAATGGAAACTAAGCAAGTAACCCTCATAGGCCAAATCAAGGATACATAATTTTCATTTGTTTCTTTCAAGAGAAAAATATAAAGATGGTAGTTCTTATGGTTGATGTCCCAACCTCATTTAGAGTTTTGTTGGAAAATAACTTTTGCAAAGATGGTGGTGAAATCAACATGGATTGGTCTAAGGCTACAATACCTATCAAAGGTGTTATGCAGAAGCTTCATCCACAAAATAAAGTGAAGTATACAATGACAAAGACTAAGGATCTAATAGCTCATATTCTCTTTGAAACATCTAGAATGGGTACATATTTCTTGACCATAGACAAAGGTCCAATATCATTAGATGAAATTTCAGATAAAGGTCAGGAAATAGAAGAACCACCCTCTTTGAATGAAGAGATTTTAGACTTTAAGACTGTCAAATTAGGAAGTTTAAATGATGTATAGACTTTAGAATTTGATGATAGTTTCTCTTCAATTAGATCTAGAGCTAAGATAGTCCTCATATCCTTGAAATGAAAGATTTTTCATTTTTCTTTCAAGTTACAATTTGATAACACTAACATTACTACTGAATATGAAGCCTTGTTGTTAGGTATGGATATTTCTTAAAAGAAAGGAATTAAAAATATCCATGCTCAAGGTGATATTGAGTTGGTCATTTGTCAAGTCAATAATTTGTATCAAACAAAGAATGAAAGGTGAAGGCATTATTGTAATCAATTTTGGGATTGCATGGAATATTTTGATGTTTTTAATATATTAGTGGTTCTAAGAGAGTATAATGATAGGTTAAATTCATTGAATATTTTATCCACTCTCTTGATTCATCACAAGTATTTTCAAGGAAAAAGTATACCATTGTGTTGGTCTTCCAACCTAGTTTTCTTGATAATGCCAATCATTGAAAAGTTTTCAACAATGATGAGCATGTCATCACCTTCTTGGAAAAGGTAGAAAATTTTAGTGAGTTATAACTTTAGGGTAGTGATTCCACTCCTCAAGAATTAGTCTCTAAAGTTCATAAGGAGACTGGTGAAGAGATTTTATAGCTAAAAGGGAATAGAATTCCTAAATAATTGATATCTATAGAAAGGCCTTTTGATAAACATAATAGATTTATCAAATTTTAATAGTCTGAATCAAACTCCACAACATAAATTGAACAATTCAATATAGGAACAAAGGATGATCCTAAAATGATAAATATTTGGAAATGTTACTCAACAAAGGAAAGAGAAGTTGGTGACCCTTATACGATGGTATATTGATGTATTAGTATATTCATATACTGATTTGAAATCTTTTTGACCCAAGAAAGTACATCATGATATTCCTCTCAAACCTAGGTCTCAACCTCACAAGTAGAAACAATGACAGTACAATCCTAAAATCTCAAGTACTATCCTTGATGAAATCCAAAATATGATGAATGCTAGGATCATATTTTTGATACATCACTCAATATGGATGAATAGGTTTTCATAAGACCTATAAGAGCTATAAGGTCCTTATTAAAAGGTGTAGCTACTTAAGGGTGATCCATAGATGCTATGGCTGACCTATGAAGATTTAATTTGAGTTATGTATTCATGTGTAAGATGCCTTAAAGACTAAGTCATGAAAAATGATTGACCAAGGTGATGATTATCAAGTATGATATATAAATAGTGAAATCAAAGTTAGTGATTTATATACTTTATGTGAAAGACATGGGAGAAATTTAAGAGAGGCTTATGTGTGTTTTTTTGTGGAGTGAAGGAGGGGTAGAGTGCTCTGAGGATGAGTTGAAGAGAATATCAATTTTAGGACTATTTATATGACCTATAGCTCATAATTTTGTTGGCATAGTGCTCTTATAGATTGACTATGAGCAAAAATGAAAAGTGATAATTAGAGGTCCATCATCAGGTGTTTTAGACATCAATTCAGAGGTAGATTTATTGATATATGTTATTATGGCATCTTAGCATCTAAGGCTATTATAGAATCCCTGCAAGGTGAAACTTCTTAAAAAATTTGGTTGTTGTAGCTCAACTAGACATATGTGGTAGCATCTTGAGGATTATAGTCTCACTAAATACAGATTATAGTCCCTTGATCATTTGTAGATGGTCTAAATTAGATCTTGATTTTTATAAGACAATAGTCTAATTACATGTTCTAGTGGGTTTCATTCCTCAAGAGAGTTTCCCATGTATGTCATGTGTTATGTGATTGATTTTACATTGTCTCTCTTATTCATTACTATGAATGATGTGTATGCTTCATGAATGCTTCTGGTAATTGGTTAAGTATTTGTAAAGATCAAAATTAAAGTTAGATTATTTAGACTCAATGATTCACCCCCCCCTCTTAGTGATTATACCTCCAATAATTGGTATCAGATTAGGTCCTTTGGTAAATATTTAACAACTTGAAGGTGATCCAATGTACAATATGGGTGGTCATCAAGTAGGTTTATCTACTAATCAAGCATCGATGTTTAATGGATCAAATTATGTTTTTTATAGTGCAAGGATGAGGACATATATTATGTCCCTAAGGTTTGATGTATGGAAATCTATTCTAGATGTTTATGTTGCTCTTATTACTCCTCCATATAGTACTACAAAGAAGAAGTTGTTTGAGAAAATTCCAAGGTGATGAAATTTTTGATATATATGGGGATGAACTAATTTCTTTTCTAAATATAAAATTAAACATAGGCTCAGGGAAATATAAGGGTAAACTACCCTTTAAATGTTTCAATTGTGGAGAGATAGGACATTTTTCTCATAAGTTTCCTCATAAGAATGAGAAGAAAGATGATGAAGATCATGGTGAAGTCCAAGATGATAAAAAGAAGAGATATAGAGAAAAATAATTGAAATAGTTTAAAAATAAGAAGTCCTTCAAAAATAAGAAAAGTCTCTACACCATAGAAGATTGCAACTCATTAGATGAAAGTGAGGACAATGACTCATAATATGATCATGAAGATGATGGTACTACTGGAGATGAAGCTCTATTCATGGATGAGTAAGGAAGTTTCTCACACTAGAAGAAATCTACTTGGAGTGATTTAGATAATGATGAAGATGAGGTACCATGTGAGACTGCTTTGATGAATGCTCTTGAAGAACTAAAGATTTAGAATAAAATCAATAAGAAGATGAAATCAAAACTCAAGTAATATGAGGAGAAATTCAATGTGTATGAGGAAATATTTAATTAAAATATCAAGGATAATGAGGATATGATCAAGCATCTCAGTTATCAATTAGAAATTTTGTCTACTAGCTTAAAAGCTAAAAAATATAAATGTTGAAGACATTTTTCTAAAAATGAGTCTTTGAAATCTGACTTAGAGAAGACATCTAGTAGGGTGAATTTATTTATGAGATTTGAAAAGAGATCATGTTATCTAGATAACATTATTAGTGGTCAAAAGCATGCTAGTGATAGAACTAGTCTTAGATATGAAGAAGAAGAAAATAATGTTACTCAAAACAAGATGAAGACTAATGTGAATTAGGACAAGCATACTTTGAAGATAAATCATCAGACAAGGACTAAAGTTGCTTTTAAAATTAAGACAAATCATATTAAATAGCCAAATACCATGAGGTACATAAAATTCAATGAATACTATTACACATGTAATCAATTTGGTCATAGGGCTAGAGAATGTAAGAAACCTATTAGAAAGGAGTTTGAATGGAACTATGATGGGGGTCATCACTCAAAATGTATGAAAAGAGTTAAGTGTTTTAATTTTCATGACATATGACATGTTGAAGATTTATGTCAAAATAAGGTAAGGAAAGATATATTTCTTACAAAAGGTATGGTGTGTTATAATTATGAATAGAGAGGTCACATTTCTATGTTTTGAAAGCAAAGGTATATAAATTATAAAAGGTTTAATTAGGCTCCTAGAGTGATAGGAAGAAGGCATGTTAACACATGGAAGCCAAAGTTGAAAAGTGTGAGTCATGATGAGACTAAAGGTCTAAATAATTTATTTTTTATGGTGGAGAATGCTTCAACATCTTAAGAGTACCAAGAGGTCTCATTGTCTACTCATGTTGAGAATGAAGAGTTCAAACTCAAGAAGAAGATCAAGATACTAGTTGAGGCTAGTCCTAAGGTATGAGGTTCCAAACTACAAGGAAGATTCTTTAAATGAAAATGTATGTCATGAATATGAATTTAATCATTAAAAAAAAGGAGAATGTTTTAGTGGATGAGGAATTTATTTATAGTAAGATAAATAATAAGAATAAGAAGAAGGACTATAAGTATCATATGACCAAGTAGGAGAAGGAATATGAGTTAGGGGCAACTCCTAGTTTCACACAATGGTAGATTTTTATGGTGTAGAAGAGGTCTCTGTCTATGTTTCTTAAGAGACTATTTTTTAGTGGAGAAGAAAGTTTGTGGGCTCAATATCATAACTAAAATATATAAAAAGACTTGTGTTGATCTTATAAGGTCATTAATTAAGGGAGAACAATAACTTCATGAGTTTGCTCTGTTGGTTTGTGAAGGAGTTATAATACAAGATCAAAATGTGTCTTTCTAGATGACATATTTATTTTGATGCACTATAAATAAGTTTTTTATGACAATAAATGTTTGTGCAATTATTTTTTATATGCTTCAATTAATTTTGTGGTTTGAAGGTATGTTTGTGCCAATTCAAGATTTTTTAGTGCTCTCGATTATCTCAGTTTTTGGCTCAAGGGCAAGTAGGCCTAAAATGGGTTATATGAAGTCATGGATCCCAAAGGTGTGAAGGATCAAATATTGGTCCATAATTGTATGATGGGTGTATTTAGGTGTGAAATAAGTTTTAGAGATGTGTGTTAACTAGAAGAAGGTTTATTAACCTTATTTATTTTAATATTCTACAATTTTGGGCTATACTAGAAAAGTAGTTTGCCTTATGACTAAAGGTCTAAGTCTTCATAATATGTTAAATGGGACAAATGCATGGTAAAATTAAGATTCATAGAGATTTGAATATTTTTGGTTATCAAGTTATTCAATTTTTTGTCAATATAGACGGCTAATTAGCTAGTAGGTTTGTGAAGGAAGTATGTTTCATAGGATGATCCTAGTGATGAAAATTGGTGTGATTGAGGTGGAATATGAGAGTGATCTAGATATATATTTTAAGGTATTTAATATGTTTATAATGAAAATTGTGGGCTCTACAGGTTCTAGGTAGGGCTGCAAGGAGGCTAGACAGGCCTAGTTTGAATAAGAGTGGTTTTTGATTAGGTTCTCCAAAAGACAAAGGTATGTGTGTTTCAAGGTGAGTTCTCAAGGTGAATTTATGCATGTTTCCTATTTTTTGAGTGGAATGAATTTCTTTTGGTGGTCTTTATGGTATCTTGAGAGAGACAACTAGTAAGCATATGTGGTGATTCTTCATGGTGTGTTGAGATCTGAAGATGCTCAGAAGGTGAAAGTTCTCATATTTATTAGGTGGGGTCCCTCTTAGATGATTCTTTACCTGTTACATCATATTTTAGTATTATTGTGTGTTATTTCTTCATTGGTTGTAGTGCTTAGTTGAAGAGAGTACTAACATGGAGAAAGAGGAAGTTTTTCAAGGTAATAAAAGGTAGGGTCAAGGTAAAGAGGAGTTTGTATCATCATTCTAAGATGGTCCTTACCTATTTATGGTATTTTTAGGTCCTCATTATTAGTTGGTGCCCACTTTTTCATTATGTCAAAGGGGGAGAAAGTTCATGTTGTGAGAGTGTTTGAGGATAGAGAAGGTGAGCTATATATTGATATATATATATATATATATATATATATATATATATTGGTTATTGACATCAATGACAAAGGGGGAGATTGTTGGAAATTTATTATTGATGTCATTGTCATTTTATTAAAATATCTTTGTGAGTGGAGGAATTTCTTTGATATCCTAAATAATAATGACAAAGTGTGAAATGTGTTTGTCCTAGTGTGTTTTGAAGTATGTTTGGTTGATATTTTTTTTTGGCATGGTTAGAGAGGTTCAAGAATGAGTATGGTCATTTAAGAATGTGAAAGGGGTCCTATAAAAATTAAATAATTCTTTGAGTCCTTGTGTGCATAAGTGAAATTCATACTATTATTTGTTGTGTTCATCTAGACATTTTGATTCAGTGGTAACAAAATTGAATAGGTAGTTTGACGATGTCACCATTACGATGTGGGAATGACTCAAGGGGAGTTGGTCATATGGTTTTTATCAAATTAATCCCTAGTTTTTATGTGGTAGATCTCAATTCATGCATTGAAGTGAGGTAATATATATGAGGGTATAAAGTTAGCTTCTTAGTCATATTTCATTGTTTTCCCATACTTAGCCAAATTTGCATGTGGCCAAAAAAATCTGAGTGAGCATGTTGATAAGGTTAGCATTTGGATGTGTGGAGGTGATAGGATAAAATGATCATATGGGTCGTTTAATTGTTGTTCATAGTTTATTTTCACTAAATTTTAGATCATGAAATATAGTACACCAAAAGATATGCATATGCAAAGTTGGGTTCCCAGTTAGTTTGAATGTGCTTTTGTAGATTTATCCAAATTTTTGTGTGACAAAAAAAGTTGAGTAGGCATTTTGATGGTGTTATATATTACACGTGTGAAGGTATCAAGAGAAATTGATCATATGTTTTTTTTCAATTTTGATCATAATTGATTTTCTCTAAATTTAGTATCATGCACTGAAGAACAGAAAAAGTTATACAAAAACAAAGTTGGTCTCCCAGAAAAATTCTAAGTGTAGTTGGCTCTATGATAAAAGATTTTGAGAATGCATTTTAATGGCATTATATATCTCACATGTAAAGGTTTTATGAGTACTTTTTCACATGGTTGGATTTTCCTATGTGAAGATATCATATGCTCCAAATTTGATATTATTCGAGTAAGCATAGAATAAGTTAATAAGGTTCAAAAATGGCTACTAAAATAGATAAACAAGGTTCCCATAGTCATTTCTGCACAAGTTGAAGTTTGAGCAAGATCAAAAATGCATGTTGTTATAAGAAATTAGGAAGTAGTGAGATGAGGATATGTGAATGATGTTTAGTGACTAATTAAATTTGTAGGATAAGAATATAATGGAGATCAGGTGTTCATATAGATTTAACAAATGATGAGCATTGATATTTAAAGACATAACTAATCCACAAAGATAGATGGAGTGCATTGACTCAACATTTCAAGATTACACGAGATGAGGTCAACTATCAGATGTTTAACATTTGAGTCTTGGTGCCTATGCATTAAAGATAAGACAATATCAATTGTGTGACATTGATCCAAAGTTTAGGTTAAATGAGATGCGAGCATTGTGTTTGAAGGTAGACTATGACTATTTTCATTCAAATATTTGAACTTAACATAGGAAAAAAACTAGAGCTCTATATTTTGTCCATATATTTTGATAGAAGTCTAATTTATTGATGTTATAAAAAGAAAATATGAAGATGATTCCATGAAACATTTAATTAACCTAATTTGAATATCTAGAAGTGTGTATAGCCAAAGATATTAATTTTCAAAGTTGACTATGTTTTGTGCTTGTTCTACAAATGACATGAGAAGAGTAATTGAGATTATATAGATATTGTTTTGATGTCTCTTGATAAATTGTATATTGGGGAATGTTTTATAATCCATGAGGATGATTTATGTGTTTTTATAGGTGTGATCAATCTATCTTGATTATGAACAATGATTAATAAGTTAACTGTGTATTCATTCATAATATTCATATGCACCAAGTCAGTGTTTGAGTTATTTGACCATGCATAGAGGTGAACTAAGATGACTGTGATCATTTAAGGATGTCTAAAGTGAATAAGGAGTGGAACCATGTATTTTAAAGTGCCCTTGTGTTCTTTTTTTTCATGAAGGTGTGCTAAATTGGTGAATATGTTTTCATGATACCTATAAGAGATACAAGGGCCTTATTAAAAGGTGTAGTTACTTAAGAGTAACCCATAGATTCTATGGCCAAAATATGAATATTGTTTTGAGATTTTTAATATACCTTAAGGTCTAAGGCATGTCTAATGGCTAACCAAGGTGATGATTATCAAGTATGATCTATAAATAGTAAATCAAAGTTGGTGATTTTTAGACTTTGTGTGAGAGACTTGGGAGAGATTTGAGAGAGGATTTTTTTGTGTGTTTTATGGAGTGAAGGAGGGGTAGGCTGCCCTGAGGAAGAGTTAAATATTATATCAATTTGAGTACTATTTTTATGACCTATAATTCATAACTTTATTGGTAGAATAATGATCTTATAGATTGAGTATGAGTATAGGTGAAGAGTGACAAGGAGAGCTCCATCATCAAATGTTGTAGACATCATTTTAGAAGTGGATGTGTTCATAGGTTTTTTTATGGTATCTCAAAATCTAAGGTATTTTTAGCCTCCTTGCAAGGTGAATCTTAATAAAATGTTTAGTTTTTGTTGTATCTTAACTAGATAGGTGTGGTAGCACCTTATGGGATTATAGTCTCACTAAATAGGGATTGTAGTTCCTTGATCATTTGAATATAGTCTAAATTAGATCATGTTTTTTATATAATAGTAGTTCAATTTTAGGTTCTAGTGGGTTTTATTCCCTAAGAGGGTTTCCTACGTATGTCATGTGTTATGTGATTGATGTCGCATTGTCTCTCTTGCTCATTTTTATGAATGATGTGTATGCTTCATGAATTCTTGTGGTAATTAATTTAGTAGTTTTAAATATCATAAATTAATTTGTATTATTTTGTCTCATTGATTCAATGCCCCCTCTCACTTATTTTACCTCTAATAAACTTGGATCACAAACAACACTAGTCTATAACAACACACATAAAATCAAGAAAACCACAAACCTAAGATTAGTAAATTGATTGGGAGGGTAACTTAATGACTACACCATCTAATGGATTTGTGTATGAGGATGTAGGTTAGTGACTCATTATTAAATATACCAAATCCTCTCAACCATGTTTATACTTAAAGATCACTTGGGAGCTAATACTGACTTTGGAAGCAAGTTGCCTATTATGATTGATGGTCCTATTCTAGGTTTTACTATATCACTAAGGGCATACCTAATATACACTAGGTATGTGGGGATCGAATTCATATAGGGTGTTATTTGATGCTTGGGTTAGAGATTTAACTTATTCCCTTCATGGAAGACCTACATGGGGTCAATGTCTTATCCTAATGATAATTTTCCCTAATTTTTATAATCTATCAGAACACTATGTGTGGTTGAATGCATAATGATGAAATCTACATCACAAACCCCTAACTATGGAAATCATGTGGGAATAACTTCCACATCATGTTTCCTTCTTAAAAAAATAGGAGGGTTTATTAGTAATTTTTTATCCTTTAGGACTCATTACTAGGATGTAAGGAGAAAATAATACACCATTGTATCCCTTAGGTATAGACAACAAGACAAATAACTAATTAGTAGATTAATTAAGTGTGATATATTCAAAATATGTACAATATATTTTTCAAAATTCTAAAATATTTGACAGGTGTCCTACAAATTAGGTGATTAGTAGTTTCAATTTGGCAATCTTGAGGGGTAACCTACAAGACAAAATGTTATACAAAATGTGATGTATAAAAAATAGCGGTTAATATTAATTAGAAATATAAAATTTCCATTATATTCACCCCTATAAAAATTTGAACAAAATGTTAGTCTAATAATCCTTAAAACAAAATTGAAAAAATTGGAGATTTTACACTATAATGTTTTTAGATGAGGGTCCAGGATGTGGGGGTCTGGGGGTAGTATCCCCTAATTGGGTCAAGGGGTACTTACCATTACGAGGTTAAGGGTAATTTATCCCTATGGGGTCAATGGTTAGCACTAATTTCATGCTCTAGGGGAATCATGATGTCTCTTTACAATTTGATGATATAGTTTTGAGTCTAAGACTTTAATTCTAGTTTGTACACCATTAATGTCCAATGTCTCCAAGATTTATTTACTCATTTAGTTCAAACTTTATCACTTAAATTTTGTGCGTATGTCATGTAGTCTTTCTATATTTTTAGATAAATTCCACACAATAGCCTTGGACAAGTCTCATCTCATCATTACTTTAGCATAATGCCAACTATGCCACCTAGTCTACCTTTAGATATAAGGTGTCAGATCTTGCATTGAAACAAAAATTATAAATGGAATTTTCAAAAAAAATATCCAAATACCAATTCACGCAAACAATACTTATGAATAAAACCCTAAAAAACATAAATCTTGAAGTAAAAATTTCAAATCATAACTTATGAATAAAAATTGCAAAATGCAAAGATTGCAAAGTGCAAAAATTCTGAATGAAACTTAAGAAGTGTAAAATATGTAAAGGCAAAGTCACCATAAAAGATGTGAAAAAACATTTAAAATATGTAAAAAATTTGAACAAAATTTAAAAATAACACATTATATGAATAAAATTTACAAATAAAGGATCTGACGAACAATTCTCGTGAAGGTAAAAAATACATCAATGATCAAAAAATGTTAAAAGCTAAATTCATGATTAAAAGTTCTGAAGATAAAAAATATGTGAAAAACATAACTGGAAAAATAAAAAATACATGAATTCTAAAACATTATAATTGTGTCATATATCCTAAAAAATTATACACATGAAAAACTCCTAAAGAATATTAATCAGGGAAAATTATAAAGGCTATTTATAACTAAAATACTATAGATAGGTTTTTTTGATTTTGAAAATTGTTAATTCTATGAAAAAAAGAATAGGTCATATAGCCTTAATTTTATAAAATTTATTATACATGTTTTTTGAATCACCTTATAAATTATACTAAGTCTTATTTTGGGACATAGATTCACCATAGTTACCATGTATGTATGGTTCTAATTCACCCAAAACTATATGAGACATGTATTGGTTAGTTTGGAATTACCATGTGTGTTTGTGTATGTGTTTCATAAAGACCACCTAGGACACAATAAGTTTAAGTTAATAATTATTTTTTGGTTGGCATGGATTATTAATTGAAATAAAAAATATATTTTAAATACTAATTATGGATATGGTTACATTTTGGCAAACCTTATTATATAGTTTATAATTCTAAAACTAT
Source organism: Torreya grandis (assembly GCA_037957365.1). Taxonomy (NCBI): domain Eukaryota; kingdom Viridiplantae; phylum Streptophyta; class Pinopsida; order Cupressales; family Taxaceae; genus Torreya; species Torreya grandis. The sequence continues at coordinate 1,849,282 of JARHVA010002399.1, forward strand.
GAAAATATGTTGAATTTTTTTAGTGCCTTTTATAAAACCACATTAAAAAAATGATATTCCTTATATATCATTTTAATAACTATAAAAATTAATAATAAATAATTTTCAAACCTAATGTTTATTTTATTTCAAGTATTGAATGTGGTGTAGGTGGAATTAAAGCTACGAGGATTGAGATTTAGATCCTTCCCCATTTTTTAATGAATTGGCACTAGCATATTGAGTGTCCCCGAGGAAAAATTTAATGTCGGTACAACACATTACCCATGGGATTAATGTAATATATTTGAATACATATGTGATGGTTTCTAAATTTTTGTAGTCATTGATGCAAGTTATTAGTGGAATCAAAGCTCTAGTAGTCGCAAGATTGGGATGAGAAGTTAGAAATAAAGGTTTATACAATTTCTAAGTTGGTTTCTTTGTGATTAAAATTGAAAGGTATGGATTTGTGTTTGTTTTCTTATAAATATAGATATAATTTATTTACATGCATAATCATCTATCTTTAAGTGAATAAATATAATGATAAGTTCCATGAAAAACATTTCTTTAAATATATTTTCTTGCCATTTTTAATTTTTAATGTCTTATCCATATCCATAAAAATAATGATAAGGTCTAAAAAAATTCTTAACCATATCCATAATCAATAACCAAGGCCCCATGATTCATGAATTCATTCATGCCCAATACTTCCAGCTGATCAACATGATCCATGCCAACTAATACAATCAAGGTCTTTGAGTAGCAATGCTCTAGTTCAGATTTGATGAGCTCCACCCCTAAACCATCCTTTAGGCCACTTGATAGAAAAGTTTTAGGAGAAAGTGACAGTGAGATACTTATATCAAATAATAATTTGTGTTGCATTTTCACTATTTTGTTATCCATATATACCTTCTCTGCATCAAATAAGAAACTTGCCCTAAAAAAGTGGTATTCTTGCATTTGTAGAATTCTTTGGAAAGAGTTGTTTTGTGTGATCCCCCCTTCCTACTATACCTACAATCTTACTAATTCCATTATTATGTTTCCACATGTGGATATTTTGGACTCAAGTTTCTGAATGGTATCATCAATTCAAAATGGATGTTCTGCAACCTCTAACTTTAACTTATTTTAATCTTTTTTGACTTCATTGAACATAGTATCATAATATTTTGTCATAACTTACCCATGATGCTAGTTTTATTGTAAATAAAAACAATGGGATTGAGAAGAAAAGAAATATATCCATGAAAATAGGTAAAAAATGAAATTATCTTATAAGATGGCAATTTTGAACAATGGAATTTGGATATGTAAATTATATCAAAATCACTCAAAACATCAATCTACTTCATAAATATTGAGCTAATAGATCACAATAAACATAAATAAACTTTAAAAATAGCATTATAAAATTGAAGATAAATGCTTCAAACAATATTCAATACTAAAAAAAGTGACTATATGATATGGATAATGGATTGCTTACAAATAGACTCAGAATTTTATCATGATATTAGATTGATCAAAAGACTTTGATAGCATAGATTCATGTATTAATTGATAGCTTGATGGACCAGTGTATCATTTATTTATTTCACATTCAACTCATTCTTAAAATGGAATATTATGGTGGGTTTAAATAGAGATAAGGGAGGGAATATCAATGAATGAAATTCAAAGTTCAGTTTAGGAAGACCAATGGTAGATAATTATTCAAGGAATTAAAAATTTATTGGATGATTCTAGACGAGGTAATGTTATAGATATATAAGCCTCTAGAGTATTTTTATAATCTTAATGATAATTATTAGATTATTATCCATGCGATTAGGTATTTTAGATAATCTATGGGAATAAGAGAGGCTACCCATAGGCTAGGGTGGGTGAGAGGGAATTTTAAATTCCCAATTTAATGGACAAGTGGGGATAAAATAAGATTATAAGATAAATGATATATTATAAAAACTATTAATTGACTTGTGGCGTAGGAATAAGTTTAGCATAATGAGGTAATGTTAGAGAAATTATTAGGATATTAGCAGGAGACTAGGTACTAGGCATGTAGGAGAGCCTCGGGGATAGGTGTGATTTTGTGAATTTAAATTTCACAAAAGGGCATGGGAAGATTTAGTAAGTAAATGGGATGTTAATAAGAGGGGAAGTAAGGGGATTAATAATAGGTGGGATATATTTGGGATGTGAAATATGGATAAGGGACTTAAATAATTGGCGAGGAGGGAGTTAAATGGGTAGAGTTAATTAATGCATTATTAGATAGAATTAAATAGAAATAGTGAAATAATTAGCGAGCTAGACAAGGTGAGAAAATTATTATTCATATAGATATAAATATTATTTTAAATTATACTTACCCATTATATGGATCAAATTCTATACCAATGATAAATGAGGCATGCTGAAGGGTTTCTTTCCATTGTTAAAGCTTGTTAATGTACCTTGCCTTTTCCACATATTTAATGAATGCATCAACATAAATTTCATTTTGAACATAGTGAAGATAAAAAAATTCAACATCATAAAATAGGGGAATAATTTTATCCTATGTTTTAAGGATGAGAGAAATTTCAACCAAACACCAGGGTGAGGAAGCATAGTTTTTGGAAAAAATAGCGATATAAATAAAAAAATTGTGAATGGCATGTCTTATATTCAAGGAGAGGATATCCTCTAGTTTTGATTATATTAAATCCATGAATACTTACAATCCTACACACTTGATAAAATGGTAAATGATGTTGGACATAAAAGTGAATTGGCATAGGCATATTCAGGGGTCGATCGAGGCCAAATTTAATGTTGGTTCAACATGTCACCCATAGGATTAATATAAGTTGATTAAATACATATGTGATGGTTTCACATTTTTTTATAGTCATTGATCTAATATATTGGCACAATCAAAGATTTGGCAGTCAAAATATTAGGACAAGAGGTAGGAAATGAATGTGCATACAATTTACAAGTTGGATTCCTTGTGATTGCAATTGCAAGGTATGGATTTGTCTCTATTTTGTTCTAAATACTAAGAGAAGTTTTATGCATACACAATCATCTATCTTGAAATGAATAAATATAATGATACATTCCCTAAAAATTATTTTTTTTAATATATTTTCTTGCCATCCTTGCTTTTCATAGTTGTCTTAACCTATGGTCCCATAGTTGGTTTATACTCTATACTCTGATTTTTTTTCACATTTTTTTATATAATCAGTTTAATATATTATTTATTTTGTATTCACCACATACTTATTTTGAAAAAAAAAAAATGATTTCCTCTAAGAAATAATGATGTGTTAGATTCTTATTTTAAATAATGCACAAATAATAAACTAAATAAATGCAACATGTCCTCATGATCATATTGTATTTTGTTTTTAAATTTTTAAGGTAATAATTATATTCTAGGTGTGATGGTTTTAAAATTGAAATATAAATATATTTGAAAGGTCAATATGGATATGGTTAAGATAATTTCATAGAGCTTATTATATAATTTATAATTCTAAAAAAATGATTTTTTTTAATATCTTTTTTCAATTATGTCATCCTTGTTTTCCATAGTTGTCTTGCCATATGGCCCCATAGTCAATTTATACTCAATACTTCCATTTTTCTCACTATTTTTCTTATAATCAAAATATTATATTATCTGGTTGGTCTTTAAAAATACACTTATTTTAAACAAATAAGAAATTGATTTATTCTAAGAAATAATGACATGCAAGATGCTTATTTTAAATAATGCATAAAGAACAAATTGAATAAATGTAACAAAGCCTCATGATAATGCTATATGAAAGGTTTGGACTACCCCCAATGGATGGATTACCCTGAATTTCATAGGGTAAATAAAAATAGTTGTTATAAAAAACTTAGGGTATCCATTGATCATAATCATTATTACACCACAATCATATATCCCCATGAATGTGTTTGGGGAAAGGGGTTTAACTATGGATTTTTTGCAACTATTTATTGATTTGAAATGATTTTTAATTCACTAGATATTTATAAGTTTTTTGAAAGAGATAATATAAATCACTAGTCAATTTTTACTTGCATGGAAATTTTGCTAAAGATTCACCAGTGGAATTATACATTAAGTCTAGTATTTTCCAGGATTTTTTATTAAGTTTTAGTGATCCATTCTTAAAATTATCCTTGATCTTATAAATTTAGTCCAAATAAGCCAAACAAATGATAATTTATCCAACCATTTACACTAAAAAATAAATTTAGATGCCTAAATAAAAAAATGATGAAAAAGATTTTCAAATAGACCTAGACATTTTAAAATATAGTGGGTCCCCATTCGAAAGAAAATAAAGAATGGGGGTGTGTTGAGTAAAAAAAATGGAGACTCACAATGGGGAATACTCCCTAGCATTCAAGAACCCAAAATATTTGGTTAGCAATCCCAAATCAAACATGAACCATACCACAAGAGAATAATTTAACTAAAAACATGAAAGATACTCCTAATGACTTCATAAAACATATTAGTCTTGCACATACTTTGGATCTGTGTGTGATGAAGTTATTTTATTTTACCCTTGCTTGAGGTTTTTATCAAAGACTTGAAATATATTAGGTTTCATTATTATTTATTTATTTAAAGTATATTTAAACTATGTAAACTTAGGCATTGATATGATACTAGTTAAGCATCTATAGCATTGATAGAGACACCGTTGGTTCCTCCTCTTTTCTTCCCCTCATATTATTTCATGATGCATGATACATTAATCTTGTTTTAAGATGTGATTCTTTGATCACATTTGCATTTAATTGAGGTTTATTGATCACTCTTTAGGATACATTGGTCGTCTTTCTTTTTTTTAGAATGAAAGTGAAAAAAAGAATGTAAGAATATTTGTGATTTGGTGTATTTAAAAAAATATAAATGAATTTATTAGAACGTCAATGCCAATTATATTTGTATCAATGGTTATCACCTTAGACAAGTATTAACATTGGAAGTGTATTTAATCTAAATATGTGATAAAAATTTCTAGACTCATATGGAATACTCATAATAGATTTTTCATACCTAATAGGAGTATTTAATTGTGATATATGCAAAATTAACTTGTTTGTTTCATACCTAAATTATGAAAGTCTCAAACACAAGGTTGTAACACCTAAAAACAAACCAATTTATGTCCTTCCCATAGTTGTTCTTATTTTCAAATAATTCTCTTGGATTTAAATTTTAATCTCAAACATGGATAAGAAGTTGGGTGGATCATATAATGGCTTGGTTATACAAGGAGAAGTTAATAAGATTGTCATGAAAAAGTAAAGACATTTACTCTAGAAACTAAGGAGCTAAACTAAAAAAAGCAAAATGTGGAAAACAAGATAGGATAATCTATAAAGAAATAAAACTAACCCAATGAAAGCAAATGATAGAAGAAAAGAGACTAAATTATGAAAATAATAAATCTAACATACTCCTACCTCTATCTTATTACTTGTGGCCATTTAAGGATATCTCTAAATAGTTCATCCATGAAGTAGTTCTTTAAAAACTACCAATTAATTAGATATGTCAATCCATTAACTTGGAGGTCACTCAAATGGAAATCATTTTTACCCAATATATGTGATATATAGTAAGGTCCAATCCATAAGGGGTTAAAATTTTCATGTTAACCATTATATTCATGGTATTTTTCCCATAGAAGCACCAAGTCAGATATTCTAAATGCTTTAAACTATGTTTTTCTATCCAACCATATTTTGACCAAGTTCTAATATTTATTGAAATTAAGAAATGATTCATTCCTAAAATCCTCCATTTTTATTATATCACATAAACAAGACTCCTCTTTCTCAGTTGGTTCCACATACTCTAGCATAAATTGATATGTTGTCAACCTGAGCATGATTGGGAATACTAGTCATCATCCATATACTATTAGGTAAGGTGAGGCTTTGAGTTCCTAATTAAATCTTATTAGGTCATCACATAGTAGACATTTTAGTATTTATGCCATTTTTTAAGTTTGTCTATTGTTGATTATTTAATTGCATCAATCATTATCTTATTTCTTGACTCAACCAATCCATTTACTTATGGGTAATAATTAAAAGATGACCTAATGGTGATTTAATTATCATGGGCTTATTTAGTGAGCTTAAGATAATTTAAATGCTATCCCATTATCATAAAGTAGGAAAATTAGGGGTACCAAACCTAGTTATGATGTTTAATTCTAAAAAAATGATTGCATCTTATGTTATTGAATGTTTTATATTCATTATTTTAGTCTATTTGGTATAATAATATATGGTAATGATCATGAATTTGTGGTCTACTAAATAATTGGGTTTAATGACACTGATGAAGTCCAAAACCCACTGATCAAATAACCTTACCTCAATAATAGGTTATGGTGTAGGTTCTCCAAAATCTCCTGAGCTTATTTTGAAGATACACATCTTAGGTAGATTCCTTCATAATTCTAATTATAGAGGATTCATTTTTTGATCACGTAGTGAGCAACTTTGAGCCTCAAAGCTCTCCTTTATTCTCTACTGAATTATGGGGGAGAGTATATATGAGTAAATATTGAATGATATCACCATACCAATGTCCATTAGATACATGGGTTTGATAAACCTCCTCAATGATGATACATAGGTCAGGCTTAATCGTAAGATGAATGGTGCCTTATCCTATGACAATTTTGGCAAGCTTGATTCCTAGGTCAAACTCATATAATTTTTCCATCCATTTGTCTCTATACTTTAAAAATTCATTTTATTGTAAAAGCCTTTGATGTCCACTCCACTTTACCATCTTTCTTGAGCATCGCATTCAGATTTATAACTATTTTTACAAAACTTGAGATAAAAATTTTCACAAAATTTATCTTTTTAAAGAAAGACTTCAGCTCATTTTTATTGTTTGGAAATGAAATCTTTAAAATCCCATTAACTCTATCTGGGTCAATTATGATTCCTTAATTTTTTATAATATGGCCAAAGATCTTTCCCTCAGTAACACCAAATATGTTCTTTTTAAGGTTTAGTGAGATGCCAAACCTTTTACATCTTTCAAATATTGATTGTAGATGGACTATGTGACTAGTTTATTTCTTTGAGAAAATAGTTAGGTCATCCATGTAAATCATTATGCATTTGCCTATCAACCCTTAAAATTTATGGTCCATATCAAGCTAAAAGGTGTCTCCTACATTAATTATAAAAAAATGAATCTTATTATATTCATAAATACCCCAATTTGTGTAAAATGTAGTCTTCATTCTCTATTTAGTTTTAACTAACACCTAGTTATATCCTAAAAAATGTCTAAGAAGAAGATCATTCCAAAACCACTTATTATTTATATCATCACATCCAAAAAAAGTAAAGGGTAGTTTCCTTTATCAAAAGCCTTATTTAGGTTCCTAAAGTCAACACATAATCTAATTTCCCCATTATTTTTCCTAATGGGATCCAAGTTATCAGCCAAGGTGGAATGTTTGATAGGGAACACTATCTTTGAACTTAATAGATTATCTACTTTCTTTTGAATAAGTGATTCCAAGATAGGACTGATGGGACTTTGATTTTTATTGAATGTCTTATGTTCTATCTTTAGTGGGATTGTATGGGTGATGAATCTTGGGTTAAAAACCTTCAAGTCCTCATATTTCTATGCAATCACCTTTTTATACTAGGTGAGTAAATCCTTTACCCTTCATCTTTCTTTTAGAATGTCGTTGAGACCAATGTTGATGAAGTGTGGTCACACTCATCCCCTAAATTTTCCTTCTTTAACTTTTAATCTTTTAATTTATGATTCCTTTGTTTATGGTATTGTGGATCCATATCAAATTCTCTTCCCAAAGAAACCATCCCCAAAGAAATATGATTCTATTTCAACTAAACAACCCCTTATTCTCCCAATTCTTCTTGGCATAGGAAAATGATCTCTTTATCATCAATGATGTGAGATTAAAATTATCCTAAATTGGTCAAAAATTGGAAAATCTATTGGTCATCATCAAATACCTAAAATATTTCCACATTATTAATAACAAATGAGAAAGGCATGAGCTCAAGGGAAAATCTCTACACCCTAGATTCCTATAATGGTGCCAAATTGGTAGATAAAGTGGTTAGTGAGTCAACACCCTAATTTTGTTCTCTAAGAATAGATAATATATTTAAAGCTTCAAATGATTCAATAAAATCATAGGATGTATTCTTTTATCTCTTTATATATTACAATTTGTATTGGTATTTATATCTGAGTTGATTAATTACCAGCTCAAAATCTCCATATGTTAGCAATTCATTGACATTATTTTTGAGAGTGAATTATAATCTAAGAATAAATTATTTGTACTATGATTTATTATTTTTGTAATGGAATTTCAACATGTAAGCTTTCAATTAATTATTACCTTATGGTTCAATTAGTTCAACATTGATTCCTAATCCTTACATGGATATTTCATCATCAAAACGAAGAATCCTCAATTGGGAAGGTCCCTTAACTTCTAGTTCCTGCACCTCATATTTTTTGGTAAAGGTATAAATTCCAATATTGGAGTATTTATAACTTACCTCTTAATTATTAGTATTTTAATCCATGATGGGGCACTTCATCATTGGTTCTTGATCATTTTGAGTATAGTTTACAACGCCTCTCCATAACAACCAAATGTGGAAGCAGTTTTTTGCTACATATCCATTTAACATCTTCAAATAGTCTCCACTCAGTAGTATTCCATATCCCTCCAAGATATCGACCACAAGTATACATATAGTCATCTATATGTGTGGCTAACTTTCCACTTGAATGTGTAGATCATTTAATTCTCCAACCATAAGCATCATGATTTTGTCTAGTTGTGAAACCATCCTCTTGGATGGGTTTGGAGTTAGTCCAAGTTTTTGACAAATAGAAGTTGGAATCATATTAGTCAAAGATATAAAATAAATTGAACAATTATGAATATTATTCCTAAATGTTCTAATAATTAACAAGAAATGATAAACAGTTGGCTTACTCTTATATATAACATTGGTATGAAAGTCTTTTTTATTTTCTACAGAAGACTTCCCTATGATAGACCTCCATAGGAGATCCTTCTATTCAATGATTTGAGTCAATTTATGAAGAGTGGTGTTTTCTTTAATTTTATTAATGTTTTCAATAAATTTTATCCCCTTTTTCTCTATTCCTCCTTGTTTTGGGTCTGATCATTCCCTTTAGGAGGAGGTGGATTGTTATCATCCTTCTGATTTGGTGGAATAGTCATGTTATTTAAAGGAGTAGACATTTTAAAGGGTTTCTTGTTCTTTAGATTATAATTTCCCTTTTGATAATAATGTAATACATATAGCTCATTATAATTATCCTCTGGTACATTGTCATTTTCTCTTGTGAAAGGATACTCCTAAGTTTCAAAAACCATAGTTATGATTGAGGAACTAGTATTATGATGGAACTTTAGTGGGTTGTTCATCAAATATGTTCTCACCATCTCTCATTAGAAGATCTCAAATTCTAAGTAGAACACAATACAATCAATCTCACCATGTTTTGATGTATTTTAAGCTTTACACCAATTGGGTAGATCTATTTCCACTATATTATTTTTTGGTAATTTATTGGTTTGTTATTATTTAACATTATTTTTAGGCTTATTTAAAGGCATGTTATACCTTTGAAATCCATAATTTTGATTATTATTCTGACCAGTATCATTATTCATCTTCCTCTACATGCCCAATAAGTCAGTACTAAACTTTGGGACCATTCCTTATTTAGAATCCAAATGTACTTTGGTATAATCAACAACCTACATAAATACAATATTATATAGGATTTAATGTTAGTTCTACTAATTACCTTTCATATGAACATGATTGTTCAAGAAACTAGTGTATGCTACATCATACGAGGCAACACATATGACTAATTCTAGTTTAATTCTAAGAATTTTTTATTCACATCAACCATGGGATTCAAAACTTGGAAACCATAATTAAGGATGGAAGTACCTAGTATATATAGATTTATATACCTATCAATGTTGATCACTTCTTCATAGGCTAGTGATAGAGTGTGGGTAGTAGAAGTTCTTTAAAAAATAAATGCAGTAATTGGATCTAGTGCATTCTTATACATTTTGAGTAATAATGTTGTTGGTGTTTTATATGTAACACTTAATCAAGTGTATATTTTTTGAAACCTTTCATTAAAATATTGAATTGGATCATTAGGCTCCCTCTTCATACTAGTGAAAAACTAATATACCACACTCAACTAGTAACTTGTCTAATTTGGGAAAGAAAAGTAATTTGACATGAATTCCATGAAGTACTTCAATTATATAATAAATTAAGGAACCAATCATAAGTGGTATCCTAAAATGTAAATAGTAAAATCCTACATACATCTTCATCAATGGCATTCATTAATATTAAATCAGCTTATAAAGACTTGATATGTTCCTATGTCATTCTTCCTCTAAAAGAGGAGAAAGAAGGTAGATATTTCTCTAGATTCCTTGGAAAATCATGCACATCTCCTAGGACTATAATTATTGATCTAGCTAACCAAGGTTGATCCATAGGAAGATAAATGGATTTGATGTTTCTCACTAGGGGAGGTGTCTTGACCTGGGGTATGGTGGAGACAATTGGCATAGATATAGACCTTCAATGTATTGAAAAAGGTGAAACCAAAAGATTAGTTTTGGATCTAGACCTAGTGAATATTTTGGGTGTCATCAGTATAACTTAAACATAAAGGATGACCTTTACTAGGGAAGGCACACAATTGACTGTGTCCCTCCTTCTAGAAAGAACATTTTTCTATTGATGTGGGTTTCATGCATACCCAATATTTAATAAGATAAATTTTAATGTTTTAATATCTCAATGGAGGTGTTTCTAACTATTTTTGATTTTCCACATTCATAATGTGAAAGAAACTAAAGTAATGGTCAAAGGTTAGATGTCACCAGGATGAGGTCTACGCACCGTATCCAGATGACTGAAGGGACTCCTCTTTGGCTGTGGAGGATGACACCTACAGATAAGAGGGACTTAAACAAGAGAACTATTAGATAGGTAGGTAGTGGACTGCCAAGTAATGCTTGATCCCAGAAGTGCAAAGACTTCTTGGAAGGGTGATAGCCCACTGATTGATAAAGAACAGAATGTTGCTAGAAAAGGAAATGATAAAAGACTAAACAAAAGAAATAGAAACAAATGCGTACCTATATGTGTCAATCTATCTTCCATAGTCACCGACATCGATTAGTCTACCAGTGTCGATAAGTCAAGATCACTGGCATCAGTTATCTGCCGATGTCAGTAGGGGCAATGGGGCTTTGGATGAGTTTCAGGGCTGTCTATGGTCAACAGAATAGTTTGGGATATCTGTGGGAATTTTAGTGGCTTATGCTAGGTTGCAGGTCAGAGAGTGTGGCCTGAAAGAGGGACCAGATAGAGGATAGGGGTAAAAGGGAGATAAGGATGAGAGAAGGCTTTTTAGCCTCTATGGGAAGAATAGGTTGGGTTGTGTCAACAGTGCTTGAAAATGGACAATAGGCTGATTACCAAATGGATTTAAAAGAATACTGAAATATAAATTAGTAGGAATACTTAGCTATGGGTGGAGAGGCAGAAGTGTAGGAGGTCTATTTCTATTGTGGCTGATGTGAGAGATGTCATGCAATCTTCAATCCAGTTTGGAATGACTGGTGTAAAATCTCTGAGTCTAGAGAGTGCTATTGAAACACTGATGCCTACAAGAAGTTGAGGAGTGAGAGAGCTTGAAGCCTGGAGCAAGAGAATTCACCTTTGCGGAGGGGGGAGCAACAAAAGCTAAAATGTAGTCTTAAAGGAATTGACACCAAAAAAACCACTGATGTCAGCTGAATACTAACTGACGTCAGCAGATGAAGAATGGGAAAAGAGGCTATTATTAGCCTTCTGCCCATTCTTGCAACTGTCAGGTCTAATTGTCATTGGAAAATGGTTAAAGGGAGATTAAATGAGTGCGAGAGGCTAGTGGGAGGGATGAAATGGGGTTTAAGCAATTCAAATTTGGCATGGGGTGAGGAAGGCATCCAAGGAAAGGTATCCAAGGTGGGGTGAGGTGGCATGGGTGATGTGGCAAGGGGGTGTTATTAATTTAAAATAGTTAATTTATTTTAAATTAATAATTGTGTGGGTTAGGAAAGTTTAGAAGGTGGACCAAGGAGACCAAGGGGGAGGATGACCAAGGGATAGACACGATTTCGGTGTCTACATTTGCCCCTTTTTGTCTTGTTGGTTGTTCTTGATGAATTGCAAGACAAAAATAGGAATTGGTTGCCCTAGGTATGGGATGAGGTGTTCCCCCCTCAAAGAGAGAGTCAAGGGAAGGGAACCTGAGATTGGGTGTTGATTTGATAGAGAGTGGATGGAAAGGGTGAAGGTTAGGGTATGAACACTGTAAAGGGTGAGATTGCACATATGCCACACCACGCAATAGGTAAGTCAAATTGTCATAGTCAAAGGTTAAGGAATGCCAAAATCAAAATAATCGGGCCCCAACATTTAGTCGTAGCTGATTGGGTTAAATGATCCAAGCTGTAGCTCCAATGGTTGTCATGTTCCAAGTATCCCAAGCTCAGGAAGTGCTCTTAGAAAACACAAAAAGGGTCATAAGTAGTGGGGATCAACTGGAGTGTGATCCAATACTTATGGGGGTCGTGGATAATTTGCTAACTAGGTGTGAGGTAGCAAGGGAAATCAAAACAACCAAGGCAGAGTTGTCTCGAAAGTGGTCGAAGGAGATAGTCATGATTTTCAAGGTCTGAGGGCGAGTCAGGCTGAGGTAAAAGTGATCTCAAGTGTGCCCCAAGAGGCTAAGATGATTTTTACTATGAGAATTGGGCATGATTTTGGTCATTATGAAGAAGATGGAGGATTTGAGGCCACTGATGTCAGTTATAAAACTGATGTCAGTGGCCAAAATGGACCAACATCAATGTGAATCAGCTGATGTTGGTAGCCTAAGGCACGAATATGCTGACATCGGTGGCCTACCAAATCTGACAAAACTAGATTGGTGGCCCACCAAAAGTCATTTTTAATTGTTGACCAAGTGAGAAAAGGGAGCTCTGGAATGATTGAGTGAAAGGGACCCCAAGTTGACTGGTTGAGTAGTGTGAGGTGTCAGATTGAGATTGGTGGAGATAGTGAGCACTTTGGAGTAGGATTGGAGGTTAAACAGTTGACTATGGGCCAGGAGGAGGTTACAAGAAAAGCGAGATAGAGGAGATGGCAGAGGGTGGAGGAGAACCTGTGGGAGGTCCACCACTAGTGGCACCCATTGTGCCACCACAGCGGTAATGATGGGACAAGGTAGGAGGCATTTTTGAGTTGGTTTGGTTTGTTTTTGAATTTGTTTTTGTTTTTGAAATTTTTATGTTTTTAGCTAAGAAATCGAGGAGATAGGATAGTTAGGATGGTGGGAAGGGTAGGTAGGTCATGTTATGGGGATTAGGAGGGTTTTGGGGGAAAAAAGGAGACCAATGGGGGAGCCCTAATTTTAGGGCTCCCCTTGTTCAGCCCTAGGGTTGAACCAGTCACCAACATCAGCCAACCAGTGATCAACATCAGGCACTTACCTGCTGATGGTGGTCATAAAGTGACCAACATCGGTTAGGTAAGTGCCGTCATTGGTATGCTAGCTGATGTTGGTGGCTGCCTGGTTTGTGAAAATGCCAAGTCGAGGGGTTGAAGCTGCACCAAGGGCTTTTTGGGTGTTAAGATGGTCATAGATGGTCAGGTAGATGGTCAAGTAGGTAGACAAAAGGGCAAATGGCTGAGCTAGTTCTCCCAAAAGGGAAGAAGATTCATGGGGATGGGTAGTCATTTGTTAACATGATTTTGTGTGCATTGGTTGGATGCAAGTGAGGCAAATGTTGATACTGTGGGATCATCTCTTGTTATTGCTGACACAAATGCATTGGGACATTATTGGAGGGGAGTGGACCCATATGACTGCAGTGGGATTAGGTGAGCTATAGTGATACTATCGAGTGGTCAAGGATTTCAGTCTCATGGTGGCATTGATTGAGTGGTGGGATCACTCCACCAACACCTTTCATTTACCCACTAGTGAGCTGATTGTGATGGTGGAGGATGTGTACCAGATTTTGCAGCTACCGATACATGGAATAGACTTGTATGCATGCTCGAGATAGGTGCATGATATTCAGATGGTTACACTATTTAGAGAGCATGTAGCTGAGGTGAGCTACCACTTAGCCAGTTTTGCATATGAGTTGTTGTATGTTGTTAATGAGGATGTGCATTGATTGGTCATCCTAATGATGATTGGCATCACATCTATGCACTGCTAGATGTAGAGGGAGACAGATTTCTAGTTGCTATGACTAGAGTTTTGATAGAGATGTTGGAGATGCAAATAATGTTTACATGGGCACCTGTCTTTTTGGCTCAATTATATAGAGAGCTTTGGGGTATCAGTTAGTGGTGATGGTACAGTCTATGTGTGGGCCACCTCCTACACTGCTGGGCATATGAGCACATTGTGGTCACCTGACCTCTTGGCCTTCCGATTGTGATTCAGGCCTACTTCAAGGTTGGCTTCAGGTGATGGCATGAGGTCATGGCACAGACTCAGATGGATGGAGTAGCTAGGGACATCGACTACTATAGAGGGGTACTGGAGGCCCTGATCCTAGTAGATATCATTTGGAGACCATACCTGGTATATCTGGCTTTTAGAGACCAGGTAGAGCAGCTAATTGGGGTGCAGAGTTTGAGATGGGTTAGGGGGAGATGAGCTGACAAGCTCGAGAGGGTGCCAGTGGAGAGAGTGCAGTGCTAGTATGGGCTGTTATAAGATGTGTCACTCGCCTTCCCATAGTATAGGCAGGATGACATTGAGGCACCACTCCCACTACCAGAGGAGACAGAGGGGCCTAATTTTAAGGACTTATCAGCAGGGCTTGGGATAGTTGATCCAGGGTGCACAGAGGCCTACTCAGCATGGTGGGTAGGAGAGAACACAAGGATTCAGGTAGGACCACAACCTAATCTGTAGGTGGTGACCAGTGATAGGGATACGGTGAGGTAGGAGAGGGATGCTACCAAACAAGAGAGGGACACTGCCATCTAGGAGAGGGATGTAGCACGAGGATGAGTGATCATTTTGGAGGGCCTGGTCACAGGACTACAGGGGTAGGTGGTAGGGTTTTAGGGGCAGGTTATGGTTTTGATAGGTTAGGTGGCTGCTTTGACAGGGCAGATCACCATTTTGTAGGGGCAGTTGGCCATGGCCCAAGCACAAGGTTTGGTAGGGCAGGTGTTTGGAGGGCAAGGCCCTATTTAGTACCCACCATAGTAGTCAGCTCAAGAGCTAGCTTAGTCAATGTCATAGCAGCTGGCACAACCACAGCCACAGGGTTCAATTCATGGTGCGGTGTCAAGATTGATGGATCCACTACAGACTTTACCTATATCTAGGTACAACAATGCTTTGGGCGAGAGTGCATAATATGAGAGGGCTATCAGGGGGTTCCCTTAGATATAATGGTATTTAGATATGAGAGCTGAGGAGAGTCGACAGAGATCTATGTCGTGTGTGACTACTTTGGGTTCCTGTAGATGGCGATGATTAGAGAGTGGGGATGATATAGCATCGTCACGATCACCACCACCACCACCATAGCCACAGCTTTGAGGCCATTTTTGATATTATGTATATACCAACCTGTAAGCTATTGATGCCAGATGTACTTGATTTTTTTTGAGAGAGACAGATTGTACCATTGTAAACTTTGATGTACAGATATATATGATGACATTTTGGTTTATTGATGTGTTATGGATGTTTTTAGTATTTCTCATATGTTTTAATGATATATGATTAATGTGATGATGTTTATGATGAGGTTTATGATGTGAATGATTATGCTATGATGATGCTGTTGGATGATTATGATGTGAATGATGTACGTTATGATGATGTTGATGATTATGTTACAACTTTTTCATTATGGTGTAATGATGTATGCCATAACATTGGGTTGTGTCTTGGTTGTTAGTTTCTATGTGTATTGTTATTCATAGAAACTAATGTGATTGGTGTATGGTAATGTTAATGGTTGTTGTTATATGTGATTGTTTGTGATGTGATTGGTAGGTGACGAAGGAATGTGACAAAGGAAATGGCTGAGCTAACCTCAAAAGACCCCATGTAAAATGAGTGATACCTGCATAGCCCCTATTTTAAGGGCCTCAAGCCAATGTAGTTCTTCCTAAAAGGGAGGAAGGAGTCAAGGTTATGGATGGGGTCGAACTAGGTTAAGCCATGGTTAAAGGTTGAAATGGTTTGTCCATCAGGTAGATGAACAAATGGATGTGGTCGAGCTTACCCCAAAAGATGTCATGTAATTTGAGTGTTGCCTACATAGCCCATATTTTAAGGGCCTTAGACCAATGTAGTTTAGGCTAGGAGTCAAAATGGTTGATAGTTGGTTGATGATTGGTTTGGACTAGGTTAAGTCATGGTCAAAGGTAAAATGGTTTGTCCATCAGGTAGATGAACAAATGGATGTGGCTGAGCTAACCCCAAAAGATGTCATGTCATCTAAGTGTTTCCTGCATAGCCCCTATTTGAAGGGCCTTAGACCAATGTAGTTTAGGCAGGTTGATAGGTTGGTTTGGTCAGGTTATAAATGATGAGGGTATGATGATGTTACAGCCTTTTCCATATTATGTAATGGTGTATTCTGTAACATTTGCTAAGTGGTCTTTCATCCCTAGCAAGTGTCCATATCAGTGATGGATGTATGCTAAAAATGAAATGAGTTGATTTATGCTTCAGCAAGTAATGGTTTATGCTTAACATAAATTGTGTCTGGTTGATAGTTGCCATGTGTATTATTTTCCATAGAAACTATGTGAAATGGACTATGCCATGTTAGTGGTCTGAAAAAGGTTTGGGTTTGGTTTGGTTTGGTTGAAAAAATGATTTGGTTGAATGTGACAAAGGTATGGATAAGAAGTGAAAGGCGCATTGCTCTTTCATTGAAAAGGACCATAATGATAGCATAGGTAGGGGGTTTTTAGAAACAAAAGTCCCATTAATGCATTACGTCGTTGACCATTAGTTGTGTTAGAGAAGTAATCAAATCACTTTGACATTAAAATGAGCTTGAAATCCCTTGAATAGGTGATGTGATATGTTAGGATAGGGTAACCCCTTTTAGGTAGGGATAACTTCACCCCTTTTTATAAGAGACCCTGAGAACGACTACAAGTCAAGTCCATGACCCCTTTTTTTTTTGGTAGATTGATCGATGCGAGAAGTCTACATGGGGATTTCATTTTGTTTTGTGGTCATTTGTGAAGTTGATCGATGCGGGAAGCTTTTGAGAGAGTGTTATTTGTAGCAAGATTTAGGCATAGCCATCCTTTGAGGGAGTGGTCTATATTGTGATTTGTATGTTGAATGTCTTTGAATAGCTATCCTTCAAGGGAGTAGTCTATCAATTACAACAATTATGTAGCTATCCTTTGAGGGAGCAGTCTACATTTATGATTTTATGACCTTTTGATATTTTGACATCTCAACTTATTTTTGACAGAATTTTTAGTCATGGACAAGACTATAGAAGTTTGAGGGCTCCCTTTTATTAGGACAAAGAATCCATACTTTATAAAAGGGTTACATAGGGTTTGCTTTAGGGAAACAGGGTTGAAAGGAATGAGGATGAAGATGACAGGGATTACTCAAGGGACAAGCTCAAATTAAATGTCAAGTGAATGAGTACTTGACTAATAGTAGAATGGTCATAAATGTAAGGCATTAAGAGGCTCAGGTTCTGGTCAGCCTTCGAAAGAAGATAGATGATAAGTCCCTGATCCATACTTGTGTGTGATGATGTAAGGTCTGAGCCAATTAGGAGAAAACTTGCCTCATTTACTTCTTTCCATATTGGTCACGTGTTAAAGATGATTAAGAAGTTGGTTTATGTTTGGTTTATTCTTGGTTGGGGCTGGGTCGAGGCTTAGTCGATGCTTGGTTGGTTGATGTTTGGTCGAGGCTTGGTTGAGGCTTGGTTGATACTTGGTCGAGGCTTGGTTGAGGCTTGGTCGAAGCTTGGTCGAGGCTTGGTCGATGTTGATAGTTAGGATAAAGTCAAATTCCCCTAGTCACTTATGTGACAGGGAGAATGCCTGACAAACTTAGTTTGAGAGGGCAAGATCCTGATCTTCCATGTTGGAGGTTGGAATCTCAGAATGACTGAAAGTGATGGAGGCAATGGTTGGTAATGATGTGACCAAAGCAGCCAGTGGTTGGGGGTCTTCGAGTTGAGCTTCACTATTTGTAAGGCTTTATTCAAGGCTTGATGATGTTGTGGAAAGGTTTATATGAGGTCATACAAAGATGCCTTCACACAAGTTTGGTGAAGTTGTTTCACCATGGGGTCATGAATTGGTTTTGAAAAAGTTGGTCGAGATGTGCCCAAGATTGAAATATTGGGTCTTAGTTGTGGTGAGGGCTTGACGAATGGATATGTTTGGGGGAGAGAAACCTTTTCTTTCCCTTTATCCTTCATGATTTGTGACCTGTTGGCCACATTGATGGTGTTGATTTTGAATAATGGGGTAAAAGGTGATAGAGGAACCACAGTCTTGCATTGAGATCCTGATTTAGGTGATGAGGTTTGAGAGGCATGGGATGGTGTCGATGGTTTGGTTAAAGGGTGGTCAAAAGGATACTTGATGAAAAATGTGTCCTTTTTGAAGTGTTGATTAATGATAGCTTTAAGAGTGCAACAATGCTCAGTGTCATGTCCAGGTGTGTGATGATACGTACAAAATTTAGTGTCGTCGAACCAAGATGGTTTTGGTCTGAGAGTTGATGAGTGTGAACGTGAGGAGGTTTGGGAGATATGAGATAGTGTTGGAGATTTGTTGATAGTATCCTTAACAAGAGGGGTGTCTTTATTGATGAAGTGGTGGATGACAACCTTACGGGCACAACAATTTTCAGTGTCATGCCTAGGTGTGTGATGATATAGGAAAATTTTTTGTGTCTTTGAACCAAGGCAATTTTGGTCTGAGAGGTTGAAATGGTTTGATAGGTAGAAGAGTGATTTAGAGGATTGCAAAATTCAGTGTAATAGCAAGGTATAAGAACTTGCTAATGGGTTTGCATGTTGTGTTGTAGTAAAATTTGACAACTTCTGTTTAGACATTGTCGAGGGAGTGTTTTGTATCATCTTTTTGTTTGGTGGTGTGGCCAGACATGTAGATGACACTTTCATGGTAGGAGGCATTGGATGTTTTGAAGGAGGTATGTTTTTGTTAGGTGTTGGTCATAATGGAGGTGATTTATTTTTGATAGGTGAAGAGAGAAATGGAGGCAACTTGTTGTTGATAGGTGTTAGAGTAGGAAGCACTCCTTTTAAGGTGGATGGATGAGCGCCAAAAATGGAGGGCAATGATGATGGTGGGATAAAAGTTCTCTGATGTGGTTTAGTAGCCTTATTTGGTTTAGTGTGAGGACTACTATTGTGGGAGGCAAGGTTCAATTCTACCTTCACCGAATCTTCTTCAGTCGAAGTGGGTGAGGTGGCTAATTCCTCTCTCGATGGAGAAAGGATTAGAGAGTTTGGATCTTTAGGTGGAAAGAGCATGGGGATGATGATGGCTTCTGCATGTGGTTAAGGTGCAGGAAAAGTATGATCCCCCATTGTTGATAAGAAGGATGAAGGTGAGGCAGCTAGTGTTGGAGTCGTCAAGGCATCCTCCAATATAAGAGAGGTCGATGGAGGACTAACAGGAGAAGATGGTTCATCCACCTACGAAAGAGAGATAGGAGAAGGGGATTCTTCCACCTGTGATGGATGAATAGGTTAGCTAACCTCTCCAAGTTGTGAGAGAGGTTGGTTAGGCATGGAAGGAGAGACTGTGTTGATTGTGCATATGTTACGCTCTTGGGAGTCATCGGCCATAGTCTGCATGTTGTTTTGGCTAGGGGGATGGTTGGGAAAAGGTTGTCTAAAGATGTCTATATTTTGATTGGGTGGCACATTTGGGTTGTCCAAGATGAGATCACCTTTATCAAGCATGTCCTGAATGATGTTTTTGAGAGTCTTACAGTTGCCTATTTCATGGCCTTTGACACGGTGATAATTGCAGAAGTCATTTTCCCTGTACCATGTAGGGATAGGTTTTGAGGGGTCAATTTGAGGTGGTCAAATTTGAGGGAGATTGAGGACCCCCTACTTGACAAGTTTATCCAAAATAGAAGCGTATGATTCTCTTATAGGAGTATACTGACACTGTATATATCATTGTTGGAATTGTTTAATGATGTAGTCTAATGTGGAAGGCTGAGATTGGTTAGTTGTTGTTGATGATGGTGATCTAAAGACCATAGTGTTTGCCACTCCCTTGGTTTTGGAGTGGGAAGAAGTAGATTTGGATGAAGAATGGTCATTGGATTTTGTGTTGTTATTTTGCAACTTGACCTTGTCCTCTTCGACCACGCAGAGTTCAAGCTTTCAGGCCATGGTGAAAGCTTCATCAAATGTGTGGAATGTTTAGACCCACAAAGTAGAGGAAATATGTTTGGTGCACACCTGTGAAAAGAGCTTGATGAGCTCGGGTTGAGGTAAAGAAAAGAAGAGTTGGTTGATTAAGCCTCTTCAACAGGCAACAAAATTGGCTATGGATTCATTGTCAAACTGTCTGATAGAGTATAGATCTATGATTGAGACCTTTTTGGTGATATTGATCAAGAAGTGGTCAAGGAAAAGTTGGGCCAATTGGGTGAATGTGAAAAGAGAGTGTCTAGTGAGAGAGCTGTACCAATCAAGGGCACCACCAGAAAGTGACATGGGGAATGTGTATAGCAGTAATGCATCATCATGTGCTATCAAGTAACAAGCATGTCTGAATGCTCATAGATGTTGCTATGGGTCTTCCTTACTCTAGAAACAAGTAAACTTGGGAAGTTCCCACTGACTGGGATATGGTCGGATTGGGACTGAGGAATGAATGGGTTTGTTGTAAATTTGTTCATATGAAAGAACATTGCTTGAACCAGAAATTGAGGTCTCAAGATTAGACATTTTGTCCATCTGCATTTTTATTAGATAAGCTGACAGATTTGTTGGTGGGGCACCCCCTAGGTTGTGAGGTTCTTGGAAGGTGCTAGAAGGGGTGTATGACGTAGTCGATTGTGCTTGTATGGGTGCAATGTACTGATAACTAGCCATAGGGATAGAAGTGGAGACCAAGGGTGGTTGTGTTGTGAAGGTAGAAGTCATGACTAGGCTTGATGTCACCAGAGGTGGTTGGATTGTGGCAACACTAGCCAATGGATGTGTAGCCACCCTGGTGTTGATGGGAGTAAAAGTAGGTGAGATGGAGACAACTAGATTTTGGAAAGGGGTAGAGGTTTGTTGAATAGTCTGCAATTGATGGGAGCTGAAACCCTAATGGAAGTGGGCCTAGAGATAGAAGGAGAAGCCACACTTAGAATATTAGTCATGGTCTAGTTATTAGTCAAGGCGACAACCTGGGTGTCTATGGGTTGAATGACAAAGGTGGTTGATATAGTTACCGTCTCAAACAAGGTAGTTGGCATCCCATAAATTGGGTTGCCTAAAGAGTCTCACATTTGACTGTGCACAAGATAAAGTTGAAGGGCCTTGAAATTAAGGTCAAGGAACCTTTGGAAGTCTTATTCCCCTTCAAGGACAATAGGGGGCTGAGTCGGGGTTGGTTGGGTAGGAGTTCATTCGGTCTCTAAATAATACTCCATTAGAGGACTGGTTATGGAAGCTGAAGGTGGGAGTGGTTGTTGCCTTGCGTGGTCAACAAGAGTCTTGGTTTGACTATGTGTCAAAACCATCCAAGGCAAAAAAAAAGGGTCAGGTTTCAAAAACTATGTTTTTCTAGTTTCAAAAACTCAAAATGTGGTTTTGGTAGAAAAAGGGTCAGGTTTTAAGGCTGTTTTGGAAAAAAAGTTGTTGATAGTGACCGACGTCGATAGAAAAACTGATGTCAGTGAAAAAAAAGTTGCTGACGTCAGTGGAAAAACTGATGTCGGTGACTTTGTGTTTCTAGAAACTCATAAACTAAAAGTTTTTGGAAGAAATAAGAAGGTCTGAGTTGTTTTCAGCTCTCAGAATATGACCTCACCAACTCAAAAAAATTAGATACAGATAGAAAAATGGATGAAGACAAGCAGACCCTAAACATTAATTCCTAGGAATAAATTTTAGATTCTTGTTGGCTTATGCCTTAGAAGAGTGTGTTTGGAAAGTTGGCTTGTAGAACAGGGCTTGGAAGAAGCAGTCTAAGGTTGGTTTTGGGTTAGTTTCAGTGCTTAAGAGTCTGTGTTACGTTCCATATGTGGCCTAGTGCTAAGGAGCAAGCTCCCCTCACTTCACGAGCCCATAGATAAGCTGGGTTACTTAGCCAGTATATACTTCCCCTAGAGTTTATACTCTGCCAGAGAATAGAGTGGGCTCTCCCCTTGGTAGTGAAGTCCAAGTAGGATTGCTAGGAAGGGTAAAGTATCTGCTAGGTGATGAAATCCTAGTTGAACCTTGTCTAAGCTATGTTTTGATGTTTAGTTTGTGAAAGTGGTCAGGTTGTGTAACATAAGTGCACTATGATTAATTCATAATGTGGTTTTAAGCTACTAGGTGAGCTAAAAACGCATGCAAGCAGAAATGAAATGCAAAAGATTTTTAAGCCCAAATTGAAATGTGTGTTCAGATGTAGACAAGTGGAGAAAAGGTTGAAGAGTATGAATTTCACTGCTCTAGATGCAGGAAAGAAAGAAAAAGAAGGATTCTTTTTAACTTTGCTGATAGTGTCTTTTGGAAGAGAAAGAGGAAAAGGATGCAAGAAGAGACCTAATGCACCTATATGAAAAGTTTTCTTTTAGAAGAAAAAGTATGAACCCAAGGAAAAGTCCTATGGTCCCATCAGGCGTGCCAGAATGTTTCCAACTAATTTTGCTTTTCCACATTCAGAAGGTAAAAGAAACTAAAGTAATGGTCAAGGGTTAGATGATACCCGGATGAGGTCTGTGCACCATATCCAGATGACTGAAGGGACTCCTCTTTGGCTGTGGAGGATGACACCTATAGATAAGAGGGACTTAAACAAGAGAACTATTAGATAGGTAGGTTGTGGACTGCCAAGCAATGCTTGATCCCAGAAGTGCAAAGACTTCCTGGAAGGGTGAGAGTCCACTGATTGATAAAGAACAAAATGTTGCTAGAAAAGGAAATGATAAAAGACTAAACAAAAGAAATAGAAACAAATGCATACCTGTATGTGGCAATCTATCTTCCACAGTTGCTAACATCGGTTAGTTTGCCAGTGTTGATAGGTCAAGATCACCGACGTTAGTTATCTACCGATGTCGGTAGGGGCAATGGGCCTAGAGGCTAGCATTGATCGGGGAAATGGGGTTTTGGATGAGTTTCAGGGCTGTCTGTGGTCAACAAAATAGTTTGGGATGTCTATGGGAGTTTTAGTGGCTTGTGTTGGGTTTGCAGGTCAGAGAGTGTGGCCTAAAAGAGGGACCAGATAGAGGATAGGGGTAAAAGGGAGATAAGGATGAGAGAAGGATTTTTAACCTCTCTAGGAAGAATAGGTTGGGTTGTGTCAATAGTGCTTGGAAATGGACAATAGGTTGATTACCAAATGGATTTAGAAGAATACTAAAATATAAAGTAGTAGAAATACTTAGCTATGGGTGGAGAGGCAGAAGTGTAGGAGGACTATTTTTGTTGTGGCTAATGTGGGAGATGTCATGCAATCTTCAATCTAGTTTGGAATGACTAGTGCAGAACCTCTAAGCCTAGAGAGTGTTGTTGAAATGTTGATGCTTGCAAGAAGTTGAGGAGTGAGAGAGCTTGAAGCCTACAACAAGAGAATTCACCTTTATGGGGGGAGCAACAGAAGCTAAAATGTAGTCTTAAAGGAATCGACACTGGCAAAACCACCAACGTTAACCAAATACTGATTGACGTTGGCAACTGAAGAATGGGAAAAGAGGCTATTTTTAGCCTTATGCCCATTCTTGCAACTGCCAGGTCTAATTATCATTGGAAAATGGTTGAAGGTGGATTAAATTAGTGCGAGAGGCTAGTGGGAGGGATGAAATGGGGTTTAAGCAATTAAGATTTAGCATGGGGTGAGGAAGGCATCCAAGGAAAGGTATCCAAGGTGGGGTGAGGTGGCATGGGTGATGTGGCAAGGGGGTGTTATTAATTTAAAATAGTTAATTTATTTTAAATTAATAATTGTGTGGGTTAGGAAAGTTTAGAAGGTGGACCAAGGAGACCAAGGGGGAGGATGACCAAGGGATAGACATGATTTCGGTGTCTACAGGAGGATATATCCACTCTAGGGAATGAGTTTTAGGTAAGGTTTGAATAACTAGGTGCTAGAATAGTAGGTAGATCATTAAAATTGTTAACCATGTGTGAATGGGTGAGTGAATCCTACAGAATTTAAAACCTAGATGAGTTGGATGGATGGAACCTACGCCAAAGTGGGTAGACATTAAAATAAAATACAAAATATGTAAAATTAAGGAAAAAAAGAATGCTCTATGTTCTAAATAATGGTTATTTTCTAGTTGATTTGTTTGTGGAGAAGTGTTTTAACACTAATGTTTGAACCTAATAGTTATT
Source organism: Torreya grandis (assembly GCA_037957365.1). Lineage (NCBI taxonomy): Eukaryota > Viridiplantae > Streptophyta > Pinopsida > Cupressales > Taxaceae > Torreya > Torreya grandis. The sequence continues at coordinate 1,874,031 of JARHVA010002399.1, forward strand.
ACACACTTACATATGTAAAAATAATAAGAGGATTTGGGGAAGAACTGTTATAGTAATCTTTCAGATCTCAACTAAAATATGTTACCATTTAGAGTTGTTTTTTCACACCCTTATTTGATAGATTATAGATTAAATCAAAAAGGTCTCTAAGATAGCTATGGATTACACCTAGAAATATATATCAATCAAAAATACTTGTGCACACTTAGATGATTGAAACAATCTACGTAATTACATGAGATCAATGACACTTGTTAATTATCCATTACATATTACACATATTTAAATAAACATACATAAATAATAACAAAAAGAATTATCCTTATATTTTTCACTCTTTAAATTACTAAATCAAATAACCATGAAAATAAAAAATAGCTAATTAAAATACAAGTGAATTGGAAAAACATCAACATAGTTGCATGAAAATCAAAAGACTTCTTCCTATATCATTAAATGTATAACCATAAAATACAAAAGGATTAAAAGTATAAATAAATCTGGGGATGGGTCACTTCATCCCTTAAATCCATAAAAAAATCAATGTTACATGTTAATAATTATAATGTGATTTATAATTGATGGAAATCCTGCATGTATAGTTACAATTGTTCATAATTATATTTATAAAAATAGATTTTATATTATATGCAAATGCAATGTGTGCATGCTTAAAAAATTACTTAACTAATACATGCATATGCTATATATAAATAGGCTTTAGTTATACTAGTTAACACTTCATGCAATATACATATAAAATTAACCTCATAAAACTAATGTTTAGCTGAAGTTGATAGTTGCATGGTTGAAGTTGAAGTTATAAAAGGAAATAAAGTAGCCAGTTGGGTCAAACTATTTATTATGGCCATAGCCCTTTTATTTGACTTCTAATCTTGGTAGTTTTTTTACAAGTGCCATGATGTATCCTGATGATGTCTATATTTAGAAGAGACAAACTATTTACTATATTGACTTATACCAGTAAGCATGCATGTTCATCTTTGGTGGCCATAAACTCTTCCTAATAAATGTCTACTCCATAACCTTCTTCCTTTAAAATTTGATTTTTTATTCAATTTATTTTAATGTAAACCCTTATTCCTTTACTTGAAATTAGTAGAAACATGTTGAAGTAATTGGTTACAATTAGATCTACTTAATAATTTTCTTGTAGAGTCCCTTGCTTGAAAGATTTTTGATTCATATATAATCTACAAGATTAACTTCTCATGTTAAAAAAACTTTGGGATCAAATTTTATATGCTTGAAACATAGTCCTTAACCTCTTGTGTTTGGTTTACAACTAAGTTGAGAGAATTAGCTACTTATAATGGTTTTATCAAATCTAAATGGATATAAGCCTTATTAGTTGTATATAATACAAGCAAATTCTATTTATTTTCATCTTCCTTTAAAGAATTAAACAATTTTATTGTCTCAAAAATATGAGGAGCTAGATCTTCTCTCATTAAACTAATAACATCCAAAATTTGGTACAACCAAAGGGTTTCAATTTGAACATCATCTTCAATTTCTCTAGGAACACTAACATTTTTTTTTTGGTTCACTTACCTATTCAAGCTCTTTCTCTAGCTCTCACCAAGCATGTTCGATTCCCTCATGAAGCTCTATGAAAGATTTTGTTTAATTCATATAGTAAGACTTGAAATATTAAATATAATGGGACTCACCTAGACTCTTATTATTACTCTTTAACAAATATAAAACATCCTTTCTCTCTTCCAAAACTAAACCTTTGTTAGTGTCATCCTCACTCTTCCTCTTTTTGACTCATTGGATGATTCTTGTGGATTTATGAAATATAGAACTCACATTGGGAAGTTTCATTATCAAATAATTAGGTTTTTAGGAAGATTGGGCCTCCAAATCAGCAACCCACTATGAATTACCAATTGGGTAGAGTTAATTGGATGAGTGTCTTGAGAAGAAGTCTTAGCCATAAAGTCCCCTAAGGATTTCATTAAAGCATGTGATTGAAATGGGTCTCATAATGATGGATAAAAGATTTTTGAAAAATTTATACCACCAAACTTAGGAATTAGATTAATGGTATACATAATCTTGTTCATTCCATATTTATTCAATGGAAAAACATAAGTATAATGGGTGAAACTAGAAGAAGGCAATGCCAATCCTAATTGGGTAGAGAAAACATGAAACTAGGCACTTACCATGACTCCTATAGTTTTCTTGAATATGATATTTTTATACTTAAGAGTGGTAGTGGGAGTAGTTATTGAGGTGAAAAAATTATAATTATAAATAGTAGGGGCTTGATAAACAATCCCAATACTAGAAACAACTAGATTTGTGTAAATAATAAGACTAAAAGAAATAAAAACCAATGAAACAATAGTAGTAGAAGAAATAATAGAAACCAGAATAACTTTAGAAAAAATAGGGATTGAGGTAGTTTAAGGAGAAGCATCCTCACCTAACATGTCATCCCCAAGTGGTGCTCTTCATTTTAATCCTTAAAGGCATAAGACTTCAGACTTATATAGATATTTGTCCTATTCTTCATCCTCAAGTTCCATCTTGATGGAAATTTGTCATTGGCTTATTGGTTCCTCTTGTATTAGATATTAATCAATTATATCCACAAGGATACAAAGGAATTTAGGATTTATATTATATAAAATTATAGTTTTGTTATGCAAGGGAGAAGTCTTCTGAGTGGAGGAAGAAGTAACATCCACACCTATGGTAGTCAAAACTAAGTAAGTAACAATAAGGCCTTCTTCTTATGCATCATAAGAGTAAATACAAACTGGTTTCTCTTATCTTCCTAGAAAAATAATAGTATATTTAATTAATTCCACTTATTTTTTGCTTCATATCCCTCATTACAAGTGGTGGTGTTTGAGATGGTGCTTCTTATGATGAAATTTTAATAATTGAGGTTTCTTACACACTAAGCTATTACTTGACTATTGTCATTACCATAGGTGGTGGCTTGAAAGAAGTTACTTGGTCTTGTGGCTATTGGTAACTATGGTAGGTGCATTATTATTTAGTTTCCCATCCCTTAGGAGGATAAATATTAGTGTGTGCATCGATAATTATTATAGAAGGCTCTACCTAAATCATTATTAGAATCTCCTCATTTAAACCAGTTGCCTTCACTCTCTTTATAACCTTAATGTAATCCTTTACATTCAAAAATATGAAATCATGGTCATAATAAATATGTTTTTATATTATGTCAAGGGCTTAGATGTGCTTATGGATTAGGCCATGAGGATCCCAATCCCTATGTGGTAAGAAATCTAATGAACAGTACTCTCTATTATTGCCAACTTCTCTAAAGTGTTTCATGATGGTATAACATATCCATACAATCATCAAGGAAGAAACATAAAATAGTCCTTTCTTATTTTCCTTTTTATCTTCATCCATGTTCCACCATACTTGGTAGGCCATCTCCTACTCAGCTAATATTTTGTGGACAAACTTGGGGAGGTGCAATGGAGAAACCTTGTTTCCCATGATCATCATGTAATTAGGGTAGAAATATTAACCCACTAGACATAATGTCTTTCTTATATTATCTAGTATTCTTTTAGACACCCCATTTTGGTAATAAATATGTTCCAATAAGACTTCAAATTTGGTTCTACCAAGTAGTAAAAATTAAGCTTAGGAATCATTTAATGTCCCAATTGTGTCTACACATAGGATATTAGTACACAAAATCATGTTGAGGCATCTATTTTTGGGATTTTACTTGTATGAAAAAGTAACCTCTCATAGATTCATCTCTAGTCAAGTTAAGACCTAGAAAATTAACAAATTGGCCTTTAGATCCATTAAGCAGGGCACTTAAACAATTCTTAAAATACAAAAATGTTAAGAAAAATGAATTAATTAATAAAATAAAATTCAATTCTTAAATGAATTTCTATGTGAAATTAGTAAAAACTGATTTGTAAAAATTAAATTGTATTAAAATTAAGGCCATAATGATGTCATCATCTTCAAAGTAAAGGAATTGAAAATATTTCTATTAAATACTTAAATTCAAAAATAGAGATCCATGCTTAATAAATGGAATCTTTATACTGAATATTAATTATTTTTCCCCTCTTTAACTTAACTAGGGTTAAACTAAAACTATCCATAGTTAAATATAACCTAACTACACTTGGTTTAGATTTAGTTGGACAACCTATAAATAGAACGGCCAAGGCCATTCTCAAAAACATCTCAATCCAAATTTATAATGTTGAATTTTTGAAAGCAAAGCTTTTTTGTAATGTTATAATGTAATTTTTTGATAGAGTGTTACATCTTTCCAAAACCAAGACAAACATTAGAAAAGTGAAAAGAAAAAATGATGCAAGGAGCACTATTATTAAAGACTCTTTGAGTAAATGACCAATCACGTTCTTCCAAGGCCAATGTGCAAATCTTACTCATAGTGAAGATGAAGAATACTTATTTTATGTTCTTTTATTTGTTACTTTCATTGTTTTCTTTAAGTGGCTAGGCTTGAGGTGTTAGATTTATTTATGTGTTTTTATTGAGGTTTATCATACTAAAACTTGACTAACTCCTCTCTTGGATTTATATCTCACATAATTACATGTTTAATGGCACCACATACCCCACATTCATAATGAGAGCATATTTGGACCTCATTGGAGCCTAGAAGGATTCATTAAGAGACCACATTTTCATCTAACTTTTTTATGTTTTTCCTTTGACTAAAAAATTACAAATTAATTCCTATAATCCTATTAATTTGATAGGTAAAATAATGAAATCATCAAGTGAAACTACAAAATCATCCTATAAAATCACAAATTGTCTTTGTTTGAAGTTGGCTTTGAAAAACTATGAATTCAGGGCCAAAAGTTGTGAAATTGTCAAGACAAACTATGAATTCATGCTACAAGAACCAAAAATTTTCCTTTGTTTTATGGTTAATTATGAAATTGTTTAAAAGTAGATAAATCATCTTTTTGACTTGTGAAATTGTTATTTATAGTTGTGAAACAATGATTTACAGAAGTGAAATCATTATTTTTATCTTTGAAATCATCATTATAGGTTGTAAAATTGTCTTTATAGGTTGTGAAATCATATGTCTAACTTCAAATTCCCTAGAAACTAATGAAATTGCATTTGTCTATTTTCTATGTTTTCTATAGATTTTTCTCACAATTGTGAAATCAGTGAGTTGGAGTGCCAAATCATTAAGACAAATTGTAAAATTGTTTGAGAACTATGAAATATCTCTTTGTAATCTATTGTTAGATTTTGGTTTTTGGTGGTTTTATATGCTTGAACAACTCCATAGTTTAAAGTCGTTATTTAGCCATAAAATCATTCTAGAGAGAAAGTTTTTATGTCTTATTGAGCTAACTTGTAGTATTTTCACCTTGGCTTAAGCACAAATTTTTCCACTAACCTTGTTTGTATATATTTGATCCAATAAAAAAGAATCTTAAAGTGGTTTTAAATCATTTTTCCATTTTCAAAATCAAGATTCAGAGAAAAGGTTAAATTTCATCCACATTTAGATAAGGTGCTTAAAAATCACTTAACAAATTAATCTTTTAGCATTTTAAAGTTTTTACAAGTTCAAAAAAGGTCAAGGTGCTAAAATTTAAATCAAATTTAATTCTATTTTTATTAAAAATAAAATACACTTTAGTTAGAGATCTTAAGGGCTTTTTCAATTCTTATTTGATATTTAGCTAGTTTATAATTATATAGATTAAATTCTTTGTTTTTGGAAAATAAAAACTATAACATGTATGTTCTCCCCCCGTCTCTTTTAGGTATTATTAGGTATTATCATAAATAATGTTTAATATGTTCTCTCCAATATCTAAATGACTTGGGTGACTAAGAAATGGCTTCTAAGTTTTTCCATTTTTCATTTATTTATTTTCTTGCATTTGGATTGTGGGTAGGAGTTCATAACCTCTTCACAAGTTCTTTAAGGGTGAATTGACTTGTGGTTTCATATCCTATCATAATACTAACCTCAATCCCGATGGGGTATATAAAATAGGGCACATGATACAAGTATTACTAGAGGGTTGAGTGGCTAGCTTCTTTGATCCTAATGAAAACCCTGGTCAGGTCTTGTTAAACTTTAGACTCCACTAAGTAGTACACCATTAGAGTTTTTGTGCAAAGGAATAGACATTTTTTTAGTAAGTTAGTAGGTATGAATCCAAATGAATTTATTTCACCCTTTTTTGTCCACACTTGGGATCATCTAGTGCATTTTTAAACTTATAGATTTTTAGTCAACCCCACTTGGTACAAAATTTCTTGCCAAATGTTGAGTGTTACTCATTCTAACTTTCTGCCATGTACTAATACTTGAGATATAGAGGGGGTGAATAAAAAACATACCTATACTCATTCTTTAATTTTTGGATTAACACTTAATTCCTCACAAGCATTGGTATATCGATGGAAACTTTGGCAGAATCTATGCACACCCATGTCAATTTTAGGGATAGGATGAGTCATTTATGTTATTTCTATTTTATTTGATTTAAACATGTGTTTTGAGAATTTTTATTTTTTTTAAAATCAAAATGATTAAATAAACATCACATTTTTCATCACACTTTATCCTAAGAAGTGTTACTCTACCCATTTTGTGTCACTTTTTGCCTTAGAATTTTTACCTTGGAAGCATTTGTGTGTCACTTGTTTAAATGGGACATCATTACACTACCCATTTTGCCTCAAAAATTTTCCTTGGATTTTTTAGTCCAAAACCATTGTCATACCATTTTATTGAAGGAGTGTTATCACCCTTCTTGTTTTATTCCAAAACTTTACCTTATTTCAATCCAAGTTCAAAAGCATATATACCTTTAATTTAAAATGGTGTCGTTATGTTGTCCATTTGGGTCTAGGATGTTATTCATTAGATAAATCCAAGTATTTTGACCTAATTTTATAATTTATATTGAAAATTTTATATTCAAAATTGATTTATCTACACATGAGTCATGATTAATTTTGACTCGGGTATTTACATCTTACCTTTGAATTTTATAACTTGGACTAATTCCTTACTTGATTTAAAAACCCTTTGCCTTAAGATAGGAAGTGGTTTATTTCCATGTGATTCAAGTTAATTTATTTCCTTAAACTAAGGTTTAAACTCACTTTTTAAGGATAAATATAATCATGGCTAGTTTACATTGGAGCCTTGCTTATCACCTGGGCTTGAATGCTTTATTCACCGCTCTTATTTTGATTTCTTGAGATTGACATTCCCAATTAGTTTTAGGTCTATGCCTAGAGTTAATAATTTATACCAAGGTAAATTTTTTCTTAGAAATCCATGTGCCAAGATTAAGTCAAACTGTTTTGAAATATTGTCATTAGAGTTAGATTAATTACAAGTTTTAATTGTGACCTAGTTTTTTCAAAGTCTATCTTTGTGCCTTTTTACCAAATACTGAGCAGTGCCTTAAATTTTTTAAATCTAATTCATGAATTTTAACTCTAAATTTGTGCCTTTTGACCAAATACCTAGTTCATTCTCATTTTAGAACATGATTATATTTTTTTGGAACACTTTTCCAAGACCAAGATTAAAATTTACCTTTCATTTGACCATTTATGTGAAAGATATTATAATATTGGAGATATTTGAGACCAAATTTATATTAATAATTTTCAATAAGATATCCTTTATTGTCTAATTTTAAAACGTTTTTATAAATAGACCAACTACCTATTCCAAGTCCTGTTGTGTTTCAAACCAAGACTTATTCCCAGACTAATGTTGCTTTCAAACCCAGACCTAGACCAAGACCATTTTGTCATTCAAGACCAACCTATTTGGGATAATTTCCAAACCCATCCATGTTTATTATCATATGCTAATACCACCCTTATTTGGTCCAACCAAATTACCAAGTTTTTCCTTTTAATGGTAACAATACCTAATCCCCTACCTATGCCAATAATCTTCTTTTGACCTACATGAGAAACTAAGCTCTATAGCACCCAATTATTACCATTTTAGGCCCTATTACTTTGAATTTCATGAGTAAGTAATCTCCATATCACCCAATTATTACCATATTAGGCCCTCTTCTTTTAGCCTACATTAGTAACCAAGCTTCACAATGCCCATTAATTGTCATTCAAAGCCCTTCCAAATTTGGTAGCTCAGTTACATAATTGACTAGATGGATCAAAATTACCATCCCAAATCGACAGATAGTCTTTATTGAGCCCATATTATATGATATTATTTACAAAGAGCTCATTATTGAACCACATGTCATTCTTCATCCATTTTCAACTTTCCCCCACTTTATAAAATCCAAGATAGTCTTTAAACAATAATAGATTCAATCATTACCTCTACAAGAGCCATAATATAAAGACCAAAATGTGTTCAAAACTAATATTTTACAACAAATTTTAAGCCAAATCCAAGATAACCAACCAATCTATGATGTTTTTTTTGAAATGCCTATTTGTAGTGAGCTAACCTATGTTGAATCACCTTTTGAACCTTTTCATTTAGTTAACAAGTCTCACTTCGACAAGCCAATATTTATTGAGTCACCCATTACTAATCATAATAGCCTTTAGGAAAATAATTATTTTTACCATTACTCTATTTTTAAGGATCCTTACTTTAACAATCTAGTCTTTGTGGAGTTACCTATTGACCATTTTCCTTTTTCTGAGAAGCCTCACTTTGACAAACTAGTCTTTGTGGATCCCTTCTTTGTTGAGATATTTATGAAGGTCCCATTTGTAAACCTTAGGACATTACTCATCCAATACTAATAATTTAACATGACATCTTTACCACCACACTAGATGAATAATCAACATTAAAGTCACGTTTTATTTATGAAATGATATCATATTTAGCATTAGAAGTAGAATAAATGTTAGTCTCAACATCAGATTTAGAGTCATTTGAGTTAAACTCAACTTTATAATTAGAATAAATTTGAGGATGTTATGTGTAGACACCTAAATATAGCCACCAATGGCCATCAATCGAGATTTTGGCCAATTTCCACCAAAATGTATAATTTGGCTTAAAAACACTAAAACACATTAAATGAGTTAAAATTGATATATTCAAGTGTTGATTTTTACTAGGGTATCATTAAATAGGGAAATGTAATTTATGAAGTAGCTAACTTTGATTAGATCATTTTCAGTGAAAATGACATTTTCACACCTGGGTGGTCTGGATTACTCTTTTTTATCAAATTTCTTATATGAGACACGTGCCTTTCTTATTTTGCATTGGTAACATTATAAATGGGATAATGGTTATAATGCATCTAAAATCAACTTCCAATTCTAATCTAGTCAAATGTCAAACCAATAATATCACATTTGGATCAATTTGATTAATTTGTGCTCAAATTCCCAAGGTTTTTCATCAAAGTTGACTAATCATGTTTAAGGTTAATTAAACCAAATCAAGATATTAAGTTAATTTTCCATGTATCTTGTTGAATAAATATTTTTTTGAAATTTATTTTCATTAACTACATCATCAAATGACATCATCTTATGGGGTGTCATCCACAAGCTATAAATGACATAAATATCTGAATTAACGCCTCTCATGCTTCATTAAGACCGTCCATGCCTAGTTAATGCCCCTCTATCCCAAATATTGATGAACCTATTTATGAATTTTAATTACATAATTAAATTAATCCTTAGCCACACATCTTCATCTTGAGATGGACAATTTAGGTTGATTCTAAACCATTTTAAAAATATATAAATAGGAGGCCTTATCTATTGATTTTTAACCTATTTTATACCAAATTTATAATGCCCAAATGAATTCAAAATCATTGCACCTTAGTGTTACAATGTCCAAATGTTAAAGAGATGGAGGTAGACACACTTCATTGATGTAGATTTCATGAGCATAAATTGAGTAAGTCACTACAACAAGTATTTTGGAGCATCTAAATAAAGTGAAGGAAGGTCTTTATTTCATGTCTTAGTTGTGTTTTCCATTTTTATTTTATTAATGAAGCTCCTCCTTTGAGATAGGCATAGGGTGTTAGTTTAGTGTGTTTTGATTGATTTATTTTATTCACTAACACAATACTAATCTCTCCTTATTGCAATTTTATGTTCACAAATGGCACACCTAATAAATTTGGTCAAAATACAATTACAAGCAACATACTAACCATTATCATGCAGGATATTAGAGTTTGGAGGAAAATAGGATAAAATTTTGAGAAAAAATCTATTTTTTCTAAGCCATGGTTTTGTTTTTAGGACTATGAATCCCAACTCACCTATCCACCCCAACTCAACTATCAACCCAACTCACCTATCCATCCCAACTCACCTGTCAACCCAACTTGATTTCCAACATGAGAGCTAAAATATTAATGTCATTTACTCAAACTCTTAAGTGCTTCAAAGTAGGTCATTGTAATATTATTATTTTTAAGTTAAAGGGGTAGTTTGGAAGTAAATTTAAATGCTTTTGAATAACCACACACCTTTTAAATTGGGTTTAAAAATAACTTGATCAAAAATCATGCATAGTTCAAATTTGGCTTAAAATAAACATGTCATGTTTCTCAAACATTTGAATTGGTGCCTAAAATGAACCTAATATTTAGTTAAGTCTTAGGTATTTTTCATTTAGTGCTTAAAACACATCATAAATCAAACTTTTTCAATTTGGTGTTTTAATCATGAATCTAGGCTAAGTCTTGTATCTTTAATTTGGGCTTAAAATGAACTTAGGTTTTTATTGCTTCATGTGGTATTTTTTTATGTACGATCATTTCCATTTTTACTATAAAGCCAATGGGATAGTAATGAACTTAATCACACATTTCAAATTTGGTGAAACAAATCAACATCACTTCAATTATTTGCAAACGTGCTTGTTAATTATTTTAGAAAAAGAGATGTGTGTGTATTCTCTCCCATCCATCCCCTTTAGGAAAATTTTGGGATCAAAAGTGACATCTCATCATAATTTGATCCTAGTCCAAAGCATATAAATAATGTCATCTAAAGCACTCCCCAAAAACTCACAATAGTTTGGGTGATCTTGAAATGACCCTAAATTATTTCTATTAAGTTATTTATTTTTATGCAAACTTGACTTGTGAGGGGGACTTCATTACCTCCCACAAGTTATATATCGAAGCTTTGACCCAAGGTTTCATTTCCTAACATTGACTTCAACCACTCCCATTATAATCAAAGGTTGAGTGGTTAAACCACCTTCTAGTGTTGGATTTATACAAGGGATGTATCTACACATTAGACATCGCACTACACTAAGCAAGCAATGGATGTAATGATTGCAAAAAGGATAAGACCTTTTTATAATAATCCAAGTGCCATAGACACCTAAATAAAGTGATGCTTCTCTTATTTATTAATGTGAAAGTTGGTAGACATGGGATCCACCTAAAAATGATTAAAAATCAATTAATATTGGTCAACCCCACTTTACCACACCCTTAATAGGAATTTGGATGATTTACTTGTATTTTGTCATTTATATACTTGGTATTTTGAGACTAAAACTTATTTATTTGTTTATAAACCATGTCACAACCTATTTTTTTATACAATACTCTTTCGTCTAAAGAGGTGTTATGCTAGCCATTTTACACCACACTTGTGCCTTGAAACTTTTGCTAAACTTATTTGTGTGTGTATTATTTGAGTTGTAGAGGGTAGTGTTATGCTACCCAAAACATGTCAAACTATTTTGACTTTTAATATTCAAAACATAACATTGCACACATCATTAAATCATTCTTATGCTATTAGGCTTCTCAATTTGTTTCAAAACTTGTTTACCATTACATCAAAAACCATTTGTTTTAAACCATGTCATGAGTACCATTTGGACCTTGTTTATGTGTCATTATGTTGTCTAATATTGTTTAGATTATTTGGTAAAATATTAGTCTTAAACATTGAGTTTTCAAATAACCTTGTCAATTTTGGATTCAAACATTGATTGATTTATATTTAGGCTTCAATTTGTGGGTTGATACATATATATATTTCTTTTGGGTTTCATAACTTCAGCTAATTGATTACCCAAATTTGAAGAATATTAATTATTTATTTGTTCAATGCCTATCCTCATAACTGTTTATGACTTTGTTTGGGATAACATAGCCTTTCTCCAAGATCCTTTTGCCTTATGGATTATACCAACTGATCATGTTTATGTTTGATTTTGTGTGCTAGGTCTATGTCAAAGTTTTTTCTAAACTTGTTAAATTAAATTAAATTGACATCAATCTTTTGTTTCAAGTCTATATTTTGACACCATTGGACCAAAAGTCCTAGCATAGCCTATATGAGCCTATCTTTTGACTCCACATTTGGATAAAATACCTAGTGACTCTTTTTCCTTTCCTAGTTTAAACCTTGTTTGGAACACTCTTACATGCCAATTTTTATTCACATGCTTGACCTTTTTTATGTATGAAATTTGATGTTAGACATTTGATGTTAGAATATTTTATTATAAATCTTATCAAAAACCATTTTAGAGATACAGATCCATGATCAAATCATTGTTTGGAAATATTTCTCCACTTTCACTAATATAGACCTAGTTTAAACCATTTATCCTTTGGATATAGTCTTTTAAAGTTTTCAAAAATCTAAGACTTTTAATTTAGATATTTCATCATTTATGTAGATATGTCTAGATACACTTATGGTAGAGTCATTTACAATCCAACTTATGATATAATAGCTACACAAAATCCCACTAAGAACCCCTATAGAGAAATATTTGCTAAGGATTTTTATTATTTTCCCTAAAATAATCCATATGGGGAACATAGCCATAATCTAAATCAAATTACCAATTAGGATGATATATTTTATGAGTAAGAATTTGAAGACCCAACTACAAATAATATTATTTAGGATATGGATATATACCCTCTTTACAATAATCAGTACATAAAAGATATTCAAAACCTAGCTTATGATTAAACTCAAGATTGGGATGATATGGTCAATGAGGCAGCCTTAGATGCTTTGGCATGTATGAGTAATAAAGCTCCACAATGCCCCTTCATCATTCTAGGACCTCATCCTTTAGCTTATGTGAGCAACCAAGCTCTGCACTACCCTATCATTACCATTTTAGGACTTTGTGCTTTGGCTCATGTGAGAAATCATGCTCCCTAATTCCCTACCATTATCTACCATAGTCCATTCCTCATATAGTACCAATCCCATCCAAACCTCAATCGATCCAATCATTCAAAGACCAATTTGTGTTTAAAAATATTATTTTCTAACTCATTGGAAACCAAGGCCAAGAAAACCAACCAATGCAAGATTCTTTTGTTAAAATAACCATTTGCGATAAGTCAACATGTGATGAATTGCCTATTGATCCTATACCAATTACCAAGGAGTCTCACTCTGATGATCTAGTTTTTACTGAGTCACTTCCTAATGATTATAACCACCTTTAGGAAAATCATTACCTCAACCATATGCCTATTTTTCAAGATCCTCTTATTAACAAGCTAATCTCTGAGGAGTTGTCTCTTGACCTTTTTCCCATCCTAGAGGAGTCCCACACTAACAAACTTGTTTTTATGGAACCCATTATGCCATCATAGGCTATTAATTATCCAATAAAAAACATTAAATAAGACATAATTATAATAGTGTACCCATTATATGAATAACCAAAATTAGATTCAAGTTCTATTCTTGGATTGACATTGAATTTAACATCTGAATTAGAATTAACATTAGTCTCAACATCAGATTCAGAGTCTATTGAGTCAAAATTAGATTTAGAAATAGAATACATTTATGAATGTTATAATATTGGTTACACATGCCTCGTAGATCAATTTGAAACATTTGTGATACTTCTACATTTTTTGAGTATGAGTACTTTAACTTCAACATGAGTTATCATAGTATCTTCTACAAGGATTTTGCAGCCTCTCCCCATTCCATTACCATTCCATATAATATTATCATCAACAAACATAGCCATATTATTGACATTCCATCTCTTACAAGTGTCAATTATTATTTATAGAATCACACTTTATTGAACTACATCAATGGTGACATAGCAGTTGAAGAAGAGTAAGAAGGCCAAGACCACATTTATATATTAGAAGAACACTCTCCTAGTGAAACCTTTTTAGAGGCAATAGGGGACACAAAAAGGTTCAAAGTTAGCATCTTTTAGTGAAATTTTTTTAGAAGTGCTAAAAGAAAATCAAAGTCAAAAGCTGATGTTCATTAGTGACACCTTTTTAGAGGCACTGTGGGATAATCAAGACAACTTCATTGGTGAAAACCTCTTCGAGGAACCAATAGTTGAGCATAAAATTTCTTCACTACTTGATGAAGACAAAATAAAATATAAAATAAAAATATCTTCCTATCTACTACCTAATTAGATAGTAACTACTCTTAGGTATAAATAATAGAAAAATCTATTGGTCCTATTGAGAGAACAAGTCTTCAACCTCATCACATCTAAAGTTATGTTGAATCTAGAATCAAAAACATTATGTGTGACTAAAAATCTTGATCTTCATTTGTTTCCAAACCATTACCCATTCCATTATCATTTACCATTCCATTTCACAAATAAACCTATCATCTATTATTTATCCTTATTTACTATCCACAACCTCACTTTCCTTTGCAGAGGCTACAAAGATGCCTTATCTTGATGTTTGAAGGAATCAGAATCAATGACCAAGGAAGACCACAACTACACCATTTACAACCAAATCTATAGGTAATTCTTCATAGAGAAAATATTCAAACAATATGTGGGATAAAAATTAACATGATTGATTATTTTAGTTGTATCATTTATTGATCAAGACATGCATCTCCATTTTAGTAGGAAAAATAAAATCATATACCATTTACCATACCCAAGCCAAACACATTTTCCATATCTTTTTGCCGTTATCACATATCCATTTTCTATTGTTGTATATCCTTACTAGTTAACACATCACTTAGGGGTAACCCTCTTACCACTTTATCTAATCTATCAAAAATCATCATTATCCTAGAGCAATACCATTCCATTCCTATCTAGACTAAAGCTTTTTTAGTTATCCTACCCAATCATGTTTTGATCTTGGTTCATTTGGTTCTTTTGATAACTTTTATCAGAGGATTTTTCTAATTTTTTTATAATCCATCAAATCCATGTTTACAATGAAAGTTTATTAAAGTATTATGATAGTTGATATGGTAATATATCTTTCATTTTACATCTTATCAAGTTTGTTTATGTGATCCTGATTATAACTTCATATGTGCAAATCAATGTCTCACCAATCTTGTTACTAATTATAACCACCTATGGGAAAATTAGTATCATTGATCTATGATATTTTATCCTAGTTATAACTACCTATGAGAAACTAGGGGAAACATTTGTTTATCATGCATTGTTGTATCACCTTGCCATTATTATTTTCATTTGACTAGTCATTTGCCAGATTTGAGAACTTATTGGGACCTAGTTGGTTTTTCCTCACCTTTTGTGTGGATGGAATTAATATGACTTGAGGTCATTTTGGGACTATATAGGTCATGATAAATTCATGTTAAGGTCACCTCATTCCCCCTAAGCCACACTCTCACCATTTTAAAAGCAACCTAAACCATGCTTTCACCATTTTGTGAGCAATCTAAGCTAAACACTCTCACCATTTTTAAATTAGGTATGCTATCATTATATAATGAGTTGAGATACCTAAAAATTCAAAAAACATTCAAATATTTAAAAATTCAAAAACATTTGTCCTTTCTAAGCCTAGCCAATTATCCTTGATTTGCCTTATTGGGGCATGGTCATTGTTAGGATGCTTTCTTTTGCTTTTATCTTCAAGATTTCTATTTATTTTTTTATTCCAAGTTATTTTTATATTTATAAACTTTCTAATTGTTTGTTTTATATCGTACCTATTTGTTTTCTTAAGCATTATCACCTTGATTTAGTCTATGTGCATTCATTGGGTGATTTCTTGCACACACCTATACTTGAATCCATTCATATTCATACGTAAACATTGTCATCATGGTGTTTATCACTGGTTTACTATTTTCAATTATTTATTGGATATGAATTTAGTCCTTATGCATATTTTGGGATAAACTTCTTGATGTTATATCATGATTCATATTTTCATGTGCTACAATAAAAATTAGCTTCATGAAGGTTTAAATTCAATGGAGCCATAAAAGTTCCTACTTGGCACCTTACTAAATCCTCCCACCCTTGATCAAATCAACCTGATGACCATTCTAGTTGTATTATTGCTAATAAGGATGAGCATATCCTCATTAGCAAGTATAACTCAATCATTTCTATTGATCAATCTTATTCTTATATTCAACTCTTTCATCACTTTGCACTTGCTCATATTTAATCTATATTCTAGGTTATATCCTTGATTTATGCTTGCTCATCTTTATAGAACAATCTAGGTCCCCTTAGTGATTATAACTACCTATGGGAAAATCATTTTCTGACTTTTATTCTTAATTATAACTTCCTTTGAGCAAATCAATATCCTTTCCAAATCAATGCATCCAAGTATTTTTATCATTTGTATTAATATCAACCAAGGGTTATTTCCACCTTTCTTCTTGCATCTTTTTTGAGGGATCATCCATCAACAATTGTGATGGCCACTCCCTCAAGGGGGCATCATCATAGGCTTCACAAACACTCTTTGAATCTTTTTCTTCAACTGCCATCTTCTTTTAGACATATAGGCCATCTCTCATTATTTGAGAAGACATTGCTTTTCATATAGTTTGTAATTTCTTCTCAAATTGGGGCAAATTATAAACACCTAAATTTGGCCACCAATGACCATTAATTAAGCTTTTGACCAATTTCCACCAAAATGCAAATTTTCGCTTTAAAACACTAAAACACATTAAATTAGTTGAAATTAATATATTCAAGTGCCAATTTTTTCCAAGGTATCATTAAATGGGGCAATACAATTTATGAATCAACTAACTTTGATCAGATCATTTCAAGTCAAAATGACATTTTCACAACTAGGTGCCTTGGATTGCTCTTTATATCAAATTTATTATACAAGACATGTGCCTTTATTATTTTGCATTAGAAACATCCTAAATGGTATAATTCTTCCCATGCATCTAACATCAACATTCAATTCTAATCTAGTCAAATTTTGAGCTAATAATATGACATTTTTACCAATTTGATTAATTTGTGCACAAATTTCCAAGGTTTTGCATCAAAGTTGACTAATCCTATTTAAGGCTAATTAAATAAAATCAAGATCTTGAGTTAATTTACCATGAAACTTGTTGAATATATATTTTTTATAAATTGATTTTCATTAACTATATCATCAAATTACATCATCCTATGGGGTGGCATCCACAAGTGATAAATGTTACAAATATCTAAAATAATGCCTCCCATGCCTCATTAAGACCCTCCATGCCTATTTAATGCCCTCTATCCAAAATATTTATGATCCTATTTATGAATATTAATTAGATAATTTAATTAATCCTTATCCACACATCTTCATCTTGATATAGATGGTTTAGGTTGATTCTAAACCATTTCAAAAATCTAAAAATAGGAGGCCTTGCCTATTGATTTTTAATCTCTTTTATGCCAAACTTATAATTTATAAATGCATTCAAAATCATTCCATCTTTGTGTTATAATTCCCAAATTTTGATCCAAGTCAAGCCAAGTCAAAGCCAAACAAGGTGCTAATGAGAGATAGAGGTAGCCACACTTCATTGAAGTAGACTTCATGAACACAAACTGAGCAAGCCATTACAACAAGCATTTTAGAACATCCAATGAAGGTGAAAGGTCTTTCTTTAATTTTTTGGTTTTGTTCTCTATTTTTATTTTGTTAACTAAGCACCTCCTTTGAGATAGGCTTAGGGTGTTAATTTTGTGTGTTTTGATTGATTGATTTTATTCACTAATACAATACTAATCTCTCCTTATTGAAATCCTATGTTCACATTATGACATTAGTTACACATGCATTTTGGATCAATTTGAATACATTTTGTATTCTTTCATAATGTTTGAGGATGATTACTTCATCATCAACACAAGTTTTCCGAGTAGATTATATAAAGATTGAACTACCTCTTCCCATTCCATTTTGCATTACCACCAACTAACCTATTGATTATATTGACATTCCACCTCCCATAAGTGTCAATTAGGACTGATAAAATCACACCTTGTTGAATTTCATCCATGGCGACATATTAGTTACAAACTATCAATGGGATGAAGACCACATTCAAGAAGAAGAAGAATATCTTATTGAAACCTTTTAAAAGGCACTAGGGTCAATCAAAGTCCAAAATCAGCATCTTATAGTGAAACCTTGTTTGAGGTGATAGAAGATAATCAAGTCAAAATTTAATGTTCCTTAGTGAAACCATCTTGGAGGCACTATTGGATAATCAAGATAACTTTATTAGTGAAAACTTCTTTAGGTTGCCAATACCTAAGCAGAATAATTATCCATTACTTGATAAAGACATTATTGAAGATAACATCAATACAAATTCTAATCTACAACATAGTCAAATAGTATCATCTCTTAGGCCTAAATGATATAAAAAATATGGTGGTATTATCAAGAGCATATTCATAAGTCCTTAGCCCTAGGTAGTCATATAAATTGTGAAATTTACCTACTTGAGTATGGCTAAAGACACCTAATCTATAGGTCCTCCTACTTACTTACACAACACTTTTAGGCTTTTCTTTCAGTGATTCATAGTCATCCAAAAGACCTAACCCTTATAGACTTAGGTATCTCTTTTAGGCTCAAATCCATCCCCTAAGGTATCATTCCCTCTAGACAATAGCATCCAACTTGGATAGGAGCATTGAAACCTATGGTGTCCTATTTTTGGCATTATTGTCCAAGGGAAAAATTGGTCCTAATGGTCATATTTTCTTGAATCCTTATCCTAATTCATGTCAGTCTAATGCAAATTCATTTAACCTATGATCATTAATTTCCATATAAAATTCCACTTAAATTCTATTTAGAAGGGTTGGCATTCATTTACAAGAGATAAGTATGAACAACAGCAAGTACATTCAAGTACTTTTCCCTATTCTATACATACAACCTTCCAATATTATTCTAAGCTTATTCAAACCCTTATACCAATCCCCAGTCATTCCAAATACACCCAATTTCATATTTACTTACATTTTCATACACAATTGCACCAAGCACTTCAATGGGAGAACTACATTAGCTTAATCCCTCCTAAGAGTATTGGTATGTAGCTAGTATGCCCACACATAGGGTATGAAGTACATCTAGCATATTCTTTACACACTAACACCTTCTCTCTCTTTCCCAAGTTATCATTCAAGATCAAGCATGAAGATATCCTAGGGATTTGAAGATTAAAATAGATATACAATGAGATTTATAGACTTCTAAGCTTCAATATTTCATTCATAGGGTAACATAGACCTATTGAGTATAACCCAAAAAACTTAGATCACCTAGACAATAGCACCAGAAAAGGACTATAGCACCAAACAGAAAGGTGTCCAACTTTCAATGCTCCTATCCAATCTAGAAAAAAACTCTAGAATCTTATTTATGATAATTTCCAAAGCCTTCATAGAAATTTGTAGACCTTACAACATCCATCTCAATTAGTTTAGAGCTAAGTTTAATTTTCTCTTTATTATTACTTTTTTTTCTAAAAAGTTAAAAATACAATCTATTTACAAAAATTAGTGGCTTAATTATTTAACATTATTTAATTACTTACCGTACTTATACCTATTTATTTAATTACGAATAAGAGTCCATTATTCTAAAACACAATAAAACATTTGGTAAACTTGACTTATTTCGAACAAATCCAAAACCTTAAAAACCCTAGGGTAAATTTTTCTTCTAGTTTTTTCCAACATTTTTCTTGATTTTTCATAAATATTTACATCATAATTCTATATTTTATTTTTAAATTTACCCTAATAATTTAAAAATCATTTATTACAAACCCTAGTTCAAATTACTAAGTCCTTTTTACACACAAACCTTATAAACCCTAGGGAAAATTACGTGCTAATTTTAGACATTTTTTCTAATTTTTTACCTACATATTCAAATAAAAAATAGCATTAAAATTTAAAATTGCATAGTAATTTTGCAAAAAAAAAAATTCAAACTCTAGTTGCGTGTATTAGGTCCCAGTATCTTTCCAGTAATTTTCTCATAATTTCTTGATTTTTTACTAGCATATTGTCATCAAAAATTCAATTTAAAATTCAAAATTCATTAGTTTTTTGAAAAAAAACAATTTGTTATACTTGAATTTTGCTTTATTTTCTCAATAAGAAAGAGTAAAACTGAAAGAAATGGTAAGGTTGGTAGAACCTATATTCGATTTATGCTCCATGATCTAGATGGTGGTGAGAGATCCTCTTTGGCTTAGGAGGATGACCTGCATAAGAAAGATACTAGAAAATGGTTGTGTTAGTTAGTATGAAGGTGGATTTCCTAGCAATCTAGATCCAAAATTCACACAACTTTTTTAGAGCCTATCAATCCACCTTTTAAGACAATTTAATGCTAATAAAAGAAGGTTACATAATAGATATGAAAGTACTTAAATTTGGTGAAATAAATACTATTCAAAATAATTGATTAGATTAATAATATAACATTAAGGTGAATACCAAACTATCAAAAGGTTGGTTTAGTTTAGCATCAAATTGTTGTTTTTGGTCTATATAGTGACAGAGGTCAAGAAAACAAAGTTTTGGTTGAGGTTGATAAGTGGTAGGTGCTTAATAATTTTTGGTTTTATAGTGACCATCAATGGTCAGTATAATCTTCAATGGTTGAGCTAACTGTCAATTGTTAGATAGTTGGCGATTGGTGGTTACTGTCAATCTAGTTTGGGTCAAATAGCTTAGTTGGGTGAGGTTGATTGATTTAGTTTAAGGTTGGTTTTGGTTGGCTAATGGTTACAAGACAGAGGGTGAGTTTTTAAAGGGTATATCTTAGAGGTTGAGTGTATATATGGTCAAGAGGTTGGGGATTGGATAAAAGATTAAATAAATTTGAATAATGAAAAAATACTTAGCTAATATCTTGATGAATAATAATTCCATTGATGGAGATTGCTAGTGATGATTATTAATGCTGATAATGGTTCATGTTGATTAATTGACCTACAAAATAAACTCTATCCCATGAAGATGATAGATGTAAATGGATCCTAATCATTATAGATGAATGGATGTGGATGGATCTCTTTTCACCTCTAAAAAAGCTCTCTTTTTATAGGATATAAGGGAGGTAGAAGTGTAGGATCAAGAGGGGTTCAAATCATGTTTAAATTTAACTTGGACATGCATTGACTCACACAAGCTAATTATAAAAAATCAAGTTGAAATTGATGTTGGAGTTAACTATTTAGGTAGTGGATAGTTGACCATCGATAGTCAAGCTGACCAATAGTTGTTAGACTATTGATCATTAATGGTTAGACTACTGACCATTGGTGCTAAAACAATTTACTTTTGGTAGTTGAGGGTCAAGGTTAAAGGTAGGGTTTATCTAATTGGAGGTTTGGTAGGGTAAATTCTTAGGAGATGGTTCAAGAAGGTCAAGTTGTGACATGTGGAACTATGGTGTGTGACTTTTTAGTGTCTACATAATTAATTTCTAAAACCCTAACTACATGTACTAGCTCCTACTTGCTTCTTGAGTTATCACCTTATAACTAATGGATCTCTCCTCTTTAGACATATTTCTTGCATTTCTTTAAAATAATAAGGAAACCATAATGGGTCCTATCATGTCTATGAATGATAAACTCTATCATATGTTAATACCAAGCTTCATATTTTGTATTTCATGTTTATGTTTTGTTATATGGGATGATATTACAAAATCCATTGCATAAAATTCAAAATACTTGAAAAATATTTTTTCATATTCTCTTTTGCTCATACAGAATAATTGCCAACTCCATTTTACTAAATGCAATCAAAATGTTAAATTACATGCCAAAAGTTTATGTCCTTATGCGAAAATTCATGTTTTCTATCCTTTGATTTTTACTCCTCATGTGGAAAAAAATTCAATCTTATCATGCTAAACACATCAAAAATGTCATAACACATGCCAAAATTTATTATACATTCATGCAAAAATTCATGCTTCTTATCAATTGCTCTCTATCTCTCTTTTGAAATTTTTTTCAAGTTTATCATGCTAAACACATTATAAATGTCATATCACATATCAAATTTCTAAATGTATTCATTCACAATGTCATGCTCTCTATTACATACTTTCTTTCTCTCATGAGGAAAACTTTTCAAGACTATCTTTCAAAACATATTACAAATTTCATGATTCAAGTCAAAGTTTTGTATGCATTAATGCACAATTCTATGCTCTCTATCCTTTGTTTGCTATCTATTATGTGGAATGTTATTTATAAACATATTGATATACACAGTTTCTACTTAGATATATCTAAATCTTTGGCTACTTTTAAGTATCTCCCTATCACTACTAGACACAAGCAAACAATAGTGGTTATATCTATCCCTCATCTCTTCAAACTTGGTTCATCTAGATTCTATCCTACACCTACTAATAGGTCTATGCCTATATTATATTATGTGGTAAATGATATCACACAAGTTTACAAAGATCCATAGGTTCATTACACTCATGGTTATAGCTTTGTCACTCAGGTTAGCACCCCTTTTGATCTAGTTTTAGCTCCTCTACCTATTATAGTTCTTCTAGTCCAGATTTATCCACGATCAAGACCTTCATCACCAACATAGAGATTTCATATACCTACATAAATTTAAGATTATAGATAACTTTTATTTACCATATGCACACCTAGGGTGGTCTCATTGATATCTCATGTATCTACACATAAAGCACATGTTTAGAAAGCTTCTCGTACTACCAGATGGGTCCCTAAGAACCCTATAGTTACATCCACTTTTCAAAGTTACAATGGGACCCCATAATTGGTTTCCCCTATATATATTTTAGATCATTTACAACATGTATAGCTTTCAGATCTAGAGTCTCAACATTTCTATCATGTTTCACGATCATGCATGATCCTTCCTCTTGATACAAGACAATATGATAGGGAGTCTCCCATGAGACTTATAAGTTAGTATCATTTATTTACAGTATTACTTGTACATAGATTCCTTTTAATTTATTGTATATAGTTATTTTTCAATTTTTTTTACATAATCTCTTCTTCTTGATTATACATAGTTTAAATATTCTAAAAATAAAAAAAATAGTATAACATTTCAAACATCCAAAAATGTTCAAAAATGTCAAAAACACCAAAAAAAATTTGATTACACACATCATCCATGTTTTACATTTCTAATATCATGATAGGAATTAAATTTTATGTTTCATGCCATTGTTTGTTGATTATCTACATTATCATGCTTCATTTGATCTTCTTTGAGTGTGTGTAGTGACTTCTAGTTCCTTGATTGCTTTATTATACCCATTGAGGGGACATCCTACTTCCACATTCAAAATACACATTGATACATCCTCCCATTGGGGACATCTTCTACATGACTACACCATCCAAGTTATGGCATTATTACACCACACACTCTAGTTATCATTTGACATACATTAGTTATTAGATTACACATATTTATATATCGACATCTCACTAGTATCTTGCACTTGTGTATTTCCTAACATATATCTATCCTTGTACTAAAATGTCTTTCATACTTTCAATCTTACTTTTATTAGTTAGATGTGATTCTACCTTTCCAATTTTTACATGCTTTTCTTTCTTGCTTTGCATAGCTAGATGTGATTACATTTACAATTCCATTTTTGTTTCTTATATGTGCCTTAGGACATTTTCCAATGTCATTTGTTTTTATTCATGTGTGTGTACCTTTGGACATTTTATAATTTCCCTTTCCTATACTCTTCTATGTGCCTATAGCCCTCATGCCAATCTTTACTCGTTTAAAATTTTATGTGGATGTGGCATTTAAACATGTCTTGTATGCTTCTTTTTCATTTTGAGTGATATGTGCCCATGTCCCTTGTTTGTATAGTCCCTTGGCTAGCCTTTTATGCTTATTACTTCTTGCTTCTTTCTTTGTATTATTGTTTCTTGATTTCTTGTTCTTGTTTTCAATGTCATGATCCATATCATGCATTTCCATTTCTTTCTTGGATGTCATGATGGACATCATACTCCATCCCTCAAACTAACATCTAAGATTTCTATTTCTAGTTTTGTAAATTGCACATGCTTTTACATTTTTATATCTATCTAGGCATACCCTTGTTGATCTATCAATCTTTCAATACAAACATTGTTATATTTAGAGATATCTTGTTAAATATAATTGTTATATCATGTATCTATGTAGCATAACACACTTACAAGACTCTTTTATTCTAAGGGTAGTCATTACAAGTTCCATCATTCCTACCCTCATAAGAGGAGAAAATAAATAGGGTATTTTCTAGATATCAAAGCTCCTAGTAGTCAAAATATTATGACTTAGGTCACCCAATTCAAAATGTAGAGGTCAAATTAATCAAAATAGAATAGAAAAATAGTGATAATTCTAGATCAGCAACCAATTTTAGCATAGGATAGTAGCATAAACAATGGAAAAAAAACCAAACACAAGGGTTTCCTCATTTTGGTGCTCTTGTTCAGGTAGAAAAATAGCTCAATTTTATAGTAAAATCTAAAACATTTAGCTCAACTATAGTTTTTACACATCTAGATTAGTCAAAATCAATAGTTTTTAGTATAGTTTTCTCGCAGAATCTAGATATAGGGGGTATCATTAATGACATGATTTATCTCAATTCTAATTTCATATTAGGTATTTGACATAACTTATAGATCAAAATCCATGTTCTAGACACCAATGATTGGGGGTAATGTGTGAGGTATATTGGTCTTCTTTTGTTTTTGAGTTTAGTTTATTACCTAGGAATTCTTAGTAGTTGCATGCCTTACTCCATCTATATGTGGTTGGAATATTTTTCAAGTTAGACTTTCATAAAAGTTTAATTTCTCAAGTACTTGACCTGGATCTCACATAAGCCTAATGTATTAGTTTTGGAGTGGCTTTCATACAAGCCTAGCCTCCATCTTTTATAATGGCCAAAGAGTGGCATAGTTTTTAGCATACATTCATCTATTCACACCACATTATTAGATTTTTAGAACATCCATGGGATCCATGAGCCATCTTATATGACATATGTTATATACTAGTATCACTTCATATCTTCACTTCATGGGATGATGATGGAGCCAAAGGGCCATCCTTTGTATTCTTGAGCCACTTTTTGAGGAATTGAGCACTCAGCTCCATTCATGATATAAATTTTAGTAAAACATCATCCAAAACAATCCAAAATTACTCATCTTTACTTAGGATCATAATAGATTAACACTTTCATAATATGCTCTCTATACACTATCCATCATTACTCAGCATCACATAAGCTCCATGGGCTTCACCTTTGTAGGTAAGTTCATGCACACTTTTTATTTTTTACTTTATGTTATTATTTCACTTTAATACATCACTAAAATAAAGGAGGTGAAAATTTAGTCATATAAAATGTGAAATTTGGTTACCTGATTATGGCTAAAGAGACCTAATCCATAGGTCCTCCTACTTGCTTGCACAACCCTTTTAGGTTTTTCTTTTGTTAATTCACAATCATCCATAGCCTTTCAAACTTAACCATTATAGATTGAGGTAGCTCTTTCAAGCCCAAATCCATCCCCCTAGGTCTCATTACATCTAGATAATAGCACCCAACTTGGATAGGAGCATTGAAACCCATTGTGTCTTATTTCTTATACTATTGTCCAAGTGCAAAATTGGTCCTAACAGTCATATTTTATTAAATCCTTATCCTAATTAATGTTATCTTAATGTGAATTATTTTAACCCATGATCATTAATTTCCTTATAAAAGGCCAATAAAATTCCATTTAGAAGGGTTGGCACTCATTTACAAAAGAGAAGCAAGAATAAAAGCAATACATTCAAGCACTTTTCCCTATTCTCTACATACAACCTTCCAATATTATTACATGCTCATTCAAACCTGTACACTAGTCTTTAGTCATTCTAGGTACACATAGTTTTGTATTTATTTGCATTTTCATACATTATTACACCAAGAACTTCAATGGGAGAACTACATTAGCTTGGATCCCTCCTCAAAGTATTGGTATGTAGGCAACATGCCCACACATAGGGTTTAAAGTTCATCCAATGTATCCTTTACACACTAACCCTTTCTCTCTCTTTCTCAATTTTCCATTCAAGATTAAGCATGAAGAGATCCTAGGTATTTTAAGATTAAAATAGATACATAATAAGCTTCATAGACTTTTGAGCTTTGATATTTCATTGATAGGGTAACACAGACCTACTGAATAGAACCTAGAAAACTTATATCACCTAGATAATGGTGCTAGAAGAGGACTATATCATCAAACAATAAGGTGTCCCACTTTTGATGCTCCTATCCAATCTAGAGATGAACTTTAGAATCTTATTTATAACATTTTCCTAAGATTGCATAGAAATTTATATGCCCTGTAACATCTATCTCGGTCAATTTCTAGCTAAGTTTGATTTTCTCTTTATTATTACTATTTTTTGAAAAGATAAAAATACAATCTATTTACATAAATTAGTGGCTTAATTATTGCACATTATTTATTGATTTACCCTACTCAGACCTATTTATTTAATTAAGAATAAAATTCCATTATTCTAAACTAT
Source organism: Torreya grandis (assembly GCA_037957365.1). Taxonomy (NCBI): domain Eukaryota; kingdom Viridiplantae; phylum Streptophyta; class Pinopsida; order Cupressales; family Taxaceae; genus Torreya; species Torreya grandis. The sequence continues at coordinate 1,900,945 of JARHVA010002399.1, forward strand.
AATAAAATACCCTACCACAACTAAAATTATGTTGAATCTAAAATCAACAACATTATGTGTTCTTGCAAATCCTAATATTTATTTGTTATCCAACCATTATACATCCCATTACAATCCATTTATTCATTTCAAACTTGTATCACATTTCCAAATTAGACATTTTATCTAATGCTTATCCTTATTTACCATCCTTGGATATACTTTATTTTATATAGGCTATGAAGACATATTATCTCAAAGTTTGGAGGAAATAAAATCAAATACCAAAAAATATCACAATTACATTATTAAAATCCAAATCAACAACAAGTTCTTGATAGAGTAGGTATTCAAAAGGAGTGTAGGCTAGCAGTTTAAATAATTTAATGTTATAGGTGTATCATATGTTGATTAGGATGTGCATCTCCACATCAACAGGAACAAAAAAACCATAACTTTACCATACCTTTCCATTTGTCTTGCCATTTGCCTTGCCTTACCATTCATTTGTACCCTATCATAACATTGAACTAAAGTGACTTGAGGTCCATTTGGACTATGTAGGTAGTGATTTATTTATTTTGAGTTTATCTCAATCACCCTTTTTTTAATGGTCTCACCATTTTGTGAACAAATTCAATAAATGCTCTTGTTATTTTGTGAGTCACCATTATGTGTATTGTGCATTTTAAATAGAGGCATTACAAACACCCTGCCATACTCTCATGATTTTTTGAGTTAACCCAATCTATGTCTCATCATTATTTATTGAGTTGAGATGCCTAGAAAAACCCCAAAATATGGTTGTATACTATGCCATTCATATTATATCTGTACCACTTAGGAAGTGCATCTCCTAGTTTGCCAGTATAACTGAAGTGTTCTCATGTATTTTTTCATGACCATTTCTATTTAACTAGTTCATTTTTTGATAGTGTTTCATCCCATTCCTAGGAGATATACATCTGGATTTAATTTCATGTTGGATCTCATATCCACGAGACTAACTATGTAGCATCTAATTACCTACTACATCTGAAGTCAACACAACCAATCTTGGTGATTGATTTCAATCACCATTTTCTTGTATCATTACTTCTTATAAATTTGTCTCTAAAATTATCTAACCATTTGAGAATCATTTTTGTGTGCATTGTGTATTTAAAATTAATGTATTATTACACCATTGGTTTGTCTCACACTCTCACCATTTTGAAATCATTATCTTTTCAATCTATGGTGAGTTAAGATACCCCAAAAAATCCAAAAACATTTAGAAAATATCAAAAACCCTAAAAATTGGAAATGACTTATAACCCCTTAGAGAGATATAAAGCCCCAAAATCCAAAAACATTAGCCCTATCTTGAACCTATTCACCAATCCTCGATCTTCCCTATTGGGGAAAATCTATTATTTTTTCCAATCCATTCCACTTCCATTGGGGGGTGTGACCTTCCCTTTACATGTATCTTTGCTTAGGGGCATCATCCAATTTACATGTTTAGTCCAAGATAATATATTTCACTTATTGGGATAAATCAAAGCATGTAGTAAATATCAGGATGCCTTATCCCTACATATTGTTCCATTGAATAAATCCTTGATTGGGGATATCATTTAATTATCATTTCATTAAGCCTTCACATGTAGGTATTGACTTGGTTGATGATAGGATGCTTTCTATTAATTTTATTTTTGAGCCTTTTTATTTATTTATTCTGATTAGTTATTTGTTTATTTATTTGTTTTTTTAGTTCATTTCATTTTTATGCCTTGAATTAGTGTATATCCATTTATTTGGTGACCCCTTGTGCATTGTACTTGAGTACATACATATCATATAATAACATTTTCATCATGGTTTTTATCATTGGTGCATTATTTTTTATTATTTATTGGATTGGAAATTAGTCATTGTGCACATCATAGCCAAGTAATCATGGTGTTATATATCATTTTTCATACCATCACATGCCAAAAAAACTAGGATAGGGGATCTTATAAGTAATGCTACCATAAAAACTTCTCCTTGTTCACTTTGGTAAATCCTCTCATACTATTTGGTCAAATCAACCCATTGATCATTTTTGTTGTATCAATGATAATAAGGATGAGAATATCTAAATTTATATTTATAATTAAATCATTCACATAAATCAATTCTTATTCTTATATTATATTCCTCATTCCATTTTCTCCTACTTCTGGGTGAATTACATTGTCCTGAGGTCTATTTGGGCTATGAAGGTAGTGATTTGATATATGATGTATCTCAACTCAACTTGACCACATTTTTTATTCCAATAATTTATTTCATCACTTTGTGCATCCTCATGTTCCTGGTTGTTTATGGATTATTCATTCATTATACCATCATATTTTTTTCTCACTCAAATTTAATCTATGTGAAAGATTATATCCTTGAAATATGCTTACCATTCTTCCTTACCAGGGTAGAACCAAAAACCATTATTTAATTTAAGTCATCAAAATGTTTGTAACTACCTTTAGATAAATAATTATTTTGATCCATCTGCCTTGATGGTGCACATAGATCTGCCATTGATTATAATCACCTCAGGAGAAATTAGTGTTTAAACCTCCATTTTTTATTATAATTGCCTTTGGGTAAATCAATATTTTAATCAAAATAAGCAAGCATTAGCTTAATTGGATTAATTTCATCTATGGGTTGATTTTATTCTTCTTCTTTATTAATTTTGAGGGACCATTCATCAATCATATGTGCCATCCACTCCCTTAATGGGGCATCATTCCTCAAACATTATCTTCTTTTTCTTCTTAACATATTTTTCATTATTTAAAAATACATTATTATTCTTATGTCTTAAAATGCCTTATAAAATAAGGGAAAACTATAGGCATCTAATTTTGGCCACAACTATGTTCCAACTAGACTTCAAATTAGTTTCTACCAAATAGTGCAAATTAAGCCTAAGAATCATTGAATGTCCCAATTTTATCTACACATTAGACATTAGTACCCAGAATCATGTTGAGGCATCTCTATTTAGGGTATTATCCTATACTTAATAGTAAACTCTGATGGATTCATCTCCAATCATGTTTTGACCTATCAAATTGACAAATTGGCCTTTAGACCCATTAAGTAGGTTTCTTAAATAATTCATAAAATGGAAAATTGCTAAACAAAACAAATTAACCAAGAAAATTAAATTAAATCCTTAAGTGAAATTTACATGTGAAATTAGTGATTATTAATTTTATAAAAAGTAAATTTCAATAAAATTTAAGTCATAATGATGTCATCATCCTCAAAGTCAAGAAATTTAAAATATATCCATTAAAGCCTTAAATTTATAAATGGAGAGCCATGCTTAATAAATGGGATCTCTATACCAAATATTAATTTATTCTCCCCTCCTTAACTTAAATTTGGTTAAAATAAACTTAACCATGGTTGAATCTAACCTAACTACACCTAAGTTAGAGTTAGTTTGAGAACCTACAAAAAGAATTGCCAAGACCATTCTAAAAATCTCTCACAACAAAGTATAATGATAAATTATTGAGATAAAAAAATTTATTGTAATGTTATAATGCAAAATTATTGATATATTACTACATCTATCCAAATCCAAGCCAAACATTTCCAAAGTGATAACAAGAAATGATGCAAGGATCATCATTGTTAAAGACTCTTTGAGCACATGACCTTAGCACATTCCTCCAAGGCCATTGTACAACTCTTGATCATGAGGAAGGTGAATAATAATTTTTTTACATTATTTTATTTTTTAATTACATTTTTCTCTTACTCCTTGAGTGGTTAGGATTTAGGTGTTATATTTATTTATGTTTTTCATATTAACACTTGATTAACTCCCCTCTTAGATTCCTATCTCATAATTCTAAGGAGGGTTTTTTCATGAATTGCCTTCCATACTTGAGGATAATCATTATCAATAATTCTAACTATGTTCCTTGTGAATGCACAGATATGGAGGAAAGATAAAAAATCACTTACCTAATTTTTGATAGAGTCTAGGGCTGGGCTCCAGAGTGGTCCATTGTGTAAGTAGACAATACCTTTGCCTACATCTAATAGATAAGACATCATATAGAAATGACCACTTAGGTAATTTTTTCCTTCTTAAACATATGTTATATAATACTTTCACTAATTATATCCCCTTATGTGAAGGTCAGCTCAAAATTCATCATCATGTCTAATAATGATACCCATTCCATATAAAGATATTAGATTCTAAGGTGAACATACAATTTGTTTAATGAAGCCATTCCAATGTGGATACCCATCCAAAACTTGGTAATATGCATTATCTCCCCAACTTTAAGGGTGACCACCTATCTAAGAGTGATCCATTTCCTTAGAGAATTCCAAATCATGGTTGTCTTCTTCCACATTTCCACCTAATGCCCATCAAATGTAGCATATGTAATTGTAATTTATAAATAATATTGGAAGTTATCCCCTGATAAAGAAATGATGACTAACTTATGTCATAGGTGGTGTATTAATCCACTCCTAATCATCTTCGTAAAAAATAATATGTCCCTCAATAGATTGATGTAGAGCATCATCTCATGATTAAACACTACAAAATGCAGTTTTTAATGTTTCAATGGTAGAATGTCCACTACCAAATGTTATTGTGGGGCCATCAAATATTCTTCATGTGAATGGTCATATACATCATCAATTGCATCCCAAATATCTAAATAATTGGTGTATTTATTATTAGAAATAGTCAGACCAAAAATATTGTTTGTACATTTTGTAGGGTCTTTGATAGATAATCTAGAAGGTGGAAGCATCCCTTGAACACTTTATAAGAAGAGGCCATTACTACCTGGTTCAATTACATGTTTTTCATGATAATTAAACTATTCATTTGATTATTGGTATAAAACCATGATGGAATATAGATATCTAGGTCTTCAAGTTCTCTTTAGAGTGTACGTTTCCTTGAGTTTGTTATTAATCAATAGGCATGTTGTCTCTTTACAATTTGATGATATAGAATTGAGTCTAAGATTTTAATTATAGTTCATGCACCATTAATGTCCAACATCTCCAAGATTACTTTAATAATTTAATCAAAACTTTATCACTTCACTTTGGTAGGTATGCCACATAGGATTTCTATATTTTTGTATAAATTCACATTATAGCCTTAGATAAGTGTCATCTCATCATTACATTCCTACAATACCAACTATGCCACATAATCTTCCTTTGAATGTCATGTGTCAGATCTTGCATTGAAAAAAAACTCATGAATGAAAGTTCTAAAAGAAATCTTTGAAGACACTTTCATGTAAACACAACATGTGAATAAAATCTTATGAAATATAAATCCTAAAGCATAAAATTTGAAGGACAAATTCTAAACATAAGTTTTGAATTGCAAAGTTTACGAAGTGTATAAATTTTGAACAAAACTTATAAAGTGTAAAATATGCAAAGGAAAATTCATGATAAAAGATATGAATAAACATTAATAATATGTATAAGTTTCAAAGAAAATTTTCAAAGACTAGTGAAAAAAATTATGAATAAAGGATATGGCAAACATTTATCGCAATGAAAAAAATGTTGCAAAGGATCAAAAAATTCTAAAAGGTGACTTCATAAATAAAATTTTTGAATACTAAAAATACATGAAAACATAATTGGATAAAGGAAAAATATGCAAAGTCTAAAACTTTGTAAATTTTATGCATATCCTATAAACTTTTATAGATGCAAAACTCCTATATAATATTAATAGATTAGTTAGAATAAGCCAAAAAAATTAAAATGTCTCCAAGAATTTATACTAATTAGTGAAGTTAGGTTCACAAATAAATACCTATAAAAAATTCAAAATAGTTCTAGGCATTCCATAATATAGTGGGTCCCCATTTGAAAGAAAATAAATAATGGGGGTGTGTTTATTACAATAATACTTAGTAGAGGGATCCATAATAAGGCATTTCAAAGCCTATTTATAATAATTATGAGATGAAATAGGATAAGAGAGCACTAGGAGAATGCATAAATGATATTATTACACCATAATACAACCCATGCAGTAGAATAAACAAGTGGAAACTAGGATCATTAAGCTCTCCCCAATGCATGAGGCCTTTTCATGATTATCTTCAATGAAATTTGTCATAGTAGTAGATGAGGTGACCTTACTTATTAAAATTTTTGTCATTATAAGTTATTTAACATTATGAATATGATCATCCAAGGTAACTATTCTTGATAAATTCCTACATTTATTGCCTTAACTCACCCATCTCTAAATATGTGCATGTCAAATATTATTGACTGATTGACTTAGAATTAGGACTCCTATACCATTTTAAGACTTGAGTTTACATGGTATGACCACCACAAAATAAATAAATTTAATCACCTCAAGGATCAGTTTTCAAACACCTTCATACATCATCATGATCTTAGTGACCATTTATACCATTCATAGTCTTCAAGGACTAGTTAGAAGACATATCCAATGTGATTTAAAGGCTTGAAATCAGCCTTAGATCCTATTTGAAAGCCTCTTAGAGAGGCTAAGAAGTTGTATCATTGTCATAATTTTCAATAATAACTCCTATAAAGGTTTAATAACCTATATTTCATGGATTACGCTCATCTTATTTCATCTCTTAACATACAACCTTGCTTGAACAACTATGAGACCTATTAAACATTGTATGCAACTTTGTAGATCTATAGGTAGGTATTTTTATCTCAAGATACTATTAAAAATTGACAAACTCTTTAGTCTAGGAGAAATCTTTAAATCTTATGTCTAGACATACAACATTATGAATATATGCTCATATCAAATTCTAAAACCCTTAAAACCTTGAAAACCTTCATGGTATCTATTGTTTATTGATTATGTCCCTATATTACTAAGAAGGCCTTATTAATATCTATTTGGATGGTTTTATTTTAAAAAAAAATCCTTATATGCATTGATTTAGACCCTTGATAGACCTTCTAAAACATTCTCAAACATTTAAACTCTTTTTACATAATCTTTATGCTTGAATTTTTCTGATGATGTCACCTTGGTTATTCATGGAGAGCCATATCAAGGTTTTGTTAGGCTTGAGGATTCATTAGGGTATCTTCATGATTGAATTTATTTATAACCTATAGTCATGAGACTTACAACCATAAATTCTCAATGGAAACATGTTGAACCTTTGGAGAGTCCAACTTTCCCAATTGAAGGCATCATACAAGCCTAATTATTTTGAAGGAGGCTACAATTATATGATGATGTCCTACAAACATGTTTTAGCTCTTAAAAGAGTCTTGAGGATTTGTAAAGGCATTCATATTGATCTATATAACATGAAAACTCATGATCCTACCTATAGATATGTTTATATCACTATTAGACATATAACCACCATATTGATGTATTTATTCATAACATGTAACCTTATGACCATTCCCTAGTATTTCTACATACAACTTGGTGATACTTTAAAACTTATTGGTCCTATAAACCTACAATTTTCTCATTATCTCATATTCCATTCATCCTTTATTTTTACAACTATCATCATGTAGATCTAGGTAGCTTAAACATGTTTGAGACATCATGAAGAACAGCTCTCTCATAGTCATGTAACATTTATGGAAACCCTATCTTTTGGCAATAAAATCTCAGCTAGGTATTATAGACCTTATAGAGTATCGGGACAAGGTTGAACATTCCTAGACTTCATGAAGTGTTATTTACCTTTTAAAACTAGTTCTAAAACATTCTAGGCTTGGCATGACCTTGATGGGTAGAACTTATGGCTTATAGACTTGTAAACTTCTTCTAAGGATATTGAAATCATGAAACCTTTCCACCTTATTATTTATGATTTATAGGTTCATTGAAACAATCAAGAGAATATTTAATCCTAATTCAATAATTGGAAATAAGTAAAGACTTCATGAAATATCCATCCTTCTCTTAAAAACATTATACATACATACTTAGGCTTGATAATTCCTCACTGACATGATTCTTTAAGTCTTCAGGAACCATGTCTCTATCTTTGTCAACCAAAAAACTGCTATGGAACATGAGGGAAGCTAAAAATGTAACCCTATATTCTCTTAAACATCATTAAATTCCATTTTTACAATCTTGTAAGCCTATTGATGATTATGACTTAGTTTAAAATATCTCATTCTCTCTTGAATCCTTAAGAAACCCTCTTAGAAACCATAAGTCTGCTTATAAGCCTACAAAATTGTAATTTCACCAATTTGCCTAAAAATTTCTTGGCAAGTTATTTATATGTAAGGGAGAGTTTCTTGGGCTTGTTTGTGGACATAATATTAGGAGATAAATATCTTTAAAAATGTTTGAAAATCTCATTCTTTATATACATACCTATAGGTATTTTTGAATATTCAAACCTCAAGATCCTGACAATGGTTCCCATGGGCCCAACATGCTTGGATGATCCTAAGTAACCTTGAAATCACCTTTATACTCTTCAAACATAATTTATTCCACTTGATCAATATTTTAAATGTCATAAATTAGATTCATGGGATTATATGGTTTTTCCAAAGTTTAAAAATGGTATCAATCTCTTTGACCATCTAACAAGAGTATAAACTTATTAATCTAGTTTGATGACTCAAGGTGGTGCCTTGAAAACCTCATAACCTCTTATATTATTCATTCCTTTCCATGAAAAAGGATAAGTGTATATAAACCCTTGATCGTGGCTTTCTTAGGTGACTTATAGGCAATCTTAGGGCATCTTAAGAATTGTTCATATCCCTATTTTCCTATAACTACCTAAAAGCACAAGTAGATGGTTATTAAATACCTCCCCCATGTCCACCAATGTATATACTAGACCATGCAATAAGTGAATAAAGATATCTCATCTTTAAAATCCATTTGGATCTACTTGTGAGTAGTTTTTTGAATAAGTTTTGCCCTATTTGGAGGATGGTGAGAATTAATTCCTTCCTTGAAGTCAAGTAAAGGTTTGAATACAATGAGGGGGTTGGGCCATATTTGACACTATATTTTGTTTTAATACCAATGATATGCTCTGAAACTCAAAATAAGACCTAGTGAATACTTATAACCTCATGTCATTCTCCATGTTTGAGGGCTTTCCTACTTTATGTTGCCTATAAAGACATCAAAAGGCTTGGTATACCTTGTAGGTGATTAAAATAAGTGTTTTGTATCTTGATCCTTTATCATTAGGAATATGAAGAGCCAAATTTCATTATTTTCTTGTTAGTGAAATCAAAAGATAATACAAATCAAACAATAAAATATAAACTAAACTACTCTTGCCTAAGTACTTGGGTGATCTTAATGTAATAAAAAAAATTATAAATAAAATATCAAACACAAGATTATGCTACCTATATTATCAAACTAGTGCTCATTCATTGTCATAGAGGATTTTTGTGCTTGTCTTATGGGTAATAGAGACCTTTTCAATGCAATTTCCATTTGGGAAACACTTATCTAGGACCACTTGAGGCTTGACTTAGATTGGCTTGGTTTGGTGAAGCTTATCTTTAATCCAAATAGGGTAAATAACACTTATATTTATATTTTATAAAACTAATTCTAACTCAAGTGCACTTAGGTTTAGTTTTAACCTTGGTTGTGTCTAGATTAACCTTGGTCAAGTTTTGATTAACCCTAGGTTGGGTCAAAGAGATTATGAAGTCTTGACAACTCATATAAGATATTTATGAGGCTTCAAAACTCATATAATATATTTATGATGTGTTATTCACATTTTCTTTAAATTTTAGGGATTTATGAAAGATATTATTAATTCCATTGAATTTGACCTCATCTTTATTAAAATATTCCTTATTTAAGAAAATGTAATTCCCTAATTGAACTTAGAATGTTTACTTAAGAAATTAATTTAATTTGTTTTTTAATTAATCATGATTAGGGTCTTTATCATTTAGGAATTGTTATATTATTTTTCATTAATAGATTGAAAGGCCAATTTATCAATTTATTAGGTCATAATTTAACTGGAGTTGAATTCAAGATAGGTTATCATTTTATGTAATGCATTACCAAAAATAAGGAAAAATCGATGTGATTCAATGCATTTTCATCCAATGTGTATAAAAATTTGGGAGATTTAGTGATTCCTAGGCTTAATTTTCACTTTTTGGTATAAATCTAATTGAAGTCTGGTTTAGATATAGATGCAAGAAAAATAGGGTGTCTACATTTTGCCCCTGTTTGAGAAGGAATTATAAGACACATGCAAAATAATGTATTCTAAAAAAATTAAAAAGTTTTTAAAAATAAAAAGAAGATAATGATTGAGGAATGACACTTCAAACAAATATTGAGAAGCCTATGATGCCCCCTCGATGGAGTGGTTGAAACATACGATTGATGGATGGTCCCTTAAAAAGAAGCAAGAAGAAGATTGAAATTAACACATAGATAGATTAATCCAATTTATCTAATTCTTGCATGAATTGATAAAAATAATGATTTTCCCAAAGTCAGTTATAATCAATGGCAATGTGATGTGCCCTAGTATGGTAGGTGGGTTGAACTACTAACTTTCCCAATGATAGTTATAATCAGTGGTATAATGACATGCCCTAATAGGGAATATTTGTCATAGAATATAATGGATTTTTCCCTATTAGGGAAGATTTTAAAGCATAATTCAAGGATATAACCCATTACATAGATTAAATATGATCAATTGCAAACATAAGTGTAATTATTTAATGACTTTTAAAATATTAAATAAGCAAAAAACAACTAGGCACATGAGGATGCACAAAGTGATGAAAGATATGATTTTAATAAAATAATAGGGATAGAATAATACGGTGGCCAAGCTGACCCAAGATACATAATGTATCCAAGAATTACCTACATATACCAAATGGACCTCAGGCTAATGTAGTTCACCTAGAAATTGAGAAAATGGAATGAGGAATAGAATAAAAGACTAATAATTTATCAATGTGGATGATCCAATTGTGCCTACCAAAATGGATATTTTTCTCCTTATTATCATCCATACAACTAAAATGGTCAATGAATTTATTTGATCAAGGATTAGGGGATAATTGTTTATTTTCCATAATGGGGAAAAGGAAGATCACATAATGAACCCTTAATCATGGATTAATGGTGAATTGGTACATAATATAGGTATGAATTTGGGATACCTATTAGTATGTAGATGAATGTCCTAAATAGTAGGTATTACCATTCATTTATTTTTTAATTACTCTATGTCTGGGTGGTGTTTGGGATATGTCAGTGGTGGACAAGGAGAATTAATATCCACTTAATTGTTTGATATATCCATTAGCCTATGTTTTTTTATAACACATGATGGTATTCACCATGATATAAAATAACACGATGAATTGGACATAATGTGCATAAAGACTGACTCTAGATCTAATAGATAATTGAAAACAACACACCAATGATAAAAACAATGATTATATTGTTTACATATGAATCTATATGGACTCAAGTATAATGTGAAAGGAATAACCCAATGAGTGCCTATACACTAATACAAGACAAAATAATGAAATTAAATAAATATAAAAATAAAGAAACAAACAACCAGGAAAATAAATACACACAAAGCTTGAAAATTAAAAGAATATAAAGCATCTTATCATTAACCAAGTCAATATCTATGTGTGAAGGCTCAATGGAATGAGAAATAGATGATCCCCCAAATCAAGGATATATTAAAGGGAATAAAACATAGGGATGAGATATATTTGTAAAAGAGGCATGCTTTAGTTTTTCCCCAGTAGGGAGAAAACTATGAGCTTGGCTTTAAAGTGAGAATTGTATAGTGTACCTAGGTAAAGATACACAAAATGAGAAGGTCACACCCCAAAAGATACTTAGCTTAAAAGTGTGAATGGGAACCAACCATGAATTTTACCTTGTAGAGTATATTTGGGAAGGACAAATCCCATTGGTTTATAAACTAATTTGCTTAAGGACTAAGGTGCCCCAAAGTTAGCGGATTGAGGATTGGTGACTAAGTTAAAAATATGATAAATGTTTTTGGATCTTGGGCATTTATATCTCTCTATGAGATTTTAAGTCATTTCTAGTTTTTGGGTCTTTTAAATGTTTTTAATGTTTTTGGAATTTTTTGGTATCTTAACTCATTACATATTGACAAGATACCACTCACAAAATAGTGAAAGCATGGTATAAATCAAGGGTGCATTAGTCTATCAATTTCAAATGCACACTACACACAAAAGTGACTTACAAAATGGAGAGAGTATTGGATTAATTTTCTCACAAAATGGTGAGAGTGTTATAAATGGGGTGATTGAGATGACCTCAATGTAAATTGAGCACTACCTACATAGTCCCAAAGGACCTCAAGTCAATGTAGTTCCAAATTATAATGGAGGAATCTTGAATAAATAATAATAGGTTGGGAATAGGAAAATGGGCAAGGGTATGAAACAAAAATAATGAAAGGCAAATGGAAAGGCAAGGTAAATGGTAAGGAAGGGTAAATTAGAAGGCATGATTCTGTTGATCTTGTTGGTGTGGAGATTCATGTCCTAACTAGTATAGGGTACAACTACAATGTTTAATGATCTTTATCTCTAGCCCAAACCTACTCTGAATAGCTATTTTATCAATAACCTGCTACTAATTTAGAATCCAATTTTTTTTTTGATCTTTGTTGGTCATTGATTATATTTCCTCAAAATTTATAGATGAGATGTCTTTTTATCCTCTATAAAGGAAAGAGTGAGTAAGTATGGTAAACAAGGATAAGCATTGGATAAAAGGTCTAATTTATCAATGTAATATAGGTATAAAATGGAGAAATGGATCGTAATGGAATGTATAATGGTTGGGTAATAAATAAAGTTCAATATTTTTTAGTCACACACAATGTTATTGATTTTGGATTCAACATAATTTTGGTTGTGGTAGGGCCAAATACTTCTAAATATGCTCTCGATAAAACCACTAGATTTTTCTTTTTTGGTCCTGAGAGATGTTTCCATATGATTATGCTATAAATAAGTTGTATTGATGTTATCTTTAATAATGTCTTCATCAAGTAATGAATAACAATTTCTCTCAATTATTAGTGCATCAAAGAGGTTTTCACAAATAAAGTTATCTTGATTATCCCATAGCACCCCCAAGAAGATTTTGTTAAGAAACATTGACTTTTCAATTTAATTGTCTTCTAGTGATTCAAACAAGGTTTCAATAGAATATACTGAGTTTGGACTTTGATTGTCCCTTAGAACCTCTAAAAATGTTTCACTAGGAGATTATTCTTCTTCAACCTGAATGTGGTCTTAGTCGCTTGAAATTATACAACTAATATGTCACCATCGACATAGATTTACAATGTGTGATTATGTCGATCCTAATCAACACTTTTGGAGGTGGAATGTCAATATAATGTCTATGTTGGTTGGTGTTAATGGTAAGAGGAAGTATAATCCTTGTATAAGATACTAGGAGAACTTATGTTGATGTTGAAGTCATCATCAGTGAAAAGTATAGAAGAATCAAAAATATATTCAAACTAATTTACAACACATATGTAACCAATATTGAAATATCCACTCATATATTATAATTAAATATATGATTTTAACTCAATGGGATCTAAATCTAATGTTGAGATTGACATTGATTCTACTTCTAATATTGAATTTGATATCAGTTGAAAAATAGAACTAGACTTTAATGCTAATTTTTCTTATACTATAGTGATAAAGATGTTATGTTTAATATTTGACATTAGATGAGAAATATCATATGGTTTAAAAAATGGATATTCAAAAATAATCCTAGTTAATAATTAATCCACAAAGACTAGCTTGTCCAAGTGGGGCTTCCCAACAAAATGGAAATGGTCAATAGGTAACTCTATAGAGACTAGCTTATCAAAGTGAGACTCCTAAATAAAAGGTAAATGGTAAATAGGAAATTCCATAGAGATGGTATTATAAAATTAAGGATCCTAAAATATATGGAAATGGTTGGAGGGAAACTCCATAGAGATTATATTGTTAAACTGAGGCTCCTCAAAGATAGGGTAATGGTCAATAGGGCAACTCCATAGAGACTGGCTTGTCAAACTGAGGATCCTTAAACATAGGGAAATGGTTTAAGGATGAATCAACATATTTTAACTCATCATAAATATGTGTTTCAAAAAAACAATTGTGGATTGGTTGGTTTTTGTAGCCTTGGCTTACACTTGTTTACAAAATCTTAGATTTGGACATAATTTGGTGTTTAAATGATGACTCTTCAAGAGGTAATGATTGGATATATTGTGGTTCAAAGATTGGATTGTATTTTTTAAATCAAGTAATATTTTTAAATAGATTAGTAATGGCCTATAACTTGATAATGGGATTTTTATAAATAGGTTTGTCAAAGATAGGCAAAAAAAATACTCGTTGTGGGTCTAAGATGGTAATTGTAATATGCCTAGTTTTGATTGCACAACCTTATTAAGATAATGAAATACCATATTTGGAATAAAATGGGAAATATAATAGAATATAAATCCTTGGGTGTTTTGGAGCTTAGTTTCTATCATAGGACAAAGGAAGAGGGCTTGGAATGGTAATCCTTGGGCATTGTATGGCTTGGTTTCTAACACAAGCCAAAGGAGGAGGGCCTAAAATGGTAATCCTTAGGTGCTACAAAGCTTTTTTTCTAATGAAAGATAAAGGATGAGGGCCTAAAATGGTAGTATTTGGGTGTTATAGAGCTTGGTTGCAAATGTAGGCCAAAAGGGGAGGGCCTAAAATGGTAATCTTTGGGCATTATAAATCTTGGTCACTAACAAACATTAAAGGAAAAAGGCTAGAATGGTAATCCTTGGGAACTTAAAATCTTGGTAACTAATGTGAGATAAAGAGAAGGTCATAGAATGTTTATCCTTGGGTGTTTTATAGTTTTGTTACTAACATAGGCCAAAGGAGTAGGGCCTGGAATGGTAAATCTTGGGCATTGTAGAGTTTGGTTGCTAACGTAAGTCAAAGGATTATGGCATAGAATGGTAATCATTGGGAATTATGGATCTTGGTTGTTAATATAGGCCAAAAGAGGATTAATGGCATAAGTAAGGTATTGGGTAGTGTTATAAGAGAAATTATCCCCAAAGGGGAAAACTTGGTACTTTAATTAGCCCAAATAAGAATGGTCTTGGCATATGATAATTGACATGGTGTCATTTGGAAATTAGCCCAAAGAGAGAATTATTGGTCTATAAAAATGATTTTGAACTTTGTCTTGGTTATGAAATTAACTTGGTATAGGTCTAGGTCATATTTTTTTTATTTGCATGGTCTAAAAGGCGTCAAAAATGACCCTGATTGAATTAGAATGTGGGTTCAAAAACAAGCCTTGATTTAACATGATTTTTTTAATTTGGTTGAAATAGTTGATGTTTGAAAAGTTATGGATTTGAATGTGGTCAATTTAGACATATAAATTGGAATTGTTCTAAGTCTAAGTGTGAAATTGGAATTGAAAACCACATTGAGCTAGGTCATTGGAAACAAATTTGATCTAGGCACATGAAATAGGTTATGAGATAAATAAACTTGGGCTAGGCATTTGAAAACAAAATCAATCAAGGCATGTAAATAGGTCTTAACACAAACAAACTTGGTCTAGGAATTTGAAATCAAACCCAATATAGGCACATGAAATAGGTCTTGGCACATAATTTAGGATAGGCATGCGAATTTGAAAAACTCTCAAGTCCAAAAATCTTGATTTGAAATGACTAGCACACTTGGTTTAGATAATAACTTGGAATCAAGTTAAGATGTGGTAAAAGGAAAATTGTTCTCTAGGAAAAGGTCTTTAAAAATCAAATTAAAAATCAAACCAAGTTAAACAATATAAATATTTAAAGGTGAACCACTTAATCCCAAGTTGTAAACAAGACTCAAGCATAAACCAGTTGTTTTGGATCTAAACTTCAAAAAATAGATTTTAAATGAGATTTTTAAAGACGTAGATTTTCAAATGAAAAATGGACTATAATCAAACAAGGATCATAACAAAACTAATTGAAACAAAAAGGCACACAAATGGTTTTTTATTAGGTTTCAAACAAAGGTAAATATTTTAAAATAAAATCAATAGCATGACAATGCTCCTTTTGAGAAAAGGTACAAAAGGTGGTTTTTGAAATCTTAAGCTAAGACAAAATATTTGAGTGATTTTGATAGTGTAAAACCTCTTGGATCAAATTGGTGTGTAAAAGGTGTCTTTTTTTAAAGGTTTTGACTTGTTTTAACTTTGGTACACAAATAATTTTAGACCCAAAAATGCATTATAGTAATAGAAATAGAAAAGGAACCTAAGCATTAATCTTACCCTAAAAATGACAAGGTGTGAGTAGATTATACCAAAGTTTCCATCAATATACCATTCTCAAAAGGAATTAAAAGTTATCAAAAAATTAAAGAGCACATGTAGGTAGAGTTTTTTAATCCCCCTTTATCTCTCAAGAATTGGTATGTGAAAAGGAACTTGGAGTGACAAAGCACTCATTATTTTGTAGGATATTCTATTTAAAAGTTGGTTCTACTAAAATATACAAATTATTAAATGATTTAAATGGTCTCAAGTGTGGATAGCATAAGGGTACATCATGTCTATTGAATTGAAATTTGTTAGATTGTTATGAAAAGGTCTAGTCCTTTGCACAATGAGTTCATTCATGAACTTATTAGTAAATTTTGATGTCTAAAATAAATTAATCTAAGTTTTTTTTTTATAATTATCAAGCTAACCACTTATCCACTATTAAATTCTAGTATCACATGCCCAAATTATATACCTCACTATGGAGTGGGGTTGAAACAATGTTGGGAGATGAAAACTCGGATCAATGCTCCCCTATAGAACTTGTAAAATACCTCTAAAATAATTTACCTAGACCTATAAAATACATCTAAAATAATGGAACTACCATGAACATGCTTTGATATGGATAACATTTTAGTGATGGCCAGGTACACTCTATTCATATTGAGAGAGTTAAATTCCATTAAGGAATAAATTAGAGGGAAACCAACTAAATTCAACACATTTTGACCATTTTTATGGATTGAAGGGTTGGTAAGGATATTTTAAACATTAAAATGACTTTATGAGACCTCAAAGGGGACCATTTAGCCTGACATAATGAGTGAAATAAGACCTTTTTACCCTTGTATGCACTCATGAATAACTTGTTAGGACTTTTGTTTTATTTCATCTTAAAAATCACTTTAATGGGCCTATAAAAGACTAATATGATGTTAACAAATGAATTAAACTCTTTTTTGATGCACTTACCCTTAAAAATAATTTCACATCTCCAATTATCAAATAGGCTTCACTAGGCCATCATGACCTCTTGATGGCATTTTAGACCTTCCAACAAGATATTACATTGGGGATCAACTTTAATGTTTTTAGGCATGAAATGAGGTATAAAAAGGTTAAAAATACCTTAAACGCAAATTATTACACTAAAAATAAACATAGTAAGCCTTCTATAGGACTAATACCAACTCATGACCTCATAGAATGACTATTAACATCAGCTAATGAAGCAACATATTCAATGAAACTATCAATGAATTCAACATACCTATCCTTGGGTTGACACATCATCATGTGGGGTGATTACAAGGAATATAATAAGCTATTTTTGGTAGAAATTAGTCTATCCCTATGCAAATTAGGTGTTAAGAGACACAAAGTGGATAGAATATGCAATAGTTATAAAATATGTAGAGTTAGGTCATCATGCTTTATCAACCCAATGCTCAACTAGCACTTGAAATGTATAATAAATTATTGGACCCATATATGGCCATGTTTCTAATATATGATCCCCTAATTATAGACCTACCTTTAGATTATGTTGAAGTGATTAAGTTGAACAAACATCTCAACCCCAAGGTTAGATACTAGCACTCATTCCAAAAACATTTCCAATACTTCCTACCTTAAACCTCATCCCTAAAATGAACCCAAATGTCATGATGCTCTAGCCTATACCAATGACAAACCAACTTCTACTGAGGCATATCAAACTAAACTAACACCTAGATTTTACTACCCCAATAAATACTAAAATAATACCTCAATCCCATATTTAAGCACTACTTTTTGCTATGAATAATTTTCAAATCATGCTATAGGAGTATACCAAGAATTAATTGGATGTTATCTAATGTATGGTATAGAGTTTAAGAAATGTTTTCTTGGGTCACCATAAATAAATATGAAATTATAGTGTTGAGAGTCCCAAATATAAACTTTACCTACCAAAAGCACAATATATCCTATAATCACCTCAATAATCAACTAGAGTCATCACCTAAGAAGATACCCAAGATTAACATCTGTGAGATAGCCCTCCCAAACTGGCATCAAGTTATAACATAACCTAACATAGGTAACTCAATTACATATAATTCTTTAGTGCCTTTGATATATTATAGTGAGAAATGGAAGAGTATGAGGTGGTATCAAACCACTCATAAACCTCCAAGGTTACTAGACCCATGAGCATAATGATGATATTAGAAACCATGGAGTTCCCTATCCAAGAATATAATGAACTAGAGGAGAGGATTAGTGATATCCACATATTCTAGTAGTTTTAAAGGATAAATAATGACCTTAAAATTTGAAAGTATCAACAATCCCTCACATCCTCTACTCTTCTAAATAATGGTGCCACCCTTCTTAATCCCAAATATATGAATGATCCACCACTTCCAAAACCTATAAAATCAAAGGCTCTTATAGAGACACAACCATTTTATAATAAGGTAGTGTATAACATAATATAATACATGAAGAAAATAAAATCTAATATAATGATTCAAAATCTTGCCTAGATCATGGAACAATGATATCTTCTACTGAAGTTACTTATAGAGAAATTGACCTAATTGAAACAAAAAACTTCCCACATAAATGTGTTCATCCATAAGAACAAAAATAAAGTTTCTCCTTTCCTCCTGACTATCATACTATTCGAGAAGAACCTGCATAACTTCTTTGTCAACTTAAGAGCTTTAGCTAATGTGATGCATATGTGAATTTTTGAAAATTTAGGGCTGGTCCATATCAAATTATAAAAGGTGATGGTCTAGCTAGATAGATCATATGTTAAGGTATTTGGTGATATTTTAAATTTCCATATGTAGTTAGATTTTGAGCCTAGAATCTAACAATTCATAGACATCTAAGTGGTAAACAACCTTGAAGCTTATTGAGTATTTTTTAGTAGGGAATTGTCTAAAATCTTAAATGGGTATATGGCTACTAAATTTTCTCATATGCATCTAACCTTGAGAGTTATGTCCAATCAAATAATAGTAGATAGATAACCTAGGATGAAACACATGATCATATAATACATTGTCATAAAATAAAATTTGAACTTGATATCCTTAAAACTAGGAATATACACCCTATCTATATAGCTAAATAAGCATGAAACTAGTAATGATCCTGAGATGCCAAGTTTATTTTCCTTATTCTTCAATGGGGCCCACCCTAAGAAAGATTCTATAGAATGAGTCTTTATGATTTACCCATAAAGAAAATAACACCTAGCCAGGTATAAACTTTAGTTCCCATGTACTAACAATCTAGTATAATATGATGTCTTGATCCTTTGGATATAATTGGCCTTGAAACATAGGGTCAAAAAGATAAAAGTGTTTGATGATTTTTTTTGGGGATTTTGAGCTAGTCATAAACCAAGTAAGGATAAAATCCCAATGTAAACTTTCATTTATTAGGAAGTAAAACATAAGGCATGGGAGTTGATTTAAATTTTCACTACCTTTAATGTTATTCCCATCCATCAAAAATAAAACTGAGTGATTGATTCATTGGAAACCTCTACAATGAATCTATCACCTATGGATGACATGAGATTATGGGATTTACCTATTGAGTTGATCCCTTTCCCCTTTATCCTATATAATGTAAAAAGCTTCTAAGTCTTTGAATATGACCATCATATATTCAAATTCCTTAACAACATCAAGGTATTTGAATCTTAGATCATTGATGATAGATAAAATATGAAATAAGAGATAAATTATGACCATCATGACATCATGAACCTTAGATTAAACCAAGTTCCAAAATGCATGATCTTCTTAGAGAAAGTGTTTGAACTTGACAAGTATAAACACCCATCTGAGAAGTGAAGGTACCAAGACATTAATTTCAAAACTATTAATCTTGGGTCCCAAAATCACCCCTAGATAGATAACATTGGCCCTAATTTACATTAAAAGAGATTGACCAACTCATATGGTTATTTATGAGATATAGAGATGTAATTTATTAGGCCTATGAATATATTAATATATTTGATCCTAGTGTAATAAACCATATTATCCTCTTCAAACCAAATCAAAATCCTTTCATACAAAGGTAAAGGCCCAAAAAATCAATTTTAGAATTGATTATACATAAAGAAGTTGACAATCTCCTTTCAGAATGAATTGTCTTTCCAATCTGCCACTCAACTTGGGTAGCCAATTCGGTACATATTCCTAAGAATAAGGTGGATATTTATTTATATTTGGACTTATAAAATCTTATCCTAGAATTTGATAAAGATAATTACCCATTACCCTCCTTAAATGAAGTAATTTATATAGTAACTAGATCCTAGATGTCTTTTTTAGATGGATACTCGAGATACAACCAAGTTCTCATCAACTGAGATGATAGAACCAAGAATAAAATGATAATGAAGTGGTGAAATTATCATAAAATGGATGCCATTTATCTTGATTAATTTATGAATCACTTTTCAAAAATCCATGGATTTCACCTTTGAAGCTTTGATAGGGAAATACATTGTTATCTATATGGATGACTTGATTACATTCTCAAAACATAGGTCAGGTCACCTTCATCACTTTCAAAGGATATTTGAAATATGTATAAGGTATGATATCTCATTAAACCTAAAGAAGAGTGTGTTTTTCATTAATAAAGTTAAGCTTTTCAATAACACTATCATGAAATAATGTATCTTTATTGACATTGAGCATGTTGATGTTAATTATAAGACACCCCTTCTAAATAGTAAAAAGGAATTAAATTTTTTCTTTGGGAAAATTAATTTCATGATTAAATTGATTTTTTTATTTTTTTATATTGTTAAACCATTAAATTCCATGTTGAAATAGGAATTTTTAGTGGAATATAACACTTAATCCAAGAATTCCTTATAAGACATCAAAGAGGACATCATGCAAGTTCTAGTTCTGATAACCCTATATTATGTGAAGGACTTATACCTCTACTCTTTTATTTTTTATCATACCATTCCCACCATCCTTACTTAGAATTTTAATGAAGAATAACACCTAATTAATTTCATGGGAACAAATATTAAATATAAAGAGTTAAATTATTTATCCTTGACAAACATGCTTATGCCCTGATCAAGGTGATGAATAAATTTAGGCATTACATTTTGAGGAATAGGGTACATGAAATTATCTAAGACCTAGTATTAAAAATTATGCTTGAGAATAATGAATTAGTAAAGTTTAGAGGCCATTAAATGACCAAGTTATAAGAATATGATCTGGATATTAGAATTGTTAGTCTCATCTAAGGCAAGGGTCTGATTTAGCTAATCAAAGATGTTGATCCTCAAATTATAATACATCACATGGAGGCATAAGTACTTCATCAAAATTGGTAGGCTCTAATCACCCACTACCTTCTCTATATAAGTCCACCCCTAGATTAAACTAGACCCATAAAATGGCCTTATGATGAATGTATCTCATGACATTCTTAATAAATCGATATCTTATAAAATTAATAATGAAGGCATCTATCTTAAGTCCCTATCTAAGGAAGAAGATAAGGATGTTATGACTAGTTTCCATGAGAAGATAGGTAGTGTCCATCCCTATAGGAATGTAATGGAAAACAAAATCCTATGATTAGACTATTATTGGCCTACTATTTTCAAGGATATGCATGCCTTTGTACACATATGTCACTAGTGCCAAGACTTTGAAAATTGGAATGTTAATGTTTTAATGTTATTATAGCCTATTATTGAAGGAATATCATTTACATATAGGGTGCTTAATTCATAGGGTTTATAAATCCAAACTTCTCAATCAGCTACAAGTTCATTCTCATAACCACTAACTATAGCAATAGGTGGATGAAGGCAATATCTACTAAGAATAGTACCACCAAGGTGTTAAATTTTATTTAAGAAAATTTAATCACCTATTTTTTCATATTAGTTTCACTAGTCTATGACAATGGATTTGTATTCTAATCTATAGAGTTTACTGAGTAGTCATGTGAACATGAAGTCACTGATATTCTCATATAATTACCACCTATAATGGAATGATTTGGAAGAGTATTAAAATAATAACTTATTTGATGAAATAAATAAATATACTAAAAATAATCCCACTAATGGTACTAATTACTAAAATACACTCTTTAGGTTGATCATACCTAATATAAATAGGCCCACAAAACTCCATAATTCTTATTGGTATATAGGCTAGAGATTATCTTCCTAATTAACCTCACATTACCTAGTTATAATTTTATGGAGTACATGGAAAGTAGTGAGAAAATATACTCTAAGATATTATATATCATCTAAATGGAATATGATCGATAGTAGGCCCTCAATAATTTTAGTAAGCACAAAGACACAGTTAAAATATGGTATGAAAAAAGAGCGGAAGTGAAGTCCTTTAGGATTTCTAATTTCATACTACTATGGGATAAATACCATGAAAAGAAAGGTTGGAAATCCAATTTTGACCCATATATATCATCCCATATCATATCTCATAGTTATTTGAATAGAATGTGTTCCACCTTAAGCACCTTGAAGTTAATTACCTCCCACTTCCTATGAATGGATAATTCCTAAAGCACTACTTCTCAATTATCCTTTCTAATACAATATTATAATAGCATTATCATGAGGCTAATAATTTATATATTATATTAGTTTGATTTTTTTGTGTGTTTTCTTTTGATGTGTTTTTATTTTGTGGTGTTGTTTTATTCTCTATTTTGTGTGTATGTGTGCCCTATGTTTTTTTTACTATCCTTGGCATAGTTTGTTCCCAAGTGTTAGATCCTAGGATGCCATAAGGGTATCCATTAAACCAAATTATTCATAAAGGGAACTAATTTTATAAAAAAGGATGACTACTCTAAAGGATGATTGAGTAGTGGAAACCCATTCTAGAATAAAAAAATAGAAGGCAAAACTCTAATATTGAAGATAGTGATAAGCAAGGTAACTCTCCAATAAGTACTAAGGGAACTAAAATCCACTGACTCAACACTAAATAAGTGAAATGAGATAATATTTACTATATCCAAGGCCATCACAAGTACTTTGAGTAAATAAAACAAAGATATTATGAATATTTGAGTAATAAAATGATCATCTTGATATTGGAGGCCTATTGAGACTACCATAAAACTTACCTATATTAGTCTTGAACAGTATTAAATCAAACATCAAATATCCGATCAAAGTAAATCTTAATTTTTTATTATATATATATATATATATATATATATAGAGAGAGAGAGAGAGAGAGAGAGAGAGTTTCTTCCTTAGAAATGGTGATTTTTGAAATCTCCATTATAGGATTTCCAAATTGAATGGAAATGGAGCAAGGCTATAAGTATAACCAAAAACATATATTTTAGGGTTATAAATGTTTGGATAGAAGGAAATTAATTCTTAGGCCCTCCACCATTATCCAAAATTATTTGAAACACTTACCCCTTCAATATCCTAGATGTACCTAAGAGTATTAAAGTTATCCATAAAATAAAAATGAAAACAATAAAAACACACAAAGTGGCCTCAAAAGGAGCTAGAGATCACTATGTTACTTATTGAAATAGACTTGAGTACTTTTCATACTCAATGTGTATCAAACAAAGTTTGTCTTGAATACCTCCATGTTTAATATTAAATGATCACAGTCTAGATTCTAAGTACTGGGTCAACATTTTCAATACAAAGTCACCATTTTTTATTTCCATCATAGGCCCCCTTCTACATAGGAATGGGGTGACCCCTCTAAAATTTCTCAATTAGAAGCTTTTTAAGAGATTCAATCCCTTTCCATTCAACCTTGGACCTTGTGAAACCTTGAACCTATGTAACACCTTGACCTGCCAAATGTTTGGTTATGTTTGTGATGATGAGTTAGTCTTTGTTGAATATATTTATAGTATTATGGGTCTAAATAAATTCTAGTCCTTGTTACATTAAAAATGGAAAAGGGTTATCATACTTAGAATTTTTTTGCATTAAATATGTTTTTCACATAATTAGACTCTTGTTAATTTTCTTAGCACAACAATCTCCTAGAGTCCTACTTGACATCTCATAAAGCTATAATTTTGGATAGGTGAGATTGTAATTAATTATATGTAATTATTTTAATTTAGACCCTTTTCATGGAATGTCATAAGAAAGCCCTACCAATGGGGTAATGCCACATGGAACTTATCAAATGTCTCAATCTCCTAGACCTGCTAGAGATTTCAAATCTGAAGAGAACCCAATGAATGGGTAAGTGCCATGTAGAACCTATTATAAGTGCTAGTATCCTATAATTATTAGATATGTTAGATCCTAGGAGATCCTAATGAAAGGTAAAGTGCCACATAAAACCTACCAGATGTGTCAGTCTTTTAAACCTATCAAAGATGTCAAATCTTATGAGAGCCTAACCAATGGGAAAGTGACATGTGAAAACTATCAAATGTGTTAGTATCCCAAACCTATCAGAGATGTTAGATACTAGGAGATATTGAAAAATAGGTAATAACCATATATAACCTATTAGATATCTCTTGGACCTGTTAAAGATGTCATATCCTATGAGATTCTGATGAATGGGGAAGCATCACATGGAACCTATTAGATGTCTTAGTCTCATAGACCTATAATATATGCTTGATATTGAGAGAGCCTACTAAATTTGAAATTTACAAATGGGAATTATATAAAAATTAACTAAAAAGGTGTGAGACACCTTGAGGTAATTAAAATGATGTATAGTTAGATTCAAAATCCAGTCAGAGGACACCACATGTCACCTCACTAACTAGGTGGCCAATTTGGATCTCAAAAAGTTAAAAGTGTGACACTCATCTAAACTTAGGTGGCATATATTTCAAATAATACCAAATTATTATAGTCATATGGTACAACCTAGAGCCACACAAAATTTCACAAAGGCAAGATAGTTGTGTGCCTACCATGCTACTCAAATTAATTAAATGGAAAAATGAGCCCCAATTGGATATCTTAAAAAATCTCATCATAGTCACCAAATCTAAAGGGGAGAGTATAATTGAAATTCCTAAGTTAATGATAGACTAGGAAATTAATGGGTGTATTATACCACCAACTGAAATTTGAACTCATATTAGGTGAGATTTTAAAGGCCATTAATGTAGAAGATCTATGTGGAACCTTATAAGTCTTCATATTAAACTGATTTATTGTTATTTCTCCCAATTCCATAGATTCATCTCTTAATTTTTATCTCATTCTTGTTCCCATCATCCCCTACTCACTCATATTTCATTATTGTCAATATTAACTTTCTCACTATGCCTATATCATCCTCCAATCCTAAGCCTAAGTGTGAGTACCAGAACACCACCTTATTTCCTAACCTAGTGTTATTCAACCACTATAATAAGGTCTTCAAAGTAATGGAAGACATGAAAACACCCACATCAAAATATGATGATGACAAAACTGAGTACCTTGATGATATCAATATTTTAAGAAAGTCATTATTACATAGGGCCATGGCCAAGCTTGAGGTTTTCCCTTACATAGACCTTTTTGACAACTTATTTCAGACTTCTAAGAGTGTTCTTCAAGATAGGTGGGATGTCGTTTACTAAATAAATTTAAAAAACCTAGTCATAAATATCTCATGGGATAATTTTAATAAATAATACAACCTCTTAAAGTATACTAGAAGCTAACATGTTAGCATAAAGGATGCATGGGCCAATACCCATAATATTTATGAAATGCTCAAAGACTGGGCCATTAACTAAGAAGGATGGCTTGAAAAAATAGACATCAATGCCTACCCTATCTACCTATTTAGGAATGAGAGTCATGTTAGGATGCTCTTACTAAACCTCTTATCCAAGGCCAAAAACATCATGTATGTGAACCACTTATGGGTACCCTTACTGAGAATAATTTTTAAGGGAGAGGAGGTCCTAGACCTAAGAAGTGTGATCAATTTCAACCTCATTAGGGCCTTATCATAATATCAAACTCAAGGGAATTTATCTATGATGAGTTATATAGTGGATGCCATGTGTACCACCATTGTGTTCAGACCTTCCAAGTTTCCACTATGGACTCCTAGGGGCATTGTGGTGAATGTAGTTTTATAAAAACTATATAGACACCACTATATAAATCTCATTCAAGAGATATGTGAATAATTCTACTCAATTGTCTACATGGCCATCAATGAGTTAGCCATGCATCGACTCTCAAACAAGATCACACAATCCCTTATCCCCATTAGAAATTATTAGTATTACTAGGATGACACCATTATCTAGGTATCAGACATTTGTAAGGCCCCCTTTTCCTACCCTATTAGGTTCTAGACTGGATGTCGAAGCAAAAATAACTAGTCAATTTACTGGATGAAATTTTTGGACACTCCCTTAGCCACTAGAAAAAATCTTTCCTCACCTTCCCCATAATCATCTGCCAGTATGTATATAACAATCTACCTCCATTATGTAAGATGGTAGGAGGTAGAGATTCTTATGCTATCAATAATGGGATCCTCATGCTATCATCAACTCTCATGTAAAAAAGTGATAATATTTCCTCAATGTCACCTACATCCAAGATCCCAAACCTAATGATGAGATTCACCTCAATATTATTGATGAGAAAGAAGTGTTTCCATACTTTAAGTGAATAAGAAAGGAAATTAGGGATAAATTAGGCCATTAATTTAGATCAATTATATGGTTATACCTCATATTTTATATAATATTAATTAGGGGTCCTCACTCCTATCCTCCATGAGTTTAACCTTCCTATCTCTAATCTAGCTCCATCACCTCTAGTGACTCAAGATACTCAAGACCTAGTTGTGTAGACATTATAATTCAGCATTAGTAGCAGCCTCGAGTCAAGCTCAAATCATGAATAGCAACATGTAGCCATGGAGATCCCTTCCCCTGCTACCTCTATCCCTTAATAGCCTAGTGGGGCACCCCATAGTTTCCCTATCCCTACCAAGATCACTCAAGTTATATCTCCCTTATTTACCATTCTTTCCCTTCCAAAATTCACTCAATAACTTCTATATTTGGCCATGTAAAACATCCTAATTTTCCCCACTTATCCCATTTCATACATAAGGACCCATACAACTTACCTTTGGTATTTAAGAGCTTCTATTACCTAACCCCTATCACCCCCAATTTCTAGTAAATATAAATAAGATACCATAGGTCCTACACTAACTTAAATATTTATGGTCACCCCAACAATGAGTACACTCATGTGCATAATTCAATCAGCTATAATCACCTCGAAAACACCTGCAATCACTCTATAGACTCCTTAGTCTATTTCATCCACTACTACCACAACCCCTTATACTACTATGACACAAGATAATTAAGGTAAAAGGAATAATAATAAATAAAAGGCTACTCTTATATACACATAATATTTTCAAACTTTATCAATTTCTTGTGATTTCTATCTTGCAAGAACCCATCGAGTCTCAATCTCTTCGAGTGCACACCTTAAGGGGTGCATTGGGAAAGGGGTGAGTAGACCATTGGTGCTTCACAAGATTGTTTCCCCTTACTACCACTTTATACCAATGTACACAACTTTAAAACATTTTCCTAAGCTTTGCCTCCTTTTTTAACCCTCGTCTATTCATTTACCACCTTCATTATCTTTTCCCTTGCCTAAAACCATTTTTGATGGTATACATTACACTATCAACCCCATTGACCTTTTACTATAATTGATAACATTTATTAGGTTTTAGGTCACCCACTAGCCAACCTAAACATTGACCTAATTTATTTTTGCTAATAATGATATTAGGTCAAATGGATTGACCTTGTTGGCCTAAAATTTTAGAAATGATTAGTTTTATATTTGCCTATATAAACACATCCATTTTGTCATTTCTAAGATAAGAAAATAAAAAGAGATATATCATGTGTGTCTTCTTATCCACCATTATAATTGAGGAGCATATCTTAAGGTTTCATACTTTCTTTGGAGATATGTATCTTGTCTTTTAAATAAGTCTTTTGGATGCATTGATAGGTTGTGTAATCTAGAGATTATTTCTCCTTGTCATCCTTACATATCACAAAAATATCTTGTGAAGCACCTTGGCCAAGGGAGAGATTGAGGCTCAGTGGGTTCATCTTCAAAGGTAAGTATTCCTAAATTTATTCCTCCTTTGTAAGATTATATAGATATGAATTTGTACTTATCTCCCATGCATTAGGATTCTACATACACTGATGTAAGTATATGTCTTCTATGCATATCTAATTTTCATATTTATTGTCCCCACTTTCTACCAAAAGATTATATTTTTATTTAATTTTTATTATTTTAGTGAATATGAAAAAATAGGACCTATTTAGGGTTATTACATAGTTTTTATTGACTGGACGCTTTGGAACCCTCCCTAGTCATATTATTGTGGTAAGAGATCCCTTGTCTAGGTTTAGTGGATCCATCTTGGTCATGACCCTGAATATCTAATTTATCCACAATTAAAAGTGTAAGTAGGATTTATCTTCTTTGATCTAAGATTGATTTATAGATCTATTGCATTTCCCGTTGCATACATTTTGGTGAACCTAACATGAATCTAACCCTTACAAGTTTTCTTTCACACTATCATTTTTGGCATTTTATTATATTTTTTAATATTTTTAGTATTATATCAAACCAGTCAATATAGTTATAACTTTATGTGCATAGGTCTAACCCATAGTTACATAAAAATGACTATATCTTATGTGTCAAGGTCTTCATTAGAAATAGGTTACTAGATCAAATAGGTCAACATATTAATCTTATTGAGTCCTAGATTAGCATACATATTCAAATAGGTTGACATTGTCATATTATTTTGTATGTTATCATATAGGTCAACAAATACTATCTAATAGGTTTACCTTATTATTCATTATTCTTTAGCACACATATTTTCATAGAAGTTGGCCAAACCAATCGACTCAATTTTTAGCATTTAAAAGTAGTAATTAAGGCACTTTAACATAAAATTTGTAATCTTAACCATCTTCAATCCCACCAAGGTTCCTCTCTTTCCCCTCTATATTATTTTAGTACTTTATTCATTTCTATTTCATGGAACTTATAAGTCTTCAAAAGTACGACCCTATAGCCAACTATGTCGACTTGGTTGACTTAGTTCCATAGTCTATCTTCTATCTAAGAGACATAGTTGACCTATTTGAATTTGTTCATAAAGACTTTGATTTTACAAAATATTCATGAGCCAAATGAATATATTTTGTATTGTTTACATACAGTGTCACTTTAACTGACTCTGTACTATTCTCAATCAAGGAAATAACAATTATTTACTAGTAATTAATTCAAATTTCCTTTTTAGTCACTTACATGCTTAAAGTAACTCACATAGTCTAAATAGGTGGTTTTTAAAATGACCATTTAGTTACTCTATTTTAATCTTTTGTGCACACTACTAAATAATATAACATTCAAAATGCATTTAATCACTTATCTTCATAAGGCTTACATACTTGGTTTTCATCACCAAGGGGGAAGCTAACATGGTTTTCTAGCCAAGTATAAATATATGGTTAATGGTATATATTGGTAAATCATTCGACACCATTATCACTATGGGATTGTGAAGTGAGGGGGTAAGCCCCAATACCAATCCAATACCATTGCTAACATAGATTCCTTTAAGTTTAAACATCCTGAAACCATCCATAAATTGATTTTCTAGTTCCCTATTTCAACAACCTCTCTTATCACACTTAAATAAACATTTTACAATCAATATAATAAAAATTATGATGATCAATTATTTATAATTTAATTTTAAATTTATTTCTTGATCTATGATCATTGCATGTTGTATTCCAAAAACTTGTATTGGATAGTGTTGGTGCAAGGTTTTATATTATGTGCCCCAATTGGATCACTCACATAGTTCCAGTTGTTTATGTGTTTGTGTTCATTATTTTCTCACCTATCTTGCAAAATATAAATTCCCCTATTTTAGCACACTATCATTTTAGTCAATAACATCTCTTATAGACTATATTTTCTCTTGTCAGCAGTACACAGTTGACCTATATGAATGTGTATCCTTATTCAATATGATGTATCTCCCTTTCTACAATATAGAGTTGACTTGAATGACTATATATTATTCTATAACAATCAGGTTATAGAACACATTCAACCTACATGAATCTATATCCTTTTTTATACCTTTTCTTTTACATCAGCTTAACCCTCCTTAATATTTATCTCTCATCATGAACTTGTTTGAGGACAACATTAATTTGAAATCAATAGATATGAAGAGACTTACCCACCCCACTAGGTTTTCCCATAAATAACTTGTGTATCCTACTCTATATGAAATTAATGTGCATGTGGCCACTTACATTAGAAACTATGGGACCCCTCCTAATACATCTTCAGCTCACAATACTCTTTTTATCTTTAGAAGATCAGCTTGAATATGAGTATACTATAAAAATACTTTTCTTCATTAATAAATTTCCTCAACATCAAGGAAATGACCCTTATACTATTTATAACCTTATGATAAGTGGTCAAATATAAGAACCCCATTCACCTTCCCCCACATTCTCACATGAATTTGGAGTCAATAACTTATTTTCCTCTCAACCTCTTCATTCTCTTTCAACCACTTATTATACTATGACCTCTTATTCTTTAATTTTTTCCACCTCCATGTTAAGTATCTCTACTAACATGATAGGTTCAACATTTGGTAGGCCTTTTCCAAGACCTATTCTTCTCAATTATTCCACTAGTGCATGATTTTCTACCCATGGTAATCATGACTCTAGTGCTTATTATTCTAATCCCTCTACTATTGCATCTTTTACCACCCAATAAAATCATGCTATTGGTTCCTCCTTTTCTAAAAATTCCTCTCACTAAAATAATATAATGCATGCCACCATTCATATTAGTACCTAATCCACTAATACCAACACTAATGCTTCACATGCTACAAATACCACCACTTAAAGCAATCAACTTTTGTTAAAACTCTTAACCAAGTGAACATTTTCCAAGCTACTAATTCCAAAAAAATGATGCAAATGAAAATTCATCTTATCCATCTCCAAAATAATCCTTAACTAGTTCCATGGGGAGTGCACAATAAAAATTCCCCCACCTCCCCTTAGGGATTCCCATGGTAATCTTATCCCTCGACCTCATCTTGTTAACAAAATAATAAAACACCTTCAAAATGAACCTCTTATACCTCAAATTGATTATACACACACACACACACACACACACACACACACACACACACACACACACATATATATACATATATATATATATACATATATATATATATATACATATATATATATATACATATATATATATACATATATATATGTACATATATATATATATATATACATATATATATGTACATATATATACATATATGTACATATATATATATATATATGTATATGTATATACATATATATATATATATATATACATATACATATATATATATATGTACTTATATGTATATATATGTACATATATATATGTATATATATAAATATATGTATATATATATATATATATATATATATATATGTATGTATATATATGTGTGTGTGTGTGTGTGTGTGTGTGTGTGTGTGTGTGTGTGTGTGTGTGTGTGTGTATATATATATATATATATATATGTTATCAATTTGAGGTATAACAGGTTCATTTTGAAGGTGTTTTATTATTTTGTTAACAAGATGAGGTTAAGGGATAAGATTATCATGGGAATCCCTAAGGGGAGGTGGGGGAATTTTTATTGTGCACTCCCCATGGAACTAGTTAAGGATTATTTTGGAGATGGATAAGATGATTTTTCATTTGCATCATTTTTTTGGAATTAGTAGCTTGGAAAATGCTCACTTGGTTAAGAGATTTAACAAAAGTTAATTGCTTTAAGTGGTGTTATTTGCAGCATGTGAAGCATTAGTGTTGGTATTAGTGGATTAGGTATTAAAATGAATGGTGGCATGAATTATATTGGTTTAGTGAGATGAATTTTTAGCAAAGGAGGAACCAATAGCATGATTTTATTGGGTGGAAAAAGATGCACTAGTAGAGGGATTAGAATAATAAGCACTAGAGTCATGATTACCATGGGTAGAAAATCATGCACTAGTGGAATAATTGAGAAAAATAGGTCTTGGAAAAGGCCTACCAAATTTTTAACCTATCATGTTAGTAGAGATACTTAACATGGAGGTGGAAAAAATTAAAGAATAAGAGGTCATAGTATAATAAGTGGTTGAAAGAGAATGAAGAGGTTGAGAGGCAAATAAGTTATTGACTCCAAATTCATCTGAGAATGTGGGGGAAGGTGAATGGGATTCTTATATATATGAGGTATCACCCCTACCATTATCTATAATGGTTAAATCAATCCTACCCTACACTTGAAAAAAATTATAAATATTCTCATCCCACCCATACTCACCAATCATCTCATACTTTTTGTGTTATTTAAGATTCTTCCCCAACTCACTTAATAGAGTTGGAGAAAGAAAAACTTATATATTTTGATGAACCAATTCCAACACCTCATTTATATAACACTTCTCATACCATTTATAAAACTTTACCAACATATTTACCCATTTAAAATGATACTCAATCTTACACTACCATTTATCCTTTAAATCTATCTCAAACCAAACCTGCATAAACTACATTGTCCTCTCACAATAGTCAAACAAATTATACCCCAATTAAATATCCCACATCCTATCAACAAAAATTTACATTCACTTTTTCTCCTTCTTCCAAAGAAATCCTCAAACATTATGCAACTCTATCCAATAGTCCCCTTATGGGTTATGATGAATGGGATCCTATCATGAAACCTACTAATCTCCAATCTCAAATTTCATTTCTCAAACTCATTTGGACTTATTTTCATCATTTTAATAATCTTATTTATCTCTTTTTAAAAATTAATGTCCCTCATCCTCCCCTAAAATATGTGTAGCCAACTTATTTAGATCAAAATATAGAATTTTACAACAGTTCAAATATATGTCTATACATGTTGAAAAAATAATTGACACTTACCTTTCCCTCAGATTCCCCATATCTTCTATGATTCCTAATGAGATTATCCTTCATGTAGATGATCCTCCCCTCTTTAACAGTGTCTAAATTGATTATATTCAAGTCAAGAATGTCTTGATTGACAAGGGTTCATGTAATTGTGTCACATCTCTTAACTTTATTAAAACCCTTGGATACTCTAAATGTAATCATAATTTTGTGTTAATGTTATTACCGAAGGAAAATTCCCACTTAGGTTGGGTTTGGATCCCTATCACCATCCCACCTATCACTATTTGAGTAAATTTTATGATCTTTAATTTTCCTCTCTCCTATAACATCCTATGTGGTAGGACATGGAGTCATTGCATGATGGTTATTACCTCTTATACCTACCAATGCATTAAGTTCCATCATAATGGTGTAATCTATATGATTCAAGGTGGCACTAACCCTTGAAATTCTGAACAATTCTAAGAAAATTGTGTACTCAAATTCAAACCCTTAAACCCTTATTGAGTGTTCTATTCCACATATCCTAATGGTTTAACTTCTTTATCATTTCTATGCAAGGTTATCATGGTCACCCCAAACTCATTATGAATATAAAACCTAACCTCTTATATTTAGATGATAATGAGCCTAACGAGATCAATCTCAAGATAAAATTTTTTTATCTCTCTCCTCATCTCATTTCTTAGATTCAACCTTTTTTGAAGCCTCATCCCTATCAACCACCTAACAATGATATACCCATAGTCTTAACAAAGAGTCGACACTCCATTCATCACATCACCTCTAATGAAAATGTCATCCCTACCTACATAATTTATCTCTATAACCTAACTATGATAATGGTTATACCTTAGATGACCCATTTCTAGGAGTTTTTGTTTAGGCTTGAGATGTTGAAATCATTCATTATCATTTTTATTTGCTTCAGTATTCTATTTATATTATCACATTCTATCCTATACCATTCCTAATTTTATCATTTTTCCTCTTGTTCATACAATATAAATGGTAGGCACACCTCCAATTTTTAAGGAAACTTATAAGAGAATGTTTATCGATCATAATATGACTATTCCATATTATTTCACTAGATATTAGGACCCCTATAGCCAACTTTCCCCTAAGATGCTTGATATTGTCCTTTAACCTTATATAAATCCTACCCTTCCCTTAACTAAGTTTAGTCTAGATCTTATTTCCACTCACCTTGTAGCTAAATCTCTTCTTTATTATGTTCCTATTAATCCTTCAGTTAATCCTCATCTAATCTCTCCACCTTCCCTTGGTGATGGTTTTCTCCCTTTATTGTCGCTTGCTCTTTTGCCCACCAAATGGGCTGATTAGCCATATTGTGATATTCATAATTTTTTCAATCATCAAACTAGATATTTTACATTATAACATCCCTCCTCAACTTTCAATTCCACTCCCTCTATTAGTACACCCATAAAGTCTCCTAAAAATATTATTTATTACTTCCACAACATAGATAATCATTCCTCCACTCATTGTCATAAGCTTTAACAATATATCAACACCTTGCATCTTACTCTTCCTCAATCTATAGATAAGGTTATACCTCTACTAAAAATATGACTTGAATATATTACCAAATATGGAAAGGTTTATTATCTGTGGCACCAATGTGATATACATCACACTAATCAATGATGCCTCCTTCAACAGCATCTCAAAGACCACATTATGACCACTCTTGTGCCTAATTTCGCTCCTCCCATAAATCACCCTCACAAGAAGGCTCCCCTTTCTTCCCCTGTGGATCCTCCACCTATGCCCCCTTCTCCACATGTAATTATTCCACCTATGGATACTCCTTCATGTGTGGCCCCTTCTCCAGTGGTGACTCATTCATGTCCCTTAGAGTCCACTCCTAGTCCTCATAAGTCTCCTATTCGCAATGGTCCCCATGATCATGATCTTTATATCATTCTTACATTTTTTGTCATGTATAATCGATGAGAATTATTTTCTTAGCTTTCTTTAAATATTGATGAGGCCCTCATCATAGTTAGAGTTCAACTTCATAGAAACTTATAAGATGTTATGGACAATATATGGATAAATATACTAGTATTTATGAACATAACATGGTTTTCCTTAATTTATTTATTAAATTTGTATTAGACATGTGCTCTAAATTTACATTTATCTATCTTCTACCATTTAACATTGCATCAAATTCTTATTTATCTTACATGGTTATTTATGTCTTGTACTACATGTTGTCTATGGTGTCATTTCATTATTTATGTTAATTTATGGATTTTTTTTCATGGTTGCATTTGTTTTATCTATTTTTTCCTTTGTTTCCATGAATTTCTTATTATTTTCTCATAATTATTCGTTACCTTACCTCTATAACATGAATAATCAGTATTATGACTTGGTTATATAAACCTTGCTCCACTTAGTCATTCCTTATTTACCATGTGATCAGTTAGTAAATAAGTCATCTCATTATAATATTCTTTTACCATTCCATCTTGGACCTCCCTTTATTCCCTTATTTTATTTCACAAACTAAACATACACATGGTTGAAACTTGATATAACATAATGGTTCATAGGTAATCTTAAGTGTTTTAGTCAGTCATGTATTTGGATATTTAACCTAATGATCATTTGTGTGTATCACTTTATCTCTCATGATTGGTCATTCCAAGTCTATATGGAGGAGGAATATTAAAATCCATAAAAATTAAAAATCCAAATCATTCGAAACAAAAGGAAACATTAAAAATTCTAAAAGTCAAATTACTCTAAAAGATGTGATTTCAAGCACATATCCTTTTTTTAATTGAAGGTAAAACTCCATAGTTGGCTTCATGATAGAGTTGAGGTAAATTGGTGTATTAGGACACTATATTGGGAAAGGAGAATAAAAAAATCTTCTAGTGCTACCTACTTTCTCATGCAAGTTCCTAATTTTCATAGTAGATCAATAGCTCTATAAGAGGTCTTGAGGACTAAGTAACACAATAAGGGAAGGTTGGTCTATTTTAAATTCCTTGTTAAACCAACCCAAATGAATTTACTTTAGTATCTCACTTATTTTCCTACATATCTTTGTGCTTATAATGAACATGTATCTTTTGTATATTGATGGTCACTAGTCACGTAGTGTCTTTCTATGTCCTTAGTGTGCCTTATGTTTCCTAAGGTATTTTCATAAGATGCCTATATTATGATTTTTATATTCCATCTTTAATTTACCATAATCAAAATATTTCCTCTTGATAAATATTTTTTTGGTTATTGATCACTCCCCCTAGGGATTCCATTTGTGAATTGTAGTGTAAGACCATAGATAGGACTAGGCCTTCCTTACAAATTACCAAAATTACCATTCCAAACATCCTGTTTAACATATTTTTCTCATTGTTTCCACATCATTGGTGTTACTATGTGAGTTTTAGTGTAATTCCATTGAAAGTACTTGGCCTTCTCACAAAATTTTCCAATACCCAAGTCACAATGCAATTACATGTGTTAAAACTGAGATAAGTTGTGATTGATTATGAGTTACATGTCATTGACATGCCTTCCATATTGATATAGTATATTTTATGCTTACCTCATTGATATTTCACTTTTATCTTCTTATTTTCCCATTTCCTACAAGAATATAACCCTTTTTCTTAAGTTTTTCATACTTCCCAACTTGAACTAGTGTGATCAATATAAGTTCATTTTTCCAATTTTGTTTCTCTTTTATGCTTCCCAACATGATTTAGTATGATTTATTGACTTAATTGTTTTTTTTTATACCATTTGTTTTTCATGTACCTTCCCTTTTACTATATTATTTTCATACTTCCCAACATGATATATTGTGATTTTACTTATTTTAATTTGGTGTCAATCCTCTTCATGCTTTAAAAATATTTTGTTATATGTTTTACCATTTTTGGTTTATTATACTTAGTCATCATTTGTTATTAAACATTTACTATCATGATATACTATGTAGTGCATTTTTTTTTATTAATTATACTTTTCCAAGTCATTTTTGACTTTTTTTCTTTGTAACAATGCATGTGTATCACATAATGATAGAAAATAAAACACTCCACATATATTTCCGATAGCATATACAAAAAAATAAAAATACATGTGCTATAAATAAATATATCCATGCATCAACAATGACAACCAAATAAAACTCATGAACTCAAATACAACTATCAATATCAACACACACACACACACAGATTTTATATCATAGAGATGGAGATATGTATTTATTACCATTAATTATATTAAACATTATATATATATATATATATATAATGTTTAATATAATTAATGTTAATAAATACATATCTCCATCTCTATGGTTGGGCTCCACCATGTGTATTCTATGGCCTAGCTACACTACCCAAGGATGCATGGGTTTATCCCCTCTAAACCATGTTAGTCTGAGATCTCAATCTAGCTACCTATCCCTGTAAGTTGTCCACCTAGTCTTATACCTATCCAAGCTAGACCATGGTAGTCATGTGTGTGGCTCTCTCCTGAGCCAAGGCCTACTAGGCTTATGACTCTCCTATTCCCACCCCTATCAGTGGATGAAATCCATCCGCACATGTCTAAAGTTGCCTTGTGGCCTCTCCCACTAGTCTAAACTAGCTTACTTGAAATGGGGTAGATATCACTATAGCTTCATCTAGCATGTTGGGAATATATGGTGAAAACACTCCATCTAGAATATCATGGTGTACAACCATGACTAGGGATACCCATTTCAAATCCTTTATCACAAGATCTACAAAACCAAAAATAGATAGATATTACATCACATATACATCTCCAAATCTCTCTATCTAATATAGTCACATTAAACTAGTATTTTATATCTAAAATTGACATTATAGAATTTATTACAATTCTTAGTGTCACCAACCATTGTTTCCCCATCTAATCACCCATCGAACATGATCTTTCCATTTGATCATCCCTCAAACATCTCATATGTCAATTTCCTCCCTATCAATGCAAATCTAGGATTCACCACTTGTGCCTTTCATAACCCTCTCCTAAGAGGTACCTCTATTGACCATATCTATCTTGGGATAGTATTTAGTTCATCTTATGTGACTACCCTTGTCTATTCTCACTCTCAATGATGATGCCTCCATCTATGATGTGATCAAGGTGGTCATTACTTATATTACTCTAGTCCTAATTATTATACTTGTTACACCCTTCCATTAACATCCATGTCCTCTTCTACTCTAGTTACTTACTATTATGTTTGACTAGTCTATGGTCTCACATACCATATCTTGATCACTAG
Organism: Torreya grandis; assembly: GCA_037957365.1. Lineage (NCBI taxonomy): Eukaryota > Viridiplantae > Streptophyta > Pinopsida > Cupressales > Taxaceae > Torreya > Torreya grandis. The sequence continues at coordinate 1,939,798 of JARHVA010002399.1, forward strand.
TATCTCTACTAGTGCTCCTCTTCTTCCTCTCCACTTTGTCTCTCTATCATGCCATGCCAAAAAATTAGGAATTACTAGAGGATCAATTGGGTGGGGAAGTCTAAAATACCCTATAAAATGTGCTACTAGATGCAACTCTACCCACCAGGTATAGTGGCCCATGATCCACACTCGAGCTAATCCTATCACCATGATCACCTTATTAAGCTAATAGTAGTAATATGAATGTATGGATACCACATGATCTCCCCTCATGTGTCATATATAGCACTATCACATGGGGCATAACCTATGATACTTAATCCTACCTCCATTGAGTCACCTGAGGTAACCTATCATAGACCACATGGGGCAACCTAGTTGGTAAATACATATAGAACCTATCATATATCCATGCACTAAGAAAAACCACTAGTCCCATGGTCTTATACACTCTATATAACATCCCAAAAATATTATGCATGAGATGAACTAGATGACAAACACAAAATCATATAGTGCCCCCTAATCCAAAATGGATTGGCATAAAGCTATTACATATAGTGATACCTTGTCATCTGACTTGTGACATAATAATCATGATGTTAGAAATATAATAATATCCTTTTAGATGTCTATAATCTATGTGATATACACATCAAATAATTTGATCCTCAACCCTAGGTATATCCTATTTGAGAATACCGCCCACTTGGATAGTGATCATCTCTCCTCCTAATCATTGATGTCCCTCCTATCAACTGTCCAATCCATGTATGGACATATTTCACTTTGATACCAACCTATATGGTATCCCAATACAACACACATCAAAACATGTTGATAAACCACTCCCATGCTCTAAGGAACAAGAAAATAATATCAACACTCAATGGGATGTGCCTCATCTCCATAATACCTCCCAAGCCCAATATAACTAGTCTCACTCTATCCATGTCTATAAAATGTTCTAGTAAATCTATTAGCCACTATGCATAGATCACTCACCAATATCTCTAGTTTCTGAAAACAATATTAAATAACAAAGGATGTATCAGTTCTCCATATCATTTATAATCAAATTACATTCTTAAAATTTCAAAAAAATTGGTTGGTTTGATTTAGTTTTTCCATTTTATATAGAATCAGTATATTCAATAATAAATCAACCTTGTACTTATTTAGGATACTAAATTGGCCTTGTACTTCATTTGGGATACTAAATTGGCCCTATCAAATTTATATTAATTAGGTTTTTTTAGTGCTAAATTAGACACCTTTGTGTTGCAGTACTAACTTGGCCACATTTACCCTACAATATTACATTGGCCATATGCACAACAACTAATTTAAGCCACTACTATGTAGTAAGCCCCTATCTTAGCCAACTAAATTAGCCAACTACTATGTATTTGGCCTATTGGTTTTATATCACCTTACAAATTAAGTCAACTTGGTTGAATCTTTTCATCCAATATGATGACTTTTTGAATAATTACCATAAATTTCTTGGGCATTTATTGGTTTGAATCCATCCTACATAATACCCCATTTTTACCTTTAGTGTCCATAAAACTTTCCTAGGATTCATTTAAGTGCCTATATTTTGCCTACTAGTCAATTTTATATAATTCACTAAATTTCAAATACAAATATTTAAAATATTTGAAAACTTTAGTAACTTACCAGTGCTACACTCGTTACATCTACTAGGTGTTCTCCCCATCTCAGCTATCATCCCCTCACCATATTGGCTCTCTGGTATTTCACTAGGTCTTTCACAACTTTGTTTTCTCATAATAGTAAAAATTCCAAATGAATGATTATTTTTTTACCTTATTTATATTTATTATTCAAACTCATTTGCCCTTCAAATATTCACTGACATATTTATTATTTTGATCATATATTTGTCTCTACTAACTCTTTTTTAAACCATAAAATGTTATAGAATCATGACATCATAGATACTCTTTTCAACTATTATATGTCTATATTACAATTTTTTTAATTTTTCTCTCTTTTTTGCTAATATCTATAGGTTCATCTAATGTTATCTACATTGGACACCTTCATACTTGTTGCATCTCCTTCTCTATCTACATCACCAAGGTAAGTAAATGTATGTGTTTTTAAATTCTATCCTTTCATTTATCTTATTTTTTCCTTACTACACTTTATTCAACTTCAACATTGTGTGTTGCTATGTTCTTTTCCTAAAGCACCATCATGTATTACACCAACATGACACATGAAGATATTTGAGTGGGGAATATGTATATACATAATATTTTCTCAATTTATCAATTATTAATTCTTTTTTGTCTTTCAATAACACATTGAGTCTCAATCTCTCTGAGTTCATGCCTTAAGGGGTACATTATAAAAGGTGTGGGAAAACCATTAGTACTTCATAGGATTGTTATCCATTATTACCACTTGCTATCTACACACCCATCTCCTGAAAACATTTTCCTAAGCATTACCTCCTTTTTTACACCCTCCTCTAGTCAATTACCACCTTCATTATCCCTTCCCTAGCCTAAAACCCTTTTCTTTGGTTTACATTACACTATTATCCCCATAAATATTATACTCTAATTGATAAGACTTATTAGGGTCTAGGATAGCCCCTGGCTAACCTAGATCATGACCTAATTTATTTTTGTCAAAAATTATACTAGGTCAACTGGGTTAACCTTGTCAGTCTAAAATTTTAAAAATTAGTAGGGTTAGATCAACCTATATAAACACATATATTTCATCATTTCTAAATTAAGAATATATATATCTTGTGCATCTACTCATCCACCATTCTACTTGAGGATCATATCTTAGGGATTCATAATTTCTTTAAAGATATGGTTCTTATCTTGTGGATAATTCTTTTGGATGCATTGATAGGTTGTGTATCCTAGATATGATTTATCTTTGTCATCCTTACATACAACAACAACCTCTTGTGAATCAGCTTGGCCAAGGGAGATATTTAGGCTTGGTAGGTTCATCTTCAAAGGTAAGTATTCCTAACTTTATTCCTCCTTTATAAGAGTAGATAGATAAGTATTTATACTTCTCTTCTATGTATTAAAATTCCTTATACATTTACATGAGTATATGTCTTCTATGCATATTTAATTCTCATGTTTATTACCCCCACTTTGTGACACAAGCTTTGGTGATCATCAAATTAGATTTTTATTTACTTGTTACTAGTTTAATGAATATGAAAACATAGGACCTAGTTAGGGTTATTATATAGTTTTGCTTGATTGGAGGATTTAGAACCCTCCCTAGTGATATTATCATGGTAAGAGATAACTTGGATATGTCTATTAGATCCATATTGATTATGACCTTGAATATCTAATGTATCCATAATCAAAAGTGTAAGTAGTGTTTATCTTCTCTAAGATAAGAATGATTTATAGATCTATTATGTTTCCCCATGCATAAAAATCCCTCTAAACCTTCTAATTAATCACTTATTTCTCCCCTTATCCCTCTTACATCATCCTTTTCCATCATCCTAAGTACCTAAGGATTTGGATTTAACCAATCAATTTCCTCATTCCTATTGAGTATCCTCTCCCTAGTGCCATAAACCCCCATGTCAATTTGACCTAAAGTTAATTCCATGCCTAGATGTTCCCATGGTATTCCCCATTAGTCCTTTTTAATTTCATCCCCATGCCTCTTCATCCTCCATTTCTCTATTTGTTCCTTCCCTTTGATTCATCCATTCCTCCTCTTACCATGCCTTCACCTTCCACCTCTATCTCTACCACTCCACTTGCATCCTCTTCTACCTTGGGAGTTAACACGAGATCATAAAGACATGAAAATATTTTTCAAGGTTATCCAAAGTTCCAATAGGACTTTAACAAAGAGTCTTGGAACATGAGAAGGATTATTACAAAGTGATTTACTCAAGAAGGAGACCTACTGGTATGAAAAATAAACACAACCTATTCTCCCTCACCAAAGTGAGGGAATATAAAATAGAAGAGAAGTTTATTTAGGACATAATATTTATACTCCAAGACACTCATGACATGTTTGAAAAAATTATAGAGGACATGAAATATTAGGTTAATGTACTCAAATCATAGGTGGGAGTTCAATACCTATGGGTCTAATTTGAAGGGTAGATGATAATTTGACACATTTATTCAAAGCTCTTGGGAAGGTAAGATATTCATTGTCTAAAATAAAAAATCACCTACAACACACTCATGATGATTTGGACCTAGTTTTTTTAGATAGACAACAACTATGAGAATATCATGGTGATAATAAGTAGAAACAAGTTCCCAGAGATGAAACTAATTCTTTTGGTAGACTTGGGCCTCTAACAAAATTATATCAGGAACATGAGAACATTGTTATAGTAGTGGCTAGTGTCATCTCAGGTAGTAAATGAACCCTTGGAAAATAATAAATAATAGATGTTATCTTACTTCTAGAAAGTTAACATGATGATGTTTTTCCACTTGGATGTTATTGGTATCACTTAGAAGTGGACCCTTGCAACAACATGTACCTCTTCTCACTTACATTGATACAATAGAAACTCTTCAAGCTTTTAAACCTTTTATTAGAGATAATATATAAACTAAGGGATGGTTCCCTTTTTTACAATCACCTACTTCCCTCTAAACTATTTAATTATGTGATTTTTTTACAAGAAAAAGGGTAAAGGAGCAATGATAAAGTTGAAAATGAAAAATAAAAAGTGAAAATTAGGGTGATGCACCTATGTGTAAATTATCCCTATACTTGACACACTTTGAAAGTTAAAAAACCTACACATATTCAGTTTATCTTCATAAAATGACTCTTGCATTAGTATTTCATATATAGGTCTTGACTGACACTCACACTAGCTTGGAAGGAATGAACACAGTTTGAATTCACTTCTAGATTAGGTATAAATTAGACTTAAACACTTTATGTGACCTACAAGAGTTCTCAATTTTTTTCCAAAAAGGTGAGATATTTAGACATAAATATAGGAAAATTAGTCATTCACTAAATTACATCAATGAATATTAAGATCACACTTCATGAATAACTTGAAGATGGAGGAAAAATTAGCTCTTTATTAATACAAATGTGAGGTAGTAACAAGTTTGGTAGAGTTTTATTAAGACAAAAGCATAATCACCTAATCAATCAAAAATGAATTTACATATAAAAAGGAATAATATAGAGAGATGATAAGAAAGACTAACTAGAAGATGAGTCCATGTGCTAGTCATAGTTCACTCTTCATCAACTGAAAATTTAAATCAAACTCAAACTCCACCTTCAACTCCACCTTTAATTCCAAAAAAATCTAATGTAGAATTTGAGATTAAAAATTATTTCAAGGAATATGGAATTTTAGGAGAGAGGGGGGATAATCTTGCATGTTTGAAAATTTAAATGTCTCATCATGGAAGATTGAGTCATGACTTAACTTGCTTTGATCATGCAAACATATTGATATTATTTAGTTAACTCTTTTTGGTATTTAGTTAACTCCTCTTGGTCTTGTTGATGCATGTAAATGTATCACAATGTTTTCATAGTATTGAAAACACTTATCATTTCAAGAAACAAAGAATATTTTGCATGATTTGTTGGTTTTGATCTTCCTAAGATATGTGTTGGATTAGTAGCTACTATGGTGGAGTAGTAGGAAAGATATTTGACTATTTCATAAAATGATTATAAAACTGTTGTTGGGAGAAATCATGGTCCTAAAATCTTGTGAAAGATGAATGTTATTTAGTTTAATGTAATGAATAATGATCAGAATCTAAATTCTAAACCCTAATCTAGTATGAAAATTTATAATGAGAAATTAAACTACAGTGATTTGATAGAAAATGAGAAAATAGGTAGAGTAGGGAAGAAAGAAAGATGTTTTTGTCCTTCAATAGAGACATCTTGACAAAGCTTTCATTTCATCAAAGACATGCATCTTCAAACCAACATATGAAATGAAATTACCAAATAGTATAGATCCAATCACATACCAGGAAAATGTTTAAGGATATTTGAAATATGTAAATTAGAATTAAATTCAATTTAATGATTTACTTAAACAAGAAAACTGAATTTGCACATCTTCAATAAATGCAATGATATTGAAATAAATCTAACAACATTCAGTCAACCTAGCCTAAAGCTTAAATTAACAACTCTACATTAACATATGCATATATAGAATTCAAAAAAGTAATTAAAATCTAAACATCAAATAGAGATTTGAGAAATTTCCATGATAATAAACAAACAAACAAAAATTAGATGATCTATGTATAATTATCTTGCTTTTATTACTTGCTCCAAAATTTACACAAAAATTTTTCTCTAAAAACTTCCTCCATTTTTACAATGATAATACCCCCTTTTATAGGTTGAAAGGGAAGCATATGGGGTATACCAGTCATTATCAACTAATAATTAGACAAGTTTCAAGGACAAGTGTCCTCTTACAAATATTCTAGAACCAATGACACTTTTCAAATATCACTAACCTATAATCCATGTGTGTTACACATTACACATGCCTTTACAAAATAGTATATTCTTTTCAAATATTTACATGGTTTTTATGGAATATTCTAAGTCCACTCATTTAAATTTTACATGACCCTATAGCTTAAAATGTTTTCTTTTGCACCAAAATTTTCATGGACTTGCCATATTATTCATCAATCAACCTAAGATTAATGATTGGTTTTGAGTAACTCCTCTGTTTACCCTATTAAATCTTTGAAGATTTCATCTATCCTATCGATGGTTTCTTGGATGATCCTCACATCACTAATCTTCTCATTTTCTAATAAAATCATGTCTAAGATACATTTTTTATTAGCCCCTATGATTCCCTTGCTTCTACCCTTGACTTGATTAATAAACTCAATAGCTCTTTTCTAGAATTATCCATCACTTATTAGGCATGTTTTACTAAGAATGGTTAGATATTTAATCAAACCTCCTAATATTTGCATCATTTTGATTTCCAATTTTTTTAAATCTCTTAAGAGACCTTCCATGCTTTTAGGCCACTTATTCATGTCCTTTAATTTTTCCATCAAAATTATCATAGCCATATTCAAGTGTGATAGGCTAACTATTTTAAGTTTAGGAATTTGGCCTTCCATTAGAATCTTGATCAATGACTTTAATTTATTATCTAAACCTTACCAATGATTGACATCATTTAGAGCCATGGCATTCTATTTTCTTTCCTTGTTTAGTTTGAACCTTATTATTTTTAAATTACTGAATGTATCATAGATAGTTACTTCAAAATCATTAACAATATCTATCAAAACTCGTAGAATGGATTGCTTTTCCAAATTTTTCTTCTCTTATTTTAACCCTTTGATTAAAATTTGTAACCTTTATATCTTGGATTGAGATAGTTATAGAACATCCTTTTCAAATATGGGATCTTCCCCTAGTTTTTGTTTTCTCTTCTAGGTTAAATGAACCAAAGGATCAACCATTTTATGTATAACCTCTTCAACTTGTTCCATGATAACTATCTAAATTACTATTTTTAGGCCTATATTAATTAGATCATCTCAGACACAAACTAAATTTTGGGGCACATGTTAGATTAGGACCTTTGTTTATATGCCAGCTGATTGACTTGGAGTAGCAATTCTCTTTTCTTCTTCATTTCGCATTGCTATGATCCAAGAATTCAACTCCCATTACATAGGCTTATATGTAGTCTTTAATAGAGTCCATGGATGATTAAAAAAAAGGTATATTCTCCATTATTGGTTCATATATGAACCACTTAGGTATAGATAGTCCATATATTGGGTTCTCCTCACTAAATAAGTTGATATCCTTTAAAGGTGGTGTGATGGCCATTTTAGCTTTCTTTACTTTTGAGATAATTATAGTCTTAGATTTCTTCGTAGGAGGATCAATGACCATTGATTCTAATAAATTAACTTTTCCATTTTCTTTCTTATATTCCTCAACCTTTTCTTCCTCTGCATCATTATCTGATTCATATGTCATGGATATCATTCTCAATGCATCTTAAATAGATTCCTATAGATCTAAAACTATCATGTGAACCTCCTATTGTGGAAAATATTATTTTATTGTTATAAAGGACTCAGGAAGTGGGGAAATAAAATCAAATTCACTTGGTCTCCTTTATTTATTCTTATGCTTTATTTGTATATCAATTTAGGTAAGCCTAGAAGGACCTACATCTACCAAATGATATTGTCTAGGACCAAGTTGCCACCTATCTTCCATCTTCTATTCTCTTAATAATCTAGATTTAGGATTTATATTATGTTATTTTAGCCTTCTAAAAACTTCATAATAAGTGGATTCCTTAGTGTACACAAAGTCAAATGCACTAGGTTCATTTTCATAAGACATAGCTAAAATGTCTTTTTTATTCAAGTGTTTTTTTACTCTACCATAGGGATCCCACTGTCTATGGTCATCTACCTAAAAATTAAAGGAATGCATATGTTTTAAATCAGCTTTAATATGGTCCCATTATCTGTATATGGTTTTGACAATTGTCATGTGAAAACCATGGATAAGTCTTTTCCTCTTAGTCTTGCAAATCCCATTTATTCCATTGAATAATTGATATACAACTTCTTATTCTATCAACTTGTTAGGGACATGTATTGATCATTTAAGGGGGGAACTTTGGGTTCCCTCTACTATGATAATGGTGCCATTAGTATATATCCATATGTCTTCAATTATCTCAATAGATTTCTTGATTAAAGTACTTATCCTCATTATAAGGATACCATTGATGTCTTGGCTCAATACAGGATATACATAATCACAAATGAATTGGCTATGGTCCCTATACTTATAAATATACATTTTGGATTAATACTACCACATAGTTTGAGTTTTAGTTTGGGGCCATTATCTTTAGTTATGGATTTCGGTTATGGCACATAGGGCATCTAATAAGTATGACATCATGTATAACTCATTTATCTTCTTTATTTTAATCTGAAATATCTATCACTTAATGAAATGTTGATGATTTATCCTAAAGGAGGTAATATCATTTCCTCAATAATGAAATATACCATAGGCACCCTTATAGGCTCCACATGCATAGTATGTAAAAATCTATATAGTTTATTCAACATGGTCATGACCATTCTAACTCCAGGTCTAAATTAGCTCACATGGATTTTCTTTATAGTATCTACAATGACCTTGTTACTAGATTATAACCACTTTGCTAGGATATTCATCATGGTATGTTTATGGGCCCATGAATTAATGGAGTTCAGGTCTATTTGGGGCCTATGTAATTTATATTAGGATTCAAAGGAAATAGGGGATATATATGCTATTTTCCTTAGACTAGGTTCATGAATAAGCATACCCTTGTCAATTTTAGCATCTTTGAAAATAAGACTCAGGATATCGATATAGTGGAATACCTCTAGTTTGGTGGTAGCATAATGGAGTCATATTAATTTAATTACTAATATGTCATTATAGAGTGTATTGATTGGAAGCAACTTCTCATCTTCCTTGGTCAAAATTCCCTAGTTATCAATGGTCTAGAATAAATTTGAGCAATTATTATCTCCTATTTTTAATAAAGAAACCATGAATTATATATCCTTGAATACTCTACCTTATACATATAGTGATAGGTTAATTCAATTATTTATTTGAAGTCCATAGGTTACCATTACTAGATCTCAAGCTCTCTTTTTTGGCTCAAAATAATGATTTCTTGAACAATTTTAGGGGTTTTATATACATCTTATGGATTTTGAAGGGTTTAAAAAATCTTTAATAGTGGTTTACAAGTTTAAATTATTTACTTTGGTGACTTAGATCATATTTTGATATCATATTTATACCTTCACATGTTTGGGTCCATAAAATATTTCAATATGATATGTATGCTTATATGGCATCTCCTTACCATGCTACCTATTTATTTTAAAATATGACCATTATCAATTTGGACACATGTCCTTATCTCATTCCTCTTATATCTTGATTAAATTCACTCCATCTATCTCTTATGAGTTTATTGGCCTGGACTTTCAATGCAGTTACTAATCTTTGATTTGGGTTTCTAAAATTGTGACACTCGATAGCTCTGCATGCCTTCTATGTATCTTATTGATAGTTTCCATCCAGTTAACATTTTTATTCCATGTGGTGTCATTGTATGTAATCTAGGCTTATTAACTTATTGACTCAATTTGCACCATCAATCTCTATTTGCACAATTGAATACATGTCATCAATCTTTTATCTATATGATCAAATACATGGCATTGATCTACTTATGATTCATCATGATTGTGATATTCACCATCATGTTCCTCATAGGATCCTTTGACATATTGACTTGGATCTTGTCATTACATCTCCATATGTATTATTGAATGCACACTGCCAATCTTTGATCTTGACCTATTGATTCGAGTCTTCAACATGGATCATTGATCAAAAAAATTTACGTAAGAATACACACCATCAATCTTTGATCCAAGGAACTTTGAAAATTTTATTTTGGGTATCACACATATGTCATTTATCTTTGATCTGATCAAGTGAGACTTTGACACTTGGAAGCCTTGTATTCTTTCATACCTACAAATATATAATCAAAGAATAAAGGCTCGGAACATATAAATACTTAGCATAAATTTTAGACTAATTTTTTAATGAATTAATAAACTCGATCAAAACATAACCTAAAATTAAATTAACACTAAGATGGTATAAAGTGATCCATCAAAATATGAATCTATTTTAATAAGGACTTGGGCTAAAGTAATTTAGAATAAGGTTTTAAACATTATTTAAAATTGAATTAAATTAGTCATTTAAGGACCAAATGTTAAAATAATAGTTTTAATGGGATATTATTAGTTAATCAACCAATGCTTAAATTAACATTAAATCATAAAGCTATGAACACTTGTTAATTATAATGAAGATCCATTGATTCTAAAAGATGGAAACACATGAGCCAAATGTTAGCAACATTAGATAAGATTAAATAAAGCTTATGTGATAACATGTCAATGTAAGATATATCAAAAAATTATATTCAATAATGCACTTTAATCAAGTTGAATGACTAATTGATATCATAATTTTCAAAATTTGAACAAGGATCCTCAGTTTCTAGAAATGGGGATATGTTAACCTCAATAGGTATTTAGTTAAATCTTCTTGGTATTTCATTCATTTTGAAGTTTTAATTAAGTTACCTTCACTTGAATCTTTATTTTACTAATATTATCTTTACTTCAAATATTGATTTCAACTTGAGCTATCTTGCATGCATGTTTAGTCTCATGTCTTTTCTTAAAATAGGGTAAAGGGGGGCATAGAAATATTGGAATTAGTTTTTTCATTTGAAAGTAATATATTTCATAAAAATATGTCTCTAAATTTTATCAAGACCTTAACTCCACTTATCCACATTTTCATATTTTGTAACTCCACTTTTGTAGGGTTAATTGAAGGATCTCTGAAGTTAGCTTGAACTTGATAAAATTAGTCCAAAATGGGGATCCCAAGTTAGAGAGAGGATATAATTAGAGTGTTTATTTATCCATTAAATATTATTTATATCTATGAACTTGATAATTAACACAATGTCTCCCCAATCTTGTTCTTCTTCCAGATGCTCATTTTGTGTAACTTGATAAGCTTCTTAAATGCACTATGAGAGCCATAAAATTGATGTATATTCATAATTATAATATATAAAGATAAAATATACGACCTTAGCATAATAAATATGGTCTCTCAGACATTTAAACGATTTTTTAGCTCTAAACTCCATGTACAACTCTAAAAATCACCATTTTATGCTCTCTTGTGCTCTCTTGGACTCAAGAAATCCTCATTTGGATTAACAGATCTAAAATAAGTTATAGGCATCAAAAAATATTTATATTATTATAATTATTTAGGTATAAATTCTTCATACCTATAAAAAATTTAAAATATTCAAAACTCTTCACCAAAATCCCTAAGAAAAATTCATAAAAAATTGTCTGCTTATTGCCCTAGGGATGACTTGGAGATGCTTTTCAATGAATTGAGCCTATTTTTAATTGGTTTAAATTTAATTATAATTTATTAATATATTTAAATGAATTATACACACTCTAAAATCAATATTTTTCATTGGAATGTCCTAAAATACCCATTTCCAACTCTATTTGTGAGCAAAAAAAAAAAAAAACTTTCATTCCCTTCATGAACAAACATATATTTTAAAATTGTCTCTTTTCAAGTACATTAATGACATAAAACCAATTTTAAACATTAAATTATATCAAACCATACCTCCATTTAAGATTTAAAGATATTTTATTTAATAAGTCTCAAAATATGCACTTTTTGGTGTTTCATAATTCGCACAATTTCATTTTTGAGCACCTATAGGTCTATGTTTTTTCATTTTATTTAGTTTTAATATGATAAATACCTCATTATTTTTTAATTAATACCTTTAATAACCTTTATTATCATTAAAATAATTTTATGTGCTCAACCAATCACTTAAACCTCTCAAATAAATCTTTCTCTAACTATCTCTCTTACTTATTTAAAACCCTGATGCTTATATGTTTAACTTTATCCATTATTTTCCATAGAATTTTTACTAATAAAAGTTTATAAATTTATTATATTACACATAGTATCTCACACCACTTATATTTTTTAACAAATAACTCAAAAACGTAAACATACCACTTAAAATTGAGCCATTAGAGTTTTAAAAGATTTTAAAACACTTATTCTTCTTATCAACTATTCATAAATTTAATCCACTATAACCTAAAAAAAAAGAATTAAATATTTAATTAATATGGGCCAAAATATCATCCTAATAACTTTATATAAAAATCTTCTTCATCTTCATGTATCGAGCATTGGAAAATTACCTTCGCTAGCTTGCAACTAGCTTGTTAGAGGAATAAAAGAAACCTCTATCAAAATTTTGACTTGTGAGATGTTCCTAAGCATGGTTTTCTCTTGATTAAGGTTTTATTATTTTAATAATATATTTTTTTAACTTTTAAATCTATTAATGTATTCTTATTTATTACTTACACATAAGCAACTTTGAGCAATGGTTGTAAAATTATCAACATTCTTGGTGACTTTGCTCAAATATTTGCCTATTAAATACTCAAGACCAGTAATATATATATATATATATATATATATATATATATATATATATATATATATATATATATATTTGAAGTAATAAAAATATCACCAAATATTAAACTTAAAATGTCTTAATAAATTATAACACATGTGAATAATCACTTATTGAAATGGAAACTACAACAACTACCAACTGACAAATGTGTAAGATAACACATAGAGGAATTAAAAACTAAGATACTAATAGAATAGTTACATAATACCACTTAGAGTAAAGTTATAATATAAAAATACTATATAAATCACTTAAATCTATCTGGATCAAAGTAAAAACCTCTTAAATCCTTTCTATGAGGTTGATTAAGATGACTAACAAGTTGTTTTTATGTGCCATTCTGGTTGGATCAACATTTTTTCTACTTGTAAACCTCTTTGAATTATCTCTAAGTGAATAAATAGAATCAAACATATATCCAATATAAATAAAATCATCATGTGATTTGATACTCACCTAATTTTTCTCTTCAATATTAAGAAAGATTTCTAACGTAACCAAATTCTTATTTATAGGAGAACCTATAATATCAATGTCTTCACAAGGAGATGTAAGCCTAAAATTATTCCTGAAGTCTAGAATAAAATCAAATCACTGCTACCATAAATCATCAAAATATTATTTATCCTCACTTGTATCTTCTCAAGGTTCAAAAATAACCATTACATCTTATTTTGTATCTTTAGTTAGCTCATGTCTAGGGTTGTTACCTTGTGAAATATCACTAACTACTATCATATCTTCTATAACATATTCATGATATAATTATTGAGGCTAACTTTTTTCTATAATTTTATTATTTAATGGATCTTCAAAAGATTCAACATGATTTTTTTATATGTCAAATTGAAGCTCATTTGACCAATACAACTCTTGATCATCCTCTCTTGACAAATTTTCCTCTTCACCTACATGTTCTTCTATTGCCTTCCATATAATAGTTCATCTTATTAAAATGACTAGAGTGGGATGGAAATAGGTTGCATTTTGTCCCACAATAATAGTGGATATTATTGGTTGATCTTGAAAGGGATTTGGGATTGAAGAACATTGAGAAGTCTTTGAGATTTAGAAGTAATACTTTCATTCAATATATATTTCAAATAAAGGAGATAAACCTTTGTTAAATATTCATTATTCAATTCTTCATACTTATCTTTCCACTAAAAAATCAACCTCTCACATTATTTATCTTCATGGATAACTTCAATTTTAGGTATGGGTGGAGGGCACAAGAAACATAGAAATTTCCTTGGTTTAGATTCAACAACTTTCTCCATCTCTTGATTTTGGATTGGAATGGGAGGAGGTTATTTCAAAAGAGTAGACATGACATAATTAAGGGTTTTTGTCCAAGAAGGTTTCTAGGATGGAATGGTATTATGTTATTTCATATGATTAGGATTCTTAAAACTTGGATTTTGAAGCAAGTAGACTCTCTTGAAGGTTCAAGGGGTTTTAGTTCTTGTTTCCAACATGGAATTATAGACTCAATTATTTATAATATCATGGGAAATTATTTTATTTTTTCTCTTGTAGCCTCATTATATGTCTTCAACCATTAAATCTCTTGCTAATGTACATAGGCCTAATATGTAAGATCTTATTGGTGCCTATTGTATTCCTCTTCCTTATCAATCTCCATACATTATCTCTCAAAATTAAATATTATCTCTTGCACACTTTTTTAGTCTTATTGGAAAAAAATGACCCAAGGCTGATTAGAAACATGAGAATGGGTGGGAGAATGGTAAACATCATGAGAATACTAATATCCTATTGGTTATGTGTTACTTAAAGTGAATCCATAAATATTCTTAGCTTGATATGAAGGTATAAAATCTACATTTTCCAAAAATGGAGGGTTGAAATACATACCCACTGATGCTATTTAGGAACTTAGACTTCTTAAGCCAACTTAGTATAACTTAGAGTCATTAGATGTTGAGTTTTTGAATAAAGTATTTACTAAAAATTGCTAAAACTAGCACCAATATTTAGAAATCTTATATGTTATTCTCCCACTAGGTGTGCCATAAACTATTATCACTCAGAAGTTCACCCTTGAAATAATTTATGCATGTTCTCACTTATGTTGATAAAATGGAAACTATCTAAGGTGTGAAACCTTTTGTGATCATAGTAATTTGACAATAGTGAGGAAGTTAGATAAGGTGTTAGTTTCACAAATATAATAAAATAAATACACTAACATGATAACATATCTAAGCCTAGATCTTAGGGGGATCATAATGGACTAAATACAATTGAGAACCCAACTAAAATGCAAATAAAAATAATATTTACCTTCCTTGAGAGCTCCAAGTGATTTTTTCATGGCTTACTCAGCTTTTGCTCAAAGAATCTTTGGCAATGGAGTCTGGTTATCTCCTTCTCTCATTGGCACCAAGGTTGGCCTATGGATTATGCTTTATTTATTGATTGACTTATGAGTTTAGCATTACAACACTATTGATTTCAATCTTGCTACAAAACTTACATTATAACTTTACTTTATCTAAGATCTCCAAATGAAGAGGCAAATGCTTGTATTTATAGTCTTAGGAACTAACCCGAACCCAAGGTGAGTTAAGGTGTAGTTTAAACATGGAATGGGTTTAAACCTAACCTAAGAAAGTTATTTAACCCCATAGAGTTAAAATGTGTTAAAATCTCATGATTTATAATGAATATGCATGGGTGAGATATTTTTAGATATTTTCAAAGGCTTGACAACTCACAAAATGTAATTTTATGTGTGCACTTGCCCCATTTAATAGGTCTATAAGCCAAATTGCATGTTGTGATGTTTTAGGATGATTAGAGATGAATTAGTGAGAATTTCTTATTTCTTACAATAGGATACCGTAATTATGGTTGTCTCAATGGGATTTTAAAATTTGACAAATGATGAACAAGCAAATTTGGGATGTTCAATTATTCTTAGGCTTAATTTTCAATGGTTGATAAGAATTAATTTGAAGTCTGGTTGAAGGCCATTGGTGGTCTATTTTAGGTTTCTATAGTTTGCCTTTGTTTGGGAAGGCATTTACAAGCTATAAGCATAGTAACATCTTCTCAAATAATTTTAAAGGTATTGTATGCTTATTACTTCAATAGAAATGGATGAACTATAGTTTCCCCCTTAAGGGAGTGGTTGGAAAATGGGTCAATAATCAATCCATCAAAAAGAGGAAGTGATTGGACCAAACTGATGAAATGGGGTGGAAGGGACTAATTTACCCATAGGCGGTTATAATCAATGGCATATGGAGCTACCCTAATTAAGGTAGACAAATATGATGATTCGGCCATAAATAATTATAATAATCATCATATGTGGGATAAAAAAGGTAATGATTTACCTAAAAGCAATTATAATCATAAAAAAATGCTTAGGGTAATAAGAAACTGATTTCTCCAAAGGCAGTTATAATCAAGAAAAGGGAAAAACAATGATTTGCCCATAGGTGGTTATCATCATTAGTAGGATAAAAACATGCCCCAGTTGGGAAAAATAAAGAGAATTATTTCCCCATGGGTGGTTATAACCATCATTCTTCAAGTGGATATAAATTTAATTATTTATCCAAAGGTGGTTAGAATCATTGGCAATAGAAGTGGGATGGTATACAATGATTTTCCCAAAGGTAGTTATAAGAATTTTATCCTGATTATGGAAAGTAGGATATGGAATATGATGAAAAACTAGTAAAAAGGAGGAAGATTAATTTGGGCAACTTACTAGTAGGGATATTGTCAATTGAACTAGGAAAGAGGAAAATTATTTTGATGTTTAATTACTCTATGTAGGATATGATTGGGATTAGAATGGGAATTTTTTTGGTGCCAAAGAGATATATCATTGTTGTATTGTCATGTAGACTCATCAAGTTAATTTTTACTATAGCATGTGATGGTAGGCATCATGATAGAATACCATGATAACTTGGCCAAAATATGCATAAGGACTAACACAGGATCTAACACTCAAAGGAAAATAATGCACCAATGAAAAAAACCATGATGACAATGTTGATGTATCAATATGGATGTATTAAATAATAATGTGCAAGGAATATCCCAATGAATGCACATAAACTAAATTGAGGCATAACAAGAAATTAATCAAATAGGCAAATAAATAAAATACTTAGAAAAGAAAGAAAAATACAAAGAAAAAGAAATAAACAAACAATGGTTAATCACAATGTTAGTAAAAAAAATATGAAGAAAAAAGATGATAAACATTTCCCCTAGACAAGAAGATAAAATTGAACAAAAAAATAAAATGGGGGAATAGAAGAAAAGGAAAGGTATGGCTGAGCTATCTCTAGATGCACTAGGCAAGTGGATGTTATGTAAATAGTTCCATGGATGTAATATCCAATAAAACTTTAGGATAAATGTAGTTCTCCTAGGAAATGGGGATAGAAGAAAATTATGAGAATAAAACATGATGGATGTTATATAAGAATATGAGAATGAACTCACAAGAAGGTGAGAGCATGGGATAAAATGCTAAAAAGGATGGGGAAACTAAATTTAAAGTTGTTTCTTATGACTTAATGAGGGTTCTCATAATCCTTAAGGCAAAGAAGTGGTCAGTGTGCATTATTTTGGAATTTCTAAATTGATTTTACAATTTTTTTTTGGAATTTTTGGATCATCTCAACTCGATGGAGAATTATGAGACACTAAATGATCCAATCTCACAAAAAATTGATAGTGTTCATACTTAAATTTCTCATAAAATGATGATAACATGGTAAAGGTTGACTGAGCTAACCTCAATGTAAATTAATCACTACCTACATAGTCCTAGGATGAGACCTCAACTCACTATGGTTTCACCTTATAGTACAGGAATATGACTAGTGTAGCAGCCATTTGAAAAAAAAAATAGGCAAATTTGGCATAATGTCATAGTACGACATATGCATGGCAAGGTGGTACTTTAAGGCATGATAAAAAAGTATTTCCCCTAGTTTTCCCATAGGTTTTTATAACTAGGAAACAATTGAATAGATCAATTATACTAATTTTCCCATAGGAGGTTATAATTAGTAGAATGATTATGGAACACTAATTTCCCAAAGTCAGTTATAATTAGGAATATTTGGTATAGAATAGAACAAGAAATGAAGGATGCAACTACCAAATCTCCATCATACTACTCTAAAATATGGCTTCTATCTGGAATACTTGAAAAAATTGTTGAAACATGCTCTAAATCTTCATGCTAAAAGTGAAATTGTGATAAATGGAATGGAACCAAGGTCAAATGGGATGTGTCATGAGATGAAGAACAACTTAGTCGATATAAAAGGTATGATATAATGGCATGATGGAATGGTAAAGTGATAAAGTGGTATGGTATAAAGAAGAAAGTTGCTATTTTGGTACAACTAAAATGGTCCTCATAAAACATACACCAAGTCACTCAAGCAATGTAATGCTTGAGGTGTATAATGTGCATTGGCTCATCAATTTCATCCCTGTATGGTGTGGTGAGCCTGTATGCTCTGGCGCCATAGTTTGTAATAATAATGAAAAGAACTACCCATTTGGGTTTGAACTTGCCTTTGTGTTTCTTCTTAGCCATTGTTTCCTTTTGGTTTTCCTTAAGGATAAGATAACTAAGCTTAAATTCTATGTGTTTCACATGCCAATTTTAGTGGCCATGGAGTCATTTCTAGTATGTTTCCATATTGTTTACTGTAGCCAAGCATTTCTCATCAAGTAACTCCAACTCTTGTAGGTAATCTAATGGGTAGTCTTCATCATCCAGGATATGCTTCAAAGAGATATGCAAAAAGGTAACTCAACCTCAATAGGAAGAATGGCCATAGTGTCATAAACAAGTGAGTATGGAGTGGTTCTTGTTAGAGTATGGTGATTGGTATGGTATGCCTAGAGGACATGAAATATTTAAAAGTGTTAATCATGGCCAACATTAGTGACAATATTTTTAAGGATGTTGACAATGGTTTTTTTAGATGATTTTACTTGGCCGTTACTTTATGGGTAATATACTATTGAAATAATTTGTTTACTTTTGTACTTAACACATAAAAATTTGACATCCTTATTTTTAAATGATTTTCCATTATCAAATATAATATCAGAGGGGATACCATAGCATAAAATGATATGGTTAAAGATATCAAATCATGTAAGAGAGGGTATAGCTTCAATTCACTTAGTGAATTATTATATGTTAGTAAGGATGTGTTTATGGCCATTAGATGAGGTAGGGTATATCTTCCCAATGATATCAATTCCCCATATAGCACATGACCATGGTGTAAGAATTATTTTTAGATTCTTGGTTGGGCCATGTATCAAATTGGCATGCATTAACATTTATCACAATTTTACACACACACACACACACACACACACACACACACACACACACACACACACACACACACACACACACACACACACACACACACACACACACACACACACACACACACACACACACACACACACACACACACACACACACACACACACACATATTTGTATCCATCATTGGCATATAGTGCCTAGTACATAGGAGCATTTTGGATAGGATAGCCATGTTGGTGTGGGATCCACATACTCCTTTGTAAAATTCTTATAATGCTAATGTAAATTTTTATGAAGTTAAATAATGAAGTAGAGTTCAATAAAAATTATGGTGGCATAGGGTTGATCTGAGTAAGGTATCATGTGTGGCATGATGTATTATGGATTTTTATTTTTTTCAAGATAGATCTAGTGTCATTATTTGGTCATGAAGATAGGTGTATGGTTTAGAATACCAAATAGATTTGGGACCAATAATATTATAGATCATTATGATAGTTGAAGGTTTATGAGCTGACACTAGTAGATTTTCAATGAGAAACTAGTATTTTTTTGCCATATTTGTATGATGAATCAAAGATCAAATGATATCCATGGCATTTGTTGTTCTATTAGTAGCCCTTGGTATATGTTTGAATGTACATCGGTAATCTATTGTTTGAGAGTGTCAACCATGGCCATATATGGTAACATATTACCATCCTTGGTCTAAAAATGGTCTGTAAATTGATTGATGATAAACTAAGAATCACCATACACATTTAGATGTTTTATGTTCCATTGTACTACCTATTTAAGCCCTGTGACAAGTTCTTCATAGCTAACCATGTTGTTGGGACAAGGAAAGTTGATTCTGAATGACATAAAGATTAGATCCCCTAAAGATGTAATGAAAAAAAGTCCTACCCCCAATCCATGTGTAGTGAATGATCCATCAAAATACATCTTATAGTACTACTCCTTAAGAAGTGTTTCAATTATGGTCATAATGGCTTCATCTAGGAATTGTAATGTTAGCAGATCTGTATCTACAAGGGGTACTTCAACAAGCTGATCTTCAAGTACTTGCCCCTTGATGGATTTTTGGTTGACCTATTCTATCTCAAATTCATTAAGAAACATGATTCATTTGTCTGTGTGGACTTATAAAACTATTTTGGATAGTAGATATTTGAGTGGATCTACTTTTGAAATGACCATGGTCTTATTGGTTAACATGTAATGGCAGAGTTTATGAGCTATGAATACCATAGCTAAATAAGCATTTTCAATGGGCATATAATTATGTTCATATTAAATCAATGTATAGCTTGGATAGTACAAATGTTTTTTTCCATTATCATCATGTTGATCCAAAATCACCCCTAAGGCTTTGTCGATAGCTGACAGGTATAATAGGAATAGTTTTCTTGGCATTAGAGGTAATAAAATAGGCAAATTTGCTAGGTAGTCCTTTAATTGGTGAAAATATTTTTGGCATCCATTATCCCAATGGAATTTTACCACTTTTTTCAACAAGTGTGTGAATGGGTGGCATTGTCCATCAACTGAGATATGAAGAATTTGATGGATTAGATCTTTCCCTATAAATTATAGAGTTGTTTTACATTGGTCAGTGGTGACATGTTTGTAATTACTCATACTTTGGCTAGATCAAATTTAATGCCCAATGAGACACAATGAAGACAATTAATTTACCTGAAGTAACTCTAAAAATACACTTCTTAGGATTAAGCTTGGCTTTATACTCATGTAGTCTCTCAAATATCCTCCTTAGTTTTGTTGGATGATCATCCCTAGTCTATGACTTACCTAGTATGTCATTGACATATTCTTCCATAATATCATGCATCATATCATGAAATATGATGGTCATGGTTTTTTGGTAGGTTTCCTTTGAATTTTTGAAACCATGGCATAACTTGATAACATAATGTTCCCCATAGAGTGGTGAAGGTTGATTTATATTGGACTTCTCATGCAATTCAAATCTAGTTGTAGCCTAAAAATATTTCCATTAATGAAAGAATTTATTAACCTACTATGGAGTCAAAAATCATGTCAATGTTTGGTAGAGGAAATTCATCCTTGGGTCAGGCCTTATTAATGTCCCTAAAATCAATACATACCTGATTCTTTCTATTTTTTTCTAACTAGCACAACATTGGATATCCATTTAGAATAGTAGATTGGTCGAATACATCTCACTTCTAAGAGATTTTCCAACTCTTTCTTTACTAATATAGTAATGTGAGGATGCATCTTTCACAATTTTACTTTGATGAATTTGGCAATAGGATGTACTACAAGGAGGTGTAAAACCAAGGTGGGGTCTAAAATAGGCATGTTAGAGTATGCCCACGCAAATATATCAACAAACTCCCTCAATAAGGTTGTAAAGACTTGACATTCCTCCTCAATGAGTGATTAACCTAATTTGATCCCCTTTAGGTCATCTAGAGTCCTAATGTTAACTTCTATAGTGTCCTCTATAGGAAGGGTTGAACCATCTTCAAGAATGGTTAGCAATTATTTAAAGTGGCCAGTAATCGTAGAGTCCTCTATTAAGAAAAATTATTCAAGTTTTTCAAGACATGATGAATTATAATCCCCCAATGGTAGGTATGGCCATGTAAAAAATATAGTCATAAATTCTTAGATTATTTGATCAAAAGCCTATTTTTATTCAAGACTAAAATTAAACTCATAGGCAAGTTCATCATTGGTGTTCTATTGAGCTATGTTTGAGGAAAGTTAAACACCCCCATCTATTGGCACATGAGATAGGTTTTCACCACTAGATTTACCTTTCTTTTTACTATTTATTTGGTCCAAAATCACCTCAAAGTGTTTTTCACTTTGGGACCTCAATGTTGTATTTAATTGTTTATGGCTAATGGTGTTCACCCATTCTCCAAAATAGGATTTAGGATCCAACTTGATTGAGAACCTTTATTTGTGATATCCTAATCTAACATTGTCCATAAGGCCTAAAAAATCTTAGAAGGCCTCATCATTCTAAAACTCATCAACCAACACTATTGATTCTTGTTGGTCCCAGTCTATCAGTTGAGGGTAATATAATGTGTTGATGCCTAAAAATGTATCATAGGGGTTTACATAGTGTTTAAGAAACACTTATAATTTTTTAATTCAAATAATCCATTGCATGACTTGAAGGTTGTGATCTTCCTAAGATCTATGGTGGAATAGAGGCAAAGCAATGAATTGTTTCACAAAAATGTTAATATAAATGGTTGTTGGTAAAAATCTTTATCTTAATATTGCTTATGAAAAATGAAATTAGTATGAACTAATTAGATTAAATGATGATCAAAACTAAAGTCTAAATTCTAAGCTAGCATGTATATCTACAATGGAAGCTAAACTATAGTGAGTTGATAAAAAAATTAGCAAAAGGAAGGGTAGGGTAGGGAAGAAAGATGTTACTGATCTTTAATTCATACATTATGACAAAGCTTAAATTTCATCCAAATATGTACTCAAACAAATATATAACATGAAATATCTAAATAAAAAATCCTATCACATATCAAGAAAACATCCAAGGATAGTTGAAATAATATAAATAAGAAACTAGATTCAATTTAAAGATTTTCTTCTACAAGAAAATTGCATAAGCACATCTATAAGAGAAAATGAACTGAATCTAAGCTCTTTTAATCAATCTAGCATAAGCACAAATTGAAAACTATGAATTCAAATGTGCACATCTATAATCCATGAAAATAATTCAAATTTGAAAATTAGACTAGTTAATTGAGGAAGCAACCATGATAGCAAAACACATAAATAAAAATGAGACTATCCTTTCAGAATTCTCCTGATTGCATTAATTTTCTCCAAATTTACAAAAAAGTTTTTGGTTAAAAAACTCCCTCTCTATTTACAAATGGCAATACCCCTTTTATATAAGACTAAGGAGTTATGTTAGTCAATCATGTAAAATGATAATTGTAAAAGTGTCATGGATACCTGTCTTTTTACAACCTTCTAGAACTAGACACTTTCTAAATGGATTGACTTAGAAGAAATATGATTTATAAGATGCACATGATTTTACAAAAAGAATATTCCCTTTTCAATATGATATACATATTTAGTTACAAAATAATATGCTAAAGTCAATAAATTTGACTTTGAGAAGCGCTTGTTGTTGTAGTTTAATATATATGCTACAAGATCTTCACTGCTTCATTATGTTACTCATCAATTAGCTTGAGGTTGATAATGGGCTCGATGAAAAGTTTTTTTTATTTATCTTCTAGGAATTTGAGGTCTTTGTCAGCCCTATCCAAAGCTTCCTTCATTCTCCTTGCATCTCCTATCTTCTCCTCTATAGATAGGACAATATCCAAGATCCTTTTGTTATCTATCCATGTTTCACCTTGGCTTTGATTATTTACTTCTTGCATGAACTAAGTTTCCCTAACTTGAACTCATAATCTGTGGTCAATCCAATGGGATTTATGGTTGTTGGATATTTGATTAGGCTCCCTAATATATGCATCATCCTATTTTCCAATTGCTTGATATCACTAGAAAGATCTCCCATTTCCTTGGACCATTTTTTCAAGGCTCTGATATTATCTATCGATATAGCCATAGCCATATTCAAGTGTGCCAAGCTGATTATCTTAAATTTTGGAATATGATCATCTATCAAAATATTGATCATTCCTTTGTCTTGTTACTTGAAGCTTACCATTGGCTAACTTGTCTTGAAGCCAAAGTACCTTATTTTTTAACCTTATCCTACTTGGACTTTACTACCTTCAAGGAGATAAATAGATCATACATGGTTAATTTAAATTGGTTGACCATATCCCTTGGGATATATAAAAGAGACTGCTCCTCTAAGTTCTTTTATTGCTTTAGCCCTTTGATAGTAGTTTGTAACTAATTTGACTATGCTTGAGCTAATTTCAAAACATTTTCTTCAAATATTGGATCCTCACCAGGCCTTTATCCTTGCTTATATATCAAATTAATTAATGGATCCACCTTTTGATACATGATTTCTTCACCTCCTACCATGACCCTTTTCTTTATCACTCTTTGTAAGCCAACAGGCTCTGGATCAAACTTGAATCCTACTAAAGATTGGGTTACATGTGGGATTAGGACCTCTATATATGATTTTTTGATTGAATGGTTTGGAGTATAAAATATTCTTGCCTCATATTCCTATAAATAAACTATCCATGGTTTCATTTCTTTTTCCATAGAGATATCAATGGCTTTCACTATAACCCATGGATGGTAAGTAGGCAGCTTCTCCAATCTAGGTTCATACAAGAACCACTTAGGAATAGGTGGACCATACAATATGTTCACTTCGCTAAATAGATTGAATTCACTTAAAGGAGTAGTGATAGTCACTTTATGTCTCTTTGTCTTTGAGATAATGGTTCTCTTGGATTTTCTCTTTAGAGTGTCAATAGGAACCAAGTCCAACACTTTCTCTTTTCTTTTTTCCTCCTAGGTTTCCTCAACCTTTGCTTCTTCATCTGAATCCATCTCATAAGCCCCAGATATCATATTTAATGCATACTCAATATTCTCATTAGGACAAAGGGATATCATATGAACCTCATCTAAAGGCAGTGTTAGTAATTTGACATGTCAAGGTCAAATTACTACCCCTATGATTTGAAACTTTCCTAAATCTCACCAACATCCCTTTGCAGTAGGTTAAACTAATCAATTATGTCCTAAAATAACTAATTTTTATTTTTAAAAATATAAAAAAATGGATTGAAAATGGGTCATTATCATTTCAAAATAGCATTGTCAACTTCAAATATGCAAACAATTCATGTACAGGGGGTTAATTTTGAAGGAAATTAAGGATTTTGAGAGGTTCAAGTAATTTCAGGACCTCAAATTTTATACACAAGGTCATAATTACTTTAAGAAAATTTTAAAAAAAATTCATCACCATTGGATGAGTGTATATACTTTTTTTTGTGAAAGTCCTCAACATTTTCATTGGAGATCACCATTGGAGTAGGCATCATTCTAGATTGATATAAGGCTTCTATGTCTAGATCAATAGTTTGAAAAGTATGGGATTATTTTTAAATCATAATAAAACCTTTAAAGATTTTTAAAACTCTAAATTTTAATCAAACAATGCTCATATAGGCTTTTGCAAGCAAACATGCATAAAGGCCAAAAAGAGGTTTTTGGATTTTTCAAGCAAAATGTGATTTAAGATTATTTTTATAGAATGGAATAGACCCCATGATTATTTTTTTAGGAATTGGTAATCAAGTTATGTTTTTTTTTTTTTTTTTTTTTGGTGATTTTTTTTAGTTTTTGCAATTCTAGACACCCTTTCAAGCCTCCTATTCAGATGTTCATTTGCCATTTATAAAGTTATAAATAAAGGCTTGAGAAGCCATTTGTAATGTGGTTGAGAGAGGTTGATTTGATATTGTAATATCTAGCTTAGAAGAGAAATTATGAGAGATGAATAGTATTTGTTATATCTAGCTTAGAAGAGTAAAGGTGAGAGAGAGGAAAGAGATGTTGTATTGAACTATCATTTGTTGAGATAGCAACATTGAGAGATAGGTGTGTGGAATACACAAATCATTTGGTGCTTCTATGGGTTGGTGCTCATGAATAGTTGTTGGGTTGGTGCTCGGCAAAGGGATTTGAAGCTCCTATGGGTTGGTGCTCATGAATTGTGGCTGGGTTGGTACTCAGCAAAGGGGTATGGTGTTCCTATGGGTTGTTTCTCATGAATATACTTGAGATTGTTCTCTGTGGTTTTTCCCACATTGGGTTTCCATGTTATATCTGGTGTCTCTCTCTATCTTGTGTGATGTTTATTATTTGATTAAGTGGAATTTGATAAAGGGAAAGTTTGAATAAGATATATAATATACTAATTCACCTCCCCTCTTAGTATATTCCATGCTTAACAATTGGTATTAGAGCAGGTTCCTTTTTGAAAAGTTTTACAGCTTGAAGGTAGATTGGGAAAGCACGATGGCTGGGTCATAGGAAGGATTTTCTACAAATAAGGCACCTTTTTTTTATGGAACAAATTATGCTTTTTAGAGCATGAGAATAAAGGTTTATTTGATGGCCCTTGGATTCAACATATGGAAAGCAGTGGTGGAGGAATATGAAGAGCCACAGACATCTACAATTACTCCAGTATAAAAGAAGGCAAGTGAATGTAATGCTAAAACTTTAAATTTTATTTTATGTGGTTTATGTGAATCTAAATTTGTTAAAGTTATGCAATGTAAATCTTCTCATGAAACTTGGGTAAAACTTGAGAATATTTACAAAGGTGATGGAAAGGTTCAACAAGCTAAGCTATAGACTTTTAGAAGGCAGTTTGAAAGTTTGAAGATGGAAGAAGAAGAAGATATAGCAAGTTATCTTTTGCAAGTTGATCAAGTCATAAATAAAATTCAAGGTCTTGGAGAAATGTTGGATGAGTCAATAGCAGTGAAAAAGGTTTTGAGATCTCTACCAATGAGATATGATGCAAAGGTTTTGGCAATTGAGGAGATGAAGAATTTAGCCAAGCTAAAGATGGATGAGCTTCATGGTATTCTCATGACATATGAGATGTAGACAGAACAAGATAAACCCTCAAAGAGAGAAGTGGCTTTCAAGACATCAAAGAAGGAGAAAGCTAAGATTCAAGAATCAAGTGATAGTTCCAGTGATGATAAAGATGATAATGGAGCACTTTTCATTCGCAAGCCAAAAAGAGGAATAGGTAAATATCAAGGAAAATTACCTTTTAAATGTTTTAATTGTGGAAAGATTAGACATTTTTCAGCTAGATGCCTAGACAAGGTTAATGATGATGAAGAAGAAAATCCTACATACAATAAGAATTTCAAAGGCAAATCTAAGAAGGGTTTTGAGAAGAAAAGCATGTATTCTAAGGATCCTAGTTCAGGAAAAGATAGTGGAGTCAGTGATTCAGAAGAAGAGATTATATTCATGGCCATACATGAAGGTGATCAAGAAGAAGAAGAGGAGAAAGCTAAAGTGAATATGGAAGGAGAGATCATTTGTGCCTTAGAAGAGTTAGAATCTGTTTAGAAGAAGAATCAAAGATTAAAGTGGCAGATCGAGAAAAATGAACAAGAGTCAAAGGAAATTATTGAAGATCTACAAGCACACTTTGAAGAAGCCAAGAAGAATGAAGAAGACCTCACAACATAGTTGGAAATAGAAAGAAAAGAATGTGAAAGGTATGTTATTGAAATTGCCTCTTTAAAATAAGATATTAAGAAAGTAGTCAATGATAAAGTAGTTAGAGATTGAAAATTTGAAGATACCACTAACATGCTGAATAAGATATTGGAAAGTCAAAAAGCATATTCATATAAGACAGGGATCAGTTTTGAAAATAAAAATAGCTATGTTGAAGCTCTTACACAAGAGGAAACAAAAAGGGGAGAACTGAAGAATATAAAGGACATTCCAAATAGAGAAGGCTGGAAGGAACAAACCTATAAAAGGCAATCAGGTCAGATATATACAGACAAGTCTTATTTTTATGGCTATTGTTTTTATTGTAATGGATATGGTCATAAGAAATTAGAATGTATAAAAAGAGCTAACAATTTCAGAAATAAGGATAAGGAAAGTCAAGTAGAGTCAAGCAAAAGCCACAACTCTTTTGCTCCTCTATCAAGCTTTGATGAAGAGACCATAGTATGCTACAAGTGCAACAACTTCGGACACATAGCTCAGTATTGTAGAAGCCTGTTTGAGTTAGTCAAGAAGGATTAGAGCTTCAAAGCTCCATTCATCAAGAAGAAGGATCAGAATCTCAAAGCTCCATTCATTAGGGAGAAGGTTCAAACATGTACATGGTAGAAGAAAAAACATAAAGATTCTATGATGGTTCAGATAGCCCTACATGTAAAAGGTAAAGATCAGCCATGGTTAATTGATAGTGGATGTTCGAGGCATATGACAAGAGATAAAAGTAAATTCATATCTCTAAAGAAGATCAATGGTGGTACAGTGAGATTCAGAAATAAAACCACTACCAGGATAGCTGGAAAAGGTACTTTGAGTTTGGATTATGGTAGAACTAAGACTAAAAATTTTTTGTATGTAAAATGTCTTAAGCATAATCTATTGAGTGTTAGTCAAATATGTGATCAAGGATATACATTAAAATTTCATAAAGAAGGTTTTGAGATTAGAACAAAAGATTCATATGAGTTAATTGCAGATGCTCAAAGGATAGGGAACAATGTGTATGTATAATCAGATATCTTCTCAAAGGCACGATCAAAAGATACATTCAAAGATTGGTGAGAGGAGTTGGGAGTAATTTCTATTACTTCCTACCATTGATGATTCAGCATCAGTTGAGGGGGAGCTAAGTGTTAGCTCTAGGTAGGCCCTTTGCCATTGATGTCAAAGGGAGAGAATAATAGGTATAGGTATAGGTGAAAAAATATGTATAGGGAATAGGTACATGTTGCTATAGTAAGGGTGAGTTACTATATGTTTTTAGATGATAGTATGTGCAAGTGACAAGATGTGGCAATTTCAGGATTGAAGTTGCCATCAATGATAAAGGGAGAGATTGTTGGAAATATTGTCATTGATGTCAAAGGTCTAGTATTATTGGTGATAAAAGCCCCATTGCATTTAATGTTATTTTTAATAAATATATCTTTGATAATATGAGTTACTATTTATTTAATATTAATGAATATATTTTTGGTTGCATATGAGACAAAAGAAGGGCCCATGGAGAAGTCGAAGAGCCACGGGGTAAAGACAAAAGAAGGATGGGATGCATTTTCCCATGAAGAGTCATCTTGGGGAATACCAAGAGTCACCAAGTGAAGACAAAAGAGTAAGGGCACAATTTCTCATGAAGGGACACTTTGAGGAATATAAAAATTCACCAAAGATAAGGACAAAAGTGGGAAGGACGTTTTTGGTCATGAAGGGTCACCACATGACTTTTCAAAGGCTTGAATATGAAGGGTCATCTAATATTGGTGCCATTTTCCATGAGGATTGAAGGGTCACAAAGGGGGAAGGCCAAAGGTCATTTGGAAAGCTATAAATAAAGGCTTGAGAAGCCATTTGTAATGTGCTTGAGAGAGGTTGATTTGATATTGTAATATCTAGCTTAGAAGAGAAGTTATGAGAGATGAATAGTATTTGTTATATCTAGCTTAGAAGAGCAAAGGTGAGAGAGAGGAAAGAGATGTATTGAACTATCATTTGTTGAGATAGCAACATTGAGAGATAGGTGTGTGGTATACACAAAGGGGTTAGTGCTCTTGTGGGTTGGTGCTCATGAATTATTGATGGGTTGGTGCTTGGCAAAGGGGTTGGTGCTCTTGTGGGTTGGTGCTCACAAATAGTTGTTGGGTTGGTGCTCGGTAAAGGGGTTTGAAGCTCCTATGGGTTGGTGCTCACAAATTGTAGCTGGGTTGGTACTCACCAAAGGGGTATGGTGCTCCTGTGGGTTGTTTCTCATGAATATACTTGAGATTGTTCTCTATGGTTTTTCCGACATTGGGTTTCCACATTATATCTGGTGTCTCTCTCTATCTTGTGTGATGTTTATTGTTTAATTTTTATTGCATATCTTGAATGTTTGATTAAGTGGAATTTGATAAAGGGAAAGTTTGAATAAGATTTATGATATACTGATTCACCCCCCTCTCAGTATATTTTGTGCTTAACATAGATCATAGAGTTGGAGCTAAAGACAAGGAAAGAGGAGGAGAAACATAATCAAAAGCTTAGAAAAGAGCCTTTATCTTTCCCATCTTGGAACCAAATCATGGATTTAAGCAAGAGATAAGAAAAATTAAGCATCACTCAGGATGCTAAATTTAAGCAAGAGATCATTTAGCCTTCATCCCTTCCTCCTTGAAAGACTAAATCCTTTCTTTCATGGAAAGACATTCAAGGAAAAGTGCAGAGACGAGGTGAAGGTGATTCAAGAAGAACAACCTCATGAGAAAAATCAGGTATCTATGATTACTTATGTAGATCTTTAACATCTTATTGAATACTTTGAAGGGTATACCATGCCACTCTTAGAGAAAAAACCTCTCATTTATGAGGTAAGTGAAGAAAATGAAACTAAAGAGATAGAGACTGATGATAATTCTAGTGATCAAGAAGAAGAAATCATAGTTGGAACACCACTTGGAAAGGACAAGCATGACTCAATTTTCCATGACGAATAAGAAGATGACTTGTAGGAGGATTCTCAAGAGTTTGCAGTAGCTGAGATAGATGAGGTATAAAAAATATTTCTTCAAAAGGATTACATAAAGACAACTTATATATAACCATTGCTGAGATGGAGAATATTCCTAATGAAGATGAAGCAAGTGCAGCAGATCAAGAGCCTTCATATGACTCTATCCAAAAGGTAGAAATTTGTGATCAACATGTTTCGAATGGTAAGATTGTAAATGAATGTCATGTCTTTTCAATTGATCATGATGAAGAAGACTTTTGAGATGACTTGGAGAGTTTTTGTGCAAAATTTGATGGTCCATCTCCACCCCAAGTAGAGATTGATGAATGTCATGTAAAGAGTAATATTGTTATTGTTCATTAAAAAGAAATTAAAGTCATATTATAGCCATGTTTGGATGTTTATCAAAGATCTAAAGAATTTGACAAAGTACCACTTCAAATAGAGTCAAATGAAGACATCAATCCATGTATACTAGTTGAATTTCCAATACAATCATTGAATGAGAATGTGTCAAATCATGATCAACCTATGAATGAGATAGAGATAACACTTTTGATGCAATAAAGGATAATATGAGAGGAAGATGATTAGATCCTAGATCCATTTCTTCAATCCATGCACTTAAGATTGGAATTTGGAGGCCTAGTTATATTATCCAAAAAACATGAACATATAAGTTCTCCCATTTGTATAAGAGGGCTATCCAACAATCATGTTTCAAAGTTCAATAGTGCATCAAATAGCTTTCCATTTGATCCAGAAGGGCCAACAAGTTAGAGGTTAGTTTATACATAATAAAATTTGTGTTTTTGCTTTCCTCTAAGTGCATATCTACACATGCTTTTGGTTGTTGTTTTTTCCCTTCTCGATTGTTTTTTTCCATTCCTCTAAGTGCACACGTGCACATGTTTGTTATTGTTTATGTCAATTGCCTTGTTTATGTCTTTGCCCACAAAAGATCTTCTAATATTTAGTGTATATCCAATTTTTTCATAGCCAAAGTTTTTAAATTATTTGACTATTATGATGGTTAACCCCGAAAAGACACCAAAATTGTTAATAATTTGACATGTCAATATCAAATTACCACTCCTATCATTCAAAACTTTCTTAAATATCACCAATATCCCTTTGAAGTAGGTCAAACCAATAAATTTTGGAATAAAACCATTAATTTTTGTAAAAAAAATGTCAAAATGGATTTTAAATGGGTCATTATCATTTCAAAACAGCATTGTCAAGTTAAAATATTCAAACAGTCCATGCACAAGGGGTCAATTTTGAAAGAAATTGATGATTCTTAGAGCTTCAAGTGGTTTTAGGATCTATAATTTTGTAAAAAAAGTAATAATGACTTGATAAAACTTTTGAAAAAGTTTTATGGCCATTTTATGAGTGGAGATACTCACTGTTTTGTACTAGTCCTCACCACGTTCGTTGGAGATCACCATTGGAGCAGGCATCATTTTGAATTACTACAGAAGCTTCTAAGTCTATTTAAAAGTTTTAAAAGTATGGGATGGTGATTTTTCCTCATAATAATACCTTTAAATAGTGTAAAAACTAGAAAAATTAAATAAACCATGCTCATATAGGCTTTTGCAAGCAAACAGGCATAAAGGCAAAAAATGGTTTTTTTGACTTTTCAAGAAAAATGTGTATTCAAAAAGTTTTTATAAAATTTTAAATACCCCATTATGATGTTTTCAGGTATTGGTAATTAGGTGAATATTTATTTTCATTTTGGTGATTTTTCTCATTATTTGCAGTTCTACACACCCTTCCAAACCTCCTACTCAGATGCTCATATCTTTCACCAAATGTGGATTTTGGAAATATTATATTATTATATTTTCAATAACACTATGTAATTATATTTAATAAAAAATTTATACCATTTTAAATGTTTTGCATTATCAACAATCGTTAAGAGTGTAGGTAGCTTAGAATGCAGTCAAAACTCGATAGGCAGATTTCTCTACATGATAAATTGGCATATATTTTACATGGCAACCCAATATTTTTATGGATGTTATGGGGGTAATTTTTATATAAATAAATATAAATATTTTTTTATTTTGAGGTTTGTACTTCATGAACCATCATTTTTAAGATTCAGCTTCAAAGACCTCCTAAACCCTCAAAAAACTAGTTTTGAAAAATGTTGATTTTTTTGACATAAAATCATATTGAATAAACCTAAAACCTTTTAAAATGTCAATTAAAATTATATAGTATTCCATATATGTCAATTTTATGTATGTATATGTACATATGAGGGCAGAAATCAATTTTTTGTGAATTAAACATGTAAAATGAAGTACAAGATAATTCAATGAAATATAATAAATGAATCTCAAATCCTAATAATTTTTAATCATACTTATATTTTAATTTTTTCATAAATAATCTCATAATCATCTCAACTATATTGATAAAAATGGCTAGTCTATAGGAAAATGGTGCAAAATAGGCGTAGTCAATCCTATTGACTGAATGACAAGTGTTTTCTCATAAAAATCAAATATATTGTGATGAGAAAAGTTTTTACAATTATTTTTTCATTTTTTAGGTTTAATATATTCCAAATTCAATGAGATGGGCTATTAGGCCTAATTGGCCTAATAGGGTTAATTAGTCAATCAAGCAAGTAAAGAATCGCATTGAAAATATATCAAATGAATTAATTGTGGAGTTAACATATTCAAATATGTTTTTTAAGTTTATATATCATTATAAAATAAATCCAAAAGTTTCAATTCATTAAAATTGAGCTCAAGTTGAGTTAACTAGTCCTTAAGGGTCAAATCTCTTCAATTGATTAGTTTGACTAGTTTCATGCATCTCCCATGATTTTCATGTAAGATAAGGAAATTCAAGAAATTAAACCAAATTTTAACATGAATTTATCTTTAAATTTATGACATTATTTTCATGCAATGAAGGTTGACAAGTCAACATGGGCCCACCACTTCTCAATTCTATGTCAAAAATGAAGAACATGCAATTTTTGAAGACTTAGAAGATTTTAAAGTCTTTATTTAATATTGTAAAATAATTTTAGTCTTATTTTAATTAGAATAAGACTAATCCTTCTCTTTTATATGACACTTTGGATTTATTTAAGGTTTTATACTTATATATTGGCTTTTTGAAGCCATTTTTCAAGAATTCCTGAAGTAGAGCAAAAAATTGTAATTGACACCATTTGTCAAATAAAGAAGATTTTTTGCATATGTTTTTTGGATTAAAATAGAGTGTAATTTGAATATGTATCAAAATTAAAGTGTCATATAATTTCCCTTTTTTTAGGTCCTTTCCAAACCTATTATGAAAATCTTATCTTTTATAGGTCATTTAAAGAGCTAGAATTTGAATTTGCTTTGCAAAATTCTTTAAGGCCTTCTTTTGAAACACTTATGTTCAAGATTGAATGAAGAGTTTTCTATCATATTCATATGTGTGTCTTAATTAGTTTCAAAAATAATTTAGATAATATTAATCATTTAGGTGCATCACCCCATTTAGATTGGATTTTCCATTTCAATTTCTTTCTCCCTTTTCTTTCCAAAAAAATCAAAATAGTTTAATTTTTAAAGATAAATATTAAGGGAACTAGCCCTATATGGAGGTTCTTCTCAATATAGATTAAACCACACTCTGATAAGTTCTAATTGTGTTATCTATAGAGAGGGTGTGTTTTATACATATTCAAATAGGTTTCTCTTCAGAGTGATAACAATTTTTGGCACACCCAATGGGACATCATCTAGAAGATCAATGCAACTCTTAGGCACTCAAAGCTAGTTATAAACATCAGGTATCATTTGAATATTGATTGATTTTATTATTTGACTTACTAATTGTCTCAAATAGCTTGTTTTATTATGGATCCATATTATTCTCACTATGATCAATATGACCAACCACACTATGATCTTCACCAGGAGTATGAGGATCTATATATTAGTCATATATGGAAGAGTACTACCCCGATCCTCCCTATTAATAACCATTATATCATAATATTGAACCTTACCAATCTTATTATGAGCCATCTTAGCCATCTAGCCAACCTAATCATGTCCATTTTTCAACTACCCAATCCATACAAGTAATTAAACAAAATTTAGTGAGCCTTGAAAAACATGCACTATAGCTACACTCATTGAGCTATCATGGTTAAGATACTCCTACTCACTAGATCCATCATCTGAGAAAGTCATTGTAGAAAATAAAAGAGAAATGGACACCTGTTGAGATGGCAAATTATAATAATATATGTTGATGATTAGAATTATGTTACTTCGAACACCAACAATGGAAAGTTTCAAGAATGTGGGACTTGCGACCTGAAATGACCTCCAGATTTTGAAGAAGATGGCTCTTATTTATATCAAAATTATTTTGGGGAAAAATGATAGAAATTAAATAGAAAACACCAATGCAATGAAAGAAAATTTAACTATGGTGATGCACCTAAATTTACTTTGATCCTTAATACTAAGCACAATGAAGCTATATTTAGGATTCAATTACATTATAGAGCAAACCATGCATGATTAATGTAAAAGATTAAAACAATATAATAAAAGGCTTACAACTTAGACTATTTTCATAGTCACATAGAAAATATCAACAAAGGCATAGAACTCAATCTTCTTATTGATTTTTTAGTGACATAAAAGGCATAGATACATGCACAATTATACAAACTTTCTAAATCAAGAAAATAGAACAAAGGCAAATGATATTACTAGCCACAGCAAGAAAGTCTAAAACTTCTTGATAACAATCTCTCACATAAAATTCTCTCTATCTTTTGATGATTCCATTTGATGATCTCTGCACCCATATTTATAGCATCGGACTAGCTCTAGATTGCCCACATGTTCCCAACCCAATAGTGTAACTAAAATCTAACTAAACTGGAAGTGTTTAATAAAAGATATTTTTTGGATCTGAAATGTTTGGTCTCCTTGCAAGTTCATTAGCTGAATTAGACACACGTGACACTTTTCATTGTGAAACAGATGAGAACTTTTGGCGTGCTCTGCTTCCTTTACTTCAGAACCGTCTCATTATTCAATAGGCACCAAAAAATGATACTTGGCAATTTTCATGGCACTTACAAGAGACACACAACACTTTCCACTGCATTATGCTCTTTACTACATCTTGGTATTAGGAGTGTTCAATCTTTGACATCTGTCATTGTCCGTTGCTTCAAAACTTTACCAACTTACAAAAAATAAGACCCACAACACTTCTTTCTCAAGCAAATTCAAAAGGGGAATGGGAATAGGTGTTGTTTTTCCTGTATCTTTAACAAGGGACACATGGCAGCCTTCGCTTGTCTATAGAATATTTTTTAAAAAAATTGAGAGTCCTATGGAAAGTGACATGTGGTGGTCTCTGTTGAGCTTTAGCTGCATTGTAGAAACATTTGAGACTCATTTTAGATTCATACAGATGGTGACACTTGGCAGTTTTTACTAACTTTAGAAACAAAACTTGGGGCCCACCATAGTATTTAATTAATCAATGAAATAAAATGAAGACACTTTAGATGTCAACACTTGGTGGCTTCTGTTACTTTTATCTAAGGGCATGTGGTGGCTTACACTATTTTAAAAAAAACATATTGAAACCTTCTGCAGTTGCCACTTAGCACCTTCTGCTTGACCCTGAGATAAGCTTATTGAAATAAGCTTTTGAAACACATAAGAAACATGAAACATAGATGCTGACACTTGTCATGCTCTGTTAAATTACTATGAGACACGTGGCACATTCTGCGTAACTTATAGAAATTATAAAATGTGTCTCGGCCAATGACACTTGGTAGCTTCAGCTAAACTTTGATACTTAGACAAAATTTAGGCAAAAATGAAATGCACACCTATGCTCTATGTCAAAAATTCACTACCTCAAAATTGAAACGTGTAGGAATAAAACTTGGAGTGCACAACTAAAACTCAAAAAATAAAATGTAAAATATTTTACTCTACAGTTCTTAGTGACCTCGAGGACTTTTGAGCCTGCTAAAAAAGAATCCAAAGAATGTATAAAAAATGTGACAAAAATCACAACTTCAATAAGGCTATCTAATAAATGACCACTCAACATCAGATAATCCCTACCTATTTTGAAATTCATGGAAGGCTAAATCAAGCTTGATGATATCCTTGTGTGAAAATTTTTGCAAAATATGAATTGTAGCCTTCAATTGAAATTTAAGTTGGGACATGGGCATCAAGACAACTTCCACTTCAAGAACTGATGAATCATCTATTAAACCTTGGAAAATTGATGAATCATTTTGCCTGGCCAATAGCAAAGTTTTAATCTCATCAACCATCAATAAAGTGTTGCTATCAAGAAAAGGGGAGGGAAGACCCAATTGCACCAAATATTCAATATGTTGATTCATATATTTGATTCCCTCTTTCACCACATCTAGAAGCTCTTTGTAATTAATTGTTATGGAGTTGCAACTGAGAACTTCATTTACCTTTTTCATAGCAATCATTCTATCACTAATCCCTGCTATGGATAAAGTTCCATCAACTCCATCATATAGCTTTTGCAGCAACATTTGAGAATCAAACACTCTAAAAGAATAGTGGACAAAGTGTCTTCAACTGAAGTCTCCACCTTTTCACACAATTTCTGTGCATTTAGTAGAAAGGTTAGAGAGGGTCTGAGCTGATTGATCTCCTCAGAGATTCTTTTCCATATTAATACATAAAGATCCTTACCTAGATTCAAAACCCCTACATTCTTTGGCCTATTAGCCAACTCGAGTGTCAATTGTTCTATTATTTGTCACTCAGCTTAAAGTTGGGCTTGTATGGAAGCAGTGTTATTCTACTCATTCAATAACTTTTATTGAAGTTGAGAGACCTATTGCAGGCTTTCCTCACATTTTTCTTGTAATGTTGCCTTTTCTCACCTTAAGGCTATCACTGCATCTTTCACCTGCATCAACCTTCTTTCAAAGAATCATTTTGGGCCTGAATAGCCTGATGAGTCTAAACAGAAATAGTATCTTGCAGCTATTTTTTGAGACTCTCTATTTCATTATTCTTAGTTTTGATCTTTGTAGTCAAACCACTATAGTTTGCCTTCTCCTGAGCTAGATCAGCCTCTATCTTCTGTAGCTTGTTTGATACTTTCAAATAATCATTAGCTACTACAAAAGTGGATTCATTTAGGAGCTCAACCATATCTTGTGGCCTAAAAAGGGACATATCTATAGCCATTGCATTCATAGTATAATCTTCAAGCTACATCAGCTCATTTGGCTTGACTACATTAGGTGACAAATGGGTCACCATTAGTTTCTATTGAATTGGGTCAAATTGTGGCCTCATATGTGGTGTTGCCAAGGCTTTATTATTTTTCATCCTCTTTTTATCCATTTGGTCTTCTCTAGCCTTCTTAGCAGTATCTGCTTGAGTTTGGAAGGTAGAAAGAGAGGTAATGTGCCCAGTCGCAAAAGGATAACCCTGTGGCAAGCCATAGGGAATAGCCAAATGTTGGCTAGTGGAAATCTAAGGAGATACTCTCTTTGAGATAGAGTGGGGAAATGAGGTAATGATGTGGCATGAGTATGAATAGGTGGGGCAAAATGAGAAATGGGCACAATAGAGGTGACAGGATATATTATTTGGCCAGATGGAATTGTCACCCTTATAAAAGAAGAGAGAGACTGAGAAAAAGAAGGAGAAACAA
Organism: Torreya grandis; assembly: GCA_037957365.1. NCBI lineage: Eukaryota > Viridiplantae > Streptophyta > Pinopsida > Cupressales > Taxaceae > Torreya > Torreya grandis. Next base: position 1,978,371 of record JARHVA010002399.1, read on the forward strand.
CAGGTACCTGAGGAGCAACTAATGTACTCAGTGATTGGTGTTGTAAGGGTTTTACCTCCTCCTCAGTATCAGGCTGAAGTTTCAGCCTCTTATGTTTCCTTAGCATTTCTTCTTCTGGCTGTGATTCCTTTTCTTCAACATTTACCACTACTGCTAGTGGTGATTGTACAAAATTGGGAACCCTAAAGGCTAACACTAATGGATAAGTTTTGGGTGGTGAAGATACCACACTCTTTTATTTTTCAATGGCACTAAGATATTAGGGCCAAATAGTTACAGTGACTGTAACTGAGGTTTGCCCTGAGGTTTGCAATGTATGACTAGATTTTACTCTAGCTTCTAACTCTCCACCCTGTGTCTATAATATGCTTGTATCAGGGTTAGAGATAGGAGATGGATGACATTCATCCCAAATTTCTTCCCATTTCTCATATAAATCCACATTACCAAAAGAGTGAGTAGTCTCACAAATCTCTTGCCTATACTTCCAATAGGCTTCTATTTTCTCAAGTTTCCAGTCTTTGTTCTTCAATGCCCTTCTTAAACCAAAAGTCATTCTAATTTTAGGGTCAAAATCCTTTTTCTTATCATAAAAAGTCTCCCATGGCCTAGCCTCGTCTAAAGGTAAATCTGTCACTTCCACATCTAAATCAGGAATATCTTCCTAAGGGTTTCTTCTATTTTCCCAAAAAGGATGGCCCTCATGCACAATTTTAGCAATGGCCTTATTATTCTTGACCCATGTGGTTATGAAACTACTTGGGTCATATCCCCATTTACATTCAATTAAAAAGAATCCTAGGAAAGCTAACTTTCTTAGCAACACGTGTTCAACATCTCTGACCTCTAGGGCCATGTTGTTTGTTACCCATTGAACATCATATATTTTCTTCTTTTTCTTCCCAGTTCCATATTCATTATCCACCACAAACACTTTCCTAGTGACCTCTAAGAATGCTAACCTAAGGATCAAAATCTTAGGTAGCAACACTGGTTCTCCACTAAAACCATGGACTCTAATAATAGTATGATGGGATCCAAAAAAGTAATCACAAGGAATAGCACAATTTGTCATAAGGCCTAAGACACTTGGAGTCAATCTATTTTCAATTGGCTCTAGGCTTAGATGACAAAAGGTAGGGGCAAAAAAAAGTTCCTAAAATTTGTATGGGTCACTGGTTTTGGACAAGATGTGTCCATGCAGACACAAGAATGGTCCTATGTAGATCAAAGCTTGGGTCATACATATTTAGATGCATGTACTGGGAAAAGATGCTAGAATTTTGATACAACATGAGGTGAAATAGATAAGAGGAATACCGAAAAACCCCTTTAGATTTAAAATGGGTGAGCTGGTCAACCATTGAATATGCAATTTGCTCAGAAAAATCTAGTTGATATTCTTGAGTCTTGTCTACAATTTTTAACTTGAAGAGAACAGCCATTTGTTCTTCATAGATAGTTATATCCTCTTTCATTCTAAAAATGAATGCCATCATAGATAGTGCCACTTGACTGGCCTATGTAAATCATGCTCTTGTTATTGGCAGTACTAGTACAGTGGTATCATCATCCCCTAATTGCAATTCTAATTTTAGAAACCTCAATTGATTATTGACATTTTCCCACATTTTCTACATTTTGGCAATGGTGGGAAACATGGCTATCTTGTCATGATATAGGGCCAACATGCCCTTGATAGCCTTTGGTGTAATTTGCACCATGAATGGACCCTGTTCTATGGTATTCAAGGGTGCATGAAATAATTTGGTGCATATTTCAACCAAGTTAGGGCATGGATGCACACCTGGGACAATGAATTGTGCTAGTTGGGAAGTCCATATCCTCATTAAAAATGTTTTGTATTGTCCAAACTTGGCCCTCTAAAGACATATTTGATGTACCCCTTCTCTTAGAGCTTTGATAGGCTTTTGAAGGATTGGGTCAATGATTCCATCTACAAAATCTTTCACCTTTGTTGGGTCATTTCCATAATCAACTTTAGGGACTCTAGTCTATGGATAGGTCTTTAAAGGTTATGCAAGCACTGAAGCATATGATTTTCTTGTGAGAAGCTTATCAATGGATTCATAAAACCCAGACCCCTGTTGTGAATACTGTGCCTCCTCCATATCTATATTTATACTTAGAATTAGTGAACTTATGTAACAGGTATGGAGTTTTGCAATAAGGAAGCACTTTAACTAAGTAGGCTTTGCTATGAATTGAAATTTGCAGATAATAGGGATTTTCAAGCAGACACAGGAATGTTTGAGACACTTTAAAACTTTAACTCTTGTTATGGGGTATTTAATGACCCATCAAGTCTTGAAAATGGCATTAAAAATGGATAACCATTAGTAAATCTTATGAAATCTTCGTGGGACAGCGAGTCAAACACATCATGAAATGGTTGTGTAAGGTACCTTGGGGAATTTTGGAGATTTGAGAGAGATTTAATGCATCGAGAGTTTTCAAAAAATTTGAAAAATGCTCTGAGCCATGGCCATGTGTTCAAAGAACACTTATTTAAAAGAAAGGGTGGGAAATAAAAATGGGAAAACAAAACAACAAGGAAAGGGAAATTATCTAACTATAATACATAAGAGACACAACTTAACTAAAATGTTTCAAGTATATCCCATTCATAGGAATATCTCTAGGTTTTCCCTCCATCGTTTCTAGTTCAAAATAATTTTTCTATTTACAAGCACAATTCTTATAGGGACTAGTCCATAATGTTTCAAATTTAGTATGTTGACCTGGCATGGTAGCTCTTGCATCCCATTTCAAAATAATTGAGCCTACTTCAAAATGGGGATTTGAAGTCCTTTTATCAAATCAGTCTTTAATTATTTTTTGATGCTTTATTAATGAATCATGTGATGCATCTCTCTTTTCTTGAACTTCCAAGAGTTCAGCAAGTCTAACCTGCATGGGGCCATTTTCCTCAATTCCAATCTATTTTAATAGCTAAAGAGCAGGAATCTCCAAGATTAGGGGCATTATAGTAGGTTTACCATAGACCAATTCATATGGGGACATTTCTGTCACCTGCTTAGGCATAATTCTATCAGCCTACAGTGTTATATTAAGCACTTTATCCCATTCTTTGTGATGATCAACCCCTATTCTCTTGATAAGTCTAATCAGGTTCTTGTTAGTTGACTCTACCAAACCATTACCTTGAGGGTAATAATTTGAGGAAGTTTTTAGATAGATACCATGATTTAGTGAAAATTTAGATACTTTAGACCCTAAAAATGCTTTATCATTATCTAAAATTATGGTACGAGGAGGCCCAAAGTGAGTAGTGATACTCCCTAGAAAGTCTAAGATCACATTTTTTGTTGCTTCTTTGAGTGGTGCTACCTCACTCCATCTAGTGAAATAATAAGTGGTAGTTAAAATCCATTTATGTCCCATACTCGACACTAGATTAATCATACCAATAAAATCAAGACCCCATTGAACAAAGTGTTCATCAACAATTATAGGACTAAGGGGCATTGCAGCATTCATTCTCATCCCCACATAATATTGGCAAGATTGGAACTATTTTACCAGTTGATAATAGTTTGTAAATAAAGTGGGCCAAAAATAACCTACCTGAGTTATATTTATAGCTATGGTCTTTGCAAAAAAATGTCCACCTGAGACTCCATGGTGCATCTCATGTAATATTTTCTTAGCCTCATCTTTCTCTATGCATCTTAAAAGTATGCCATCAGTATTCCTTCTGAAGAGAATTTGGTCAATTAAAACAAAATGGACCCCTTGTTGCCTATAGTATCTCCTCTTATCTTGAGAGAGATCTTTTGGGAAAATCCCATATTTCATAAAATGGATTATGTTTGTGACCCAAGATTTCTGATCAACCTCTTGTATCCTCAATATAGTTTCCTTTTCTATTTCTTCAGGCATCACCTTTTCTATATCTTGAGTCATATATTGGCACAACCCCATACCTCTGAACAACTTAGTAGGTTTGACCTCTACATCACACTCAAGGATCTTTGTCATCTAGTTTGCTCTTTTTTTTGTAATTTCACCCTCCATATTGTACTCTCTGACAATAGGATGAGCCACAAGTATCAGAGTCTTGCTTCCTATCACCATATGCCTGAATTTCTTGAGGGATTTTACCATAGCATATGCCTATTTCTCCACAAAGTTGTATCTAGTTTCATACTCCCTAAGATTCCTTGAGAAAAAGGCTATTGGGTGCTCTCCCTACTATCTATCATCTAGGTTACTAAGTATTGGAGCTAATGGAATTTATTTCTTGACCTCCTCAAAGTCTTGTCTTCCTTATGTAGTCCACTTGAACACCATGTCTTTTTTCAACAAGAGTGTTACTGGTCTCACTAGGCCTGCAAAGTCTGATATGAAGCGACTAACAAAATTAATTTTCCCCAAAAAATATTGAACTTCTTTCTTATTTATTGGTAGAGGTAAGTTCATTATGGCTGCAACTCTCTTTGGGTCTATAGAGACTCCATCTTTTGATACTATATGTCCCAATAGTTTGCCTTGAGGTACTGCAAATATACACTTCTTGGGATTCAGGGATTTTCCAAATTCTTGACACTTCTTAAAAATAGACTCTAGATGATCAAAATTATCAACAACATTCTTGGAAAAAATAGTAAGATCATAAGAATAAATTAGGATGATTTTATTTATAAGTCCCCAAATGCTACATCCATAGCTCTTTGAAAAGTGGCTCCAACATTTGACAGGCCAAATGGCATCTTGGCATATGTAAACATTCCCTATTTGGTAGTAAATGTAGTCTTCTATTGGTCTTCATTAGCCAACCAAATCTAATTGTATACAAAGAAACCATCTAGCAAGGAAAATCTCTATGATCTAGCCACAGTCTATAAAATTTGTTCCATAGAAGGCAGGGGATACTGATCTTTTAGAGATGCTCTATTTAAGTCTCCAAAATCCACACAAAGCCTTATGTCACCATTCTTTATCCTAACTAGTACTAGATTGGATACCCAAGTTGAGTTTTTGATTGGAAAAATTATTTTAGAAACTAAGAATTAATGCAACTCATCCACTAGAGGTTCAATCTTTGGATTCACTAGCCTCTGCTTCTATTTGACTAGCTTAGATCCTTAAGTTAGTTCTATTGTATGCTAAATGATGTCTTTGTTATATCCATGAAGGTCTTCATAGGTCTAGGATATTACTCTATCATATCTTTTACACAAGTTAATTAGTCTTTCCCTTTCCTCTTGTGTTGAAAAATTTCCAATCTTTAGCTTTCTCCCTTCACTCACTTTTATCTCAGAATAATCTGATTTATTTACTTGAAACCTTTTCTTTTCTAGGCTTACATCTTCTAGATCAAATAGGTTTTCTAAAGTGATCAAGCCTTTGAGAAGCTTATTGGTCTTTAATTGAATAACTTGGTCTCCATATGCTTCTTTAATTTTGGGTTGCAATTGATCAGCAAATTCTCTTGATTGTTGTAAGAATGAGAGTACCTAAGAATAATTTTCAAAGACTTGGCAACTTTCATCATTATTTGAGATAGTTGGCCTTACTATAACTTTGACTAATTGATTGTTGACTAATAGACCAGTTGCTAGATCAAACTATGAGCCAATTTGTGCCATCTTATTAGCTTCATAATTTTGGGTTCTAGGAACTACTTCAATATTGAAAGTTTCAAAATCTTCTATTAAGTGCCAAATTATGTGTCTATAAGATCTCATCCTTACATTTTTTGATATTGTCTTTTCTCTAATTTGTTTCACCACTAGTTCTAAATCTCCTTTGACTATCAAGTTCTTTATTCCCTTCTTCTTAGCTAACATGAGCCCAAGTACTAGGGATTAATACTCAGAATCATTATTAGTACAAGCAAATTAGAAATAGATAGCTCTTAAAATTTTCTCACCATTTGGAGCAACAAGACAAATTCCTGCTCTAGCCCCATTTTTACTTCTAGCCCCATCAAAATTTAAGGTCCATATTTTTGAATCCTTTTCTTCTTGAGTCTTTGATGCTTCTTCCCTTAAAACATTTAGGATTTCATGATCATCAAAAATGACATAAGTGCCCAGACCAGTGGAGTCATAATTTTCATATGGGTCACTTTGCATCATAGCTAAATACTGGTTATTTTCCTCTTCTTGGTCATGTTCAGTCCAATCACCTAACTCTTCAACAAAGACCTTTTCTTCCTTATTTAGCATAGCATGAGTTTCCTCTAATTTTGAGGTTGGTTCATTGGTGATGTGATCCTTAGATAATGGCTTAGATAGTATTTTCATCTTTGAACCAAATTTGGTTTTTAGGATGAGGTGAGACCAATCAAGTGACATATATCCTCCTATCTTGGATGTGAAATCCCTGGATAAACATAGGCCAAATACAGGAGGTATATCTATGACTACTACATCTTTATTGACAATTATATTAGGGAAAGTATATAATTGCAATGGGAGTTGTTTAATTCTCCCATTCTTTGCACTGATTTGCCATCCAACTGCATGACTCCTCTAGTAAGTGGCTCATACTTTATTTTTAAAGCATCTACTATTTGCTTAGGCATTACTATAGTACTAGCCCCTGAGTCTATCATTACATTATGCAATAGTTTATTTCCAACTATCAAATTCAAATAGAAGGGCTCTAGTTTGGATTTACTTGCCTCTACTACATTATTCAAAAGGGTTATTATCTGTAGAAGAACTGTGTCTTTGAGCTTTTCATTATCAGCAGGGCCTTTGGTGCCACTATGTCTAGGCACTACTTGGCCTTGCAGAGCTTCTTGTAATAGTGTCTTTTACTCAAGAATAGCTAATATGTATGGCATTGACACATGTGTTGGTGTTCTCTTTAGCTGATCCACCACATTCACTGGTCCTAATGTTTGGGTTCTTGGAAAATAAGGGTACCTTACTTTTTCTTTAACTTATCTAGGAACTACTTGGTTCTACATTGGCTAAGGCACTTCTTATCTAGCAGCTGTGTTTTGATGACCTTAAAATGGATGAGGCCCCATAACTTCATTATTTGTGACTTCAAGCTATTCCATCATCCTTCTCTTTGATCTGGTGTAGTAATCTAATTATACTACTAGCTTCTTGGAAGTGGAAGCTTCATTCAACTATACTGACTCTTCATCTTCAACCCATGAAAACAAATCATGTTCAGGGGCTATTTCTTCTTCTTGTTGTAAGGACATCCCTTGCATCTAAGCCATTAGGACTGAATTTTTCATAATAGGGGATTGGTAGGTTTAAGTGTCAGAAGTACTTACAAATTATCCATCCATTCTTCTTTTCTCTGCTACCTTTTGTTGTAGATTACCCATGGGACAATCTCTAGGCATATGAGCATTATTAAAAGGGAAACACTAGGTATTGGTGCCATCTACATAATTATTCTGCCCTTGAACAATCTCCCTATTTGGATTAGGGGGAATAGTTTGTGAGGGTGTAGGGATTGCAACTAATTTGTTTGATGGCTAAATGTTAGTTTGCCTTTGAGGACCATGATACTAGTTTGGATGTGGTGGAAATCTATTTCCTTGGTAGCCTTGGTATTGGGGTTTAGGATAAGGATTTTGCTATCTTTTTATGTTAATTAACTCATTAGAAAATGTCCTTAATATGTTCTTGATATCATCCATCTCAGATGACTAGGCAGGAATAAGTTCTTTAGCAAGTTGTAAAGGATATGTATACATAGACACAGGTGGGGCTATGAGATTAGGGGCTTCTTGAGGCAATGGTAAGGTAATCTCTAAAAACATGGGCATGGGAGGCCTTAGGGGCAACTTTCTAGCATCTATTAAATTATTTTTAGCTCTGACTGCATAGTCATAAGCTTCTGGCAGAGTTTGACCTCCAAGTGACTGAATCATTACTGATATATCTAAATTTAAGGCTTTAAGATAAAATAATATAGCCATACCTAGTAATGGTCTTACTATAGTAGGAATTCTTTCCCAAGTCTTTTGAAATCTTGAATTGAATTCAGTCATTGCTTCTTGTGGTGCTTTCTTAATAGTAATCAATTGTTGCAACAAAGAAGATTTCTCACCCTTTTCTTCAAATATTTCAAAGAAAAGATCTCCAAGTTGATCCCATGTAGATATTGTATTTGGGGTTAAAGATCTATACCATTCCATAGCCTTCCCTTTAAAAGAAGCTACTAACAACCTCATAGCCACATTTTGCTGTGTGACCACATGTATTACACAAACATCAGACACATCTTGTAGATGTTATTCAGGTGTTTTGAAATCTTGACCACTAAATTTAGGCATAGCTTTTAGGGTATTTACTAGAATAGGATCCCAAGTGGCTAGTGGTACTAGGAGAATCAAAGGACTACCAGCGTTCCAACTTGCATAATTCCTTGGGGGTATAGGTGCTCCCATGTTTACTCTTGGTATTGCTATAAACTAATTTACCCTTCTTCTTGGACTAGTTATCAAAGGTGGAAAAAGAATACCTAGATGTATGGCAGATTGAGATCTTGTTACTGGTCCATAGCTCTGACTCCTTGTAGCTCTCTGGTTCATATGGTCTTGAAAGAAACTTCAATATTGTCCCATCGGGTGTGCCAAAAAATTGTTGATGATTAGAATTACATTACTTCCAACACCAATAATGGGAAGTTTCAAGAATGTGGGACTTGTGAGATAAAATGACCTCCAAATTTTTAAGAAGCTAGCTTTTCTTTATCTCAAAAGTATTTTGGGGAAAAAGGATAGAAATTAAACATAAAAAACCAATGCAACAAAAGAAAATCTAACTATGGTGATGTGCTTGAATTTAATTTGATCCTTAAAACTAAGCACAGTGAAGCTATATTTAGGATTCAATTACATTAAAGAGCAAGCCATGCATGATTAATGTAAAAGATTAAAACAATAGAATCAAAGGCTTAAAAATTAGACTATTTTTGTAGTAACACAGAAAATATCAAAAAAGGCATAGAACTCAGTCTTCCTATTGTTTTTTTAGTGACATAAAAGGCATAGATACATGCACAGTTATACAAAATTTATAAATCAAGAAAATAGAACAAAGGCAAATGATATTACTAGACACAACAAGAAAGTCTAAACTTCTTGATAACAATCTCTCACAGAAAATTCTCTCTATCTTTTGATGATTCCCTCTGATGATCTCTGCACCCATATTTATAGCATCGGACTAGCTCTAGATTACCCACATGTTCCCAACCCAACAGTATAACTCAAATCTAACTGAATTAGAAGTATTTAACAAAATATATTTTTTGGATCTAAAATTTTTGGTCTCCATGAAAGTTCATTGGCTGAATAGGACACACGTGACACTTTTCACTATGAAATAGATGAGGACTTTCAGTGTGCTCCACTTGCTCTACTTGTGAACCATCTTATTATTTAAGAGGCATCAGAAAATGACATTTGGAAATTTACATGGCACTTATAAGAGACACACAACACTTTCCATTGCATTATACTCTTTACTATATATTGGTATCAGGAGTATTCCATCTTTGACATCTGTCACAGTCTACTACTCTGAAACTTTACCAACTTACAAAAAATAGGACCCACAATACTTCTTGCTCAAGCAGCTTCAAAAGGGGAATGGGAACAAGTGTCCTTTTCCATGTGTATTTGACAAGGGACACATGGTGTCCTTCACTTGTCTATAGAAGCTTTTTAGAACTTTTTGAGAGTCTTACAGAAGGTGACACATGGTGGTCTCCACTGAGCTTTAACTGCACTGTAGAAACATTCAAGACTCATTTTAGATTCATACAGATGATGACACTTGGTGGCTTTCACTGACTTTAGAAACAAAACTTGGGGCCCACCACAATCTTTACTTAATCAATGAAAAAAAATGAAGAAACCTTAGATGTCGACAATTGGTGGCTTTCACTATTTTTAGCTAGGGGCATGTGGCAGCATATGCTATTTTTAGAAAAACATATTGAAACATTCTGTAATTTCCACTTGGCGCCTTCCACTTGACCCTAAGATAATATTATTGAAATAAGCTTTTGAAATGCATGAGAAACATGAAATGTGGATGCCAACACTTTTTGTGCTCCGTTGAATTACTACAAGACACATGGCATGTTCTGCACAACTTATAGAAATTATAAAATGTGTCTCAGCTAATAACACTTGGTAGCTTATGCTAAACTTTGATACTTAGACAAAATTTAGGCAAAAATGAAACTTGCACCCATGCTCTATGTCAAAACTTCATTTCCTCAAAACTGAAATGCGCAAGAAAAAAACTTGGAGCGCACAACTGAAACTCAAAAAATAAAATGTAGAGTATTTTACTCTACAATATTATTGGTGAGATGATGAATGTAGGTGGTTACATTCAAATTATTAAGAAAAAACTAAAAGGCCTCAAGGAACAATACGGCCAACCTCACTCTCCTTTTATGCCATCCATTCCTTCTCAAGAGACCATTCCAAGATCCCCTTTAAGTTTTCCAAATTATTCATATGTTTCTTAGGCCATCCCCTCTTGGAGTTGTATCCAAGATAACTATTAAACAAAGAAGGAGATTGTTATGGCACAACCTATTATTGAGATCACTAACCATTTTAAAGAGAAGATATTCTAGGAGAATATTGATAGGCAAATTAGAGAGTTAGAGATGAAGATAAGGAAAGAGGAGGAGAACCAGAATTAAAAGGTCAAAAAAGAGCCTTTATCTTTTCCATCTTAAAACCAAATCATGGAGTTAAGAAAGAAAGAGGAAAAATCAAGTATCAATCAAGATGGTGAATTTAGGCAAGAGAATATTCAAATTTCATTCCTTCCTTCTTAGAAGATGAAATCCTTTCCTTCATGGAAAGTCATTTAGGAAAAAGTGCAGAGAGATGAGGTGAAAGTGATCCAAGAATAGAAGCCTCATGAGAAAAATTAGGTATCTATATTTACTTATTTAGATCTTTTGAATCTTATTTAATACTTTTAGGGGTATACCATGCCACTTTTGGAGAAATAACATCTTCTTTGTGATGTAAGTGAAGAAGATGAAACTAAAGAGATAGGGAATGATGAAAATTCAAGTGATCAAGAAGAAGAAATCATAGTTGGGACACCACTTGGTAAGGACAAAAATGACTTAGTTTTCCATGATGAACAAGAAGATTACATGTAGGAGGATTCTCAAGAGTTTGCAGTAGCTGAGATAGATGAAGTACAAAAAAATATTTATTCAAAAGGAAGATATGAAGACTAACTTACATAGAGCCATTGCTGAGATGGAGAATATCCCTAATGAAGATGAAGCAAGTGCAGTAGATCAAGAACCTTCATATGAATTTATCCAAAAGGTAGAAATATGTGATCAACATGTTTCAAATGGTAAGATTGTAAATTAATGTCATGTCCTTTTAGTTGATCATGATGAAGAAGCCTTTTGGGATGAATTTGAGGGTTTTTATGCAAAATTTAATGGTCTATCTCCACCCCAAGTGGAGATTGATGAATTTATTATAAAGAGTACTATTTTTTTTGTTCATCAGAAAGAAATTAAAGTCATATTACAACCATGTTTGGATGCTTATTAAGGATATAAATAATTTGACAAAATACCACTTCAAATGGAGTCAAATGAAGACATTAATCTAGGTATACTAGTTGATTTGCCAATATAATAATTGAATGAGAATGTGTCAAATCATGATCAACCTATGAATGAGGTAGAGAAAGAACTTTTAATGTGACAAAGGAGAATATGGGAAGAAGATAATTGGACCTTGGATCCATATCTTCAATCCATTCACTTAAGATTGGAATTTAGAGGCCTAGCTACATCATCCAACACATGTGAACATATAAGTGCTCCCATTTATAAAAGAGGGATATCAAAATGAAGGAATCATTTTTTAAATTTCCATGGTGCATCAAATAACTTTCTATTTGATCCAAGAGGGCCACCAAGTTGGAGGTTAGTATGTACATAATAGACTTCTTTTTGTTACTTTCTTCTTTTTTTTACTTTCTTCAAAAAGGGAAAAAATAAAAAATTAAAGCATATATATATATATATATATATATATATATATATATATATATATATATATATATATATATGCTTTAATTTTTTGTTTTTTCCCTTTTCGATTGTTCTTGTCCATTCTTCTAAGAGCACACATGCACATGTTTATTGTTGTTTTTGTTAGTTATCATGTTTATGTCTTTGCCCACAAAATATCTTCTAATATTTAGTATATATCTATTTTTTTCATAGCCAAATTTTTTGAGTTCTTTGACTAGTAGGCTGGTCAACCTTTGAATGTCACCAAAATTGTTAGTAATTTGACATGTCAAGGTCAAATTACTACCCCTATAATTTGAAACTTTCCTAAATCTCACCAATGTCCCTTTAAAATAGGTTAAATAGATCAATTATGGCCTAAAATCACTAATTTTGATTTTAAAAATGTCAAAAATGGATTGTAAATGGGTCCTTGTTATTTTAAAATGCCATTTTCAAGTTCAAATATGTAAACAGTCCATGCATAAGGGGTCAATTTTGAAGGAAATTAAGGATTCTAAGATATTTAAGTGGTTTCACAACCTAAAATTTTAAACAAAAGGTCATAATGACTTGACAAACATTTTAAAAAAATTAATGTCCATTGGATGAGTGGAGATACTCGTTGTTTTGTAATAGCCCTCAACATGTTTGTTAGAGATCACCATTAGAACATGCATCATTTTGAATTGATAAAAAAGCTTCTAAGTCTAGGTAAAATTTATAAAATTATGGGATGGTGTTTTTACATCATAATCAGACCTTTAAATAGTGTCAAAACTCCAAATTTTAAGAAAACCATCCTCATATAGTCTTTTGCAAGCAAACAAACATAAAGGCCAAAAAGGGGTTTTTTAACTTTTCAAGAAAAATGTGATTTCAAATTGTTTTTATAGAATGTTAAATAACCCATGATTATTTTTCAGGTATTTGGAACCAGGTGAATATTTATTTTCATTTTGGTGATTTTTTTTCATTTTTTGTAGTTCTAAATACACTTCCAAGCCTCATATTCAAATGCTCATATCTTTCACCACATATGGAGTTTGGAAAAATTATATTAAGATGTTTAAATTAAACCTATTTAATTATATTTAATGAAAAATTTAGACTATTTTAAGGGTTTTTCTTTATGAAAAATTGTTAAGAGTGTAGGTAGCTCAGAATGCAGTCAAAACCCTATAGGTAATTTCTCCACATGATAACTTTTCATATATTTTGCATGGGAACCAAATTATTTTAGAGATGTTATGGGGGTAATTTTTACACACATAAATTGTTATATTTTATTATTTGAAAGTCTTTACTTCATGAACCATCATTTTAAAGATTCAGCTTCAAAATGTGCCTACACCCTAAAAAACTAGTTTTGTAAAAAGTTAATTTTTTGATAGAAAATCATCTTGAATCAACATAAAAACTTTCAAAATTTAAATTGAATTGAGATATTATTCCATAAATGTCAATTTTATTCATTTATATGTACGGATGAGGATAGAAATCATGTTTTTTGTGGAAAAAAGCATGTAAAATGAAGTACAAGATAGTTCAATGAAATATAATAAATGGATGTCAAAGCATAAGACTTTTTACTCATCCTAAAATTTTAATTTTTTTAATAAATAATATCATAATTGTCTCAACCAGATTGATAAAAATAGCCAATCTACAGGAAAATGGAGCAAAATCAACCTAGTCAACCCTATTGGTTAAATAACAAGTGTTTTCTCATCAAAATCAAATATATTGTGATGAGATAATTTTTTATAGGCCTATTTAATTATTTATTAATTTTTTTTTCATATTTTTTAGTTTTAATGGATTCCAAATGAAATAAGATAGGCTATTAGGCCTAATTGGCCTAATAGGCTTAATTGGTCAAGCAAGTAAAGAATGGCATTGAAAATATATCAAATAAATTAATTTTGGATTTACCAAATTTAAAATATTTTTTTAAGTGTATATATACTTATAAATTCAATCCAAAAGTTCCAATTCATGAAAATTGAGCTCAAGTTGAGTCTACTAGTCTTTAAGGATCAAATCTCTTCAGTTGACTAGTTTGACTAGTTATATGCATCTCCCATGCTTTTCATGAAAGATAAGTAAATTCAAGAAATTAAAACCAATTTTAATATGGATTTATATTCCAATTTATTATGTTATTTTCATGAAATTAATGTTGACAATTCAACATGGGCCTACCACTTTTCAATTTTATGCCAAAAATGAAGAACATGCAATTTTTGAAGACTTTATTTAATATTGTAAAAGGATTTTAGTCTTATTTTAATTAAAATAATACTAATCCTTATATTTTTCATTCCAATTTGGATTTAATTTAATTTTATATACTTATATATCAGCTTTCTAAATCCATTTTTCAAGAATTCTTAAAGTAGAGCAAAAATTATAATTGACACCATTTATCAAATAAAGAAGATTTTTTACATATGTTTTTTTAGATCAAAATAGAGTGTAATTTGACTATGTACCAAAATAAAAGTGGCATCTAATTTCTATTTTTAGGTCCTTTCCACACCTAATATGAAAATCTCATCCTTTATAGGTCATTTAAAAAGCTAGGATTTAACTTTGGTTTACAAACTTCTTTCAGGCCTTCTTTTGAAACATTGATGTTCAAGATTAAATGCAGAGTTTTCTTTCAGATTCATATGTGTGTCTTACTCATTTTTAGAAATCTTTCATATAATATCAATCATTTAAATGCATCACCCCATTTAGACAAGATTTCCCATTTCAATTTATTTCTCCCTTTTCATCCCAAAAAAATCAAAATAGTTTAGTTTTTAAAGATAAATCTTAAGGAAACCAACCCTCTCTAGAGGTTATTCTCAATACATATTCACCCACACTATGAGAATTTTTGATTGTATCATCTAGAGAGATGGTGTGTTTTACACATCTCTAAATAGGATGATTTTCATAGTGGTAACAAGTATATCATGTTCTATTGTCTTAGATGATTCAAGGGCTGATGAACTTGAGGTGATTTCATTTTGCCTTCTTTCCTTAGGCTTATGATCTATTTATGTCTCTACTTGTGTACTAGTTGATGGGAGTAAAAAATATTCACCACTAACCAAGTGATACTACTTGGGGCCCAATTTTCATCTATCACCTACTTTTTGATTTTCTATAGTCTAGACTCAGGTCTTAGGTTGTGTTCCATCAATCTTCTAGTGAATTCTAAGTAAGTATATGCCTTGGTGTATATAGGATCAAAGGCACTATAATCATGTTCATAAGGCACATTTATAATCCCTTTGAGTTTCAAATACTCTTTAACCCTGCCATAAGGGTCCCATTGTCTAATTTCATCTATCTATAGATTAAAAGATGATCTATTATTTGATGTTGCCTCAATATGATCCCATTGTCTGAATGTAGTCTTGTCAATTATCATTGGGAAGTTGTGAATAATTCCCTTTGTTTTGGTGTTACAAATTCCATATACACCATGAAACAATTGGTAGGCCACCTCAGTCTCTACTAGCTTATCAAGAACATGGACTAGTAAATTGAGAGGATAATTTTGAGTTCCCTCAATCCTTATGGCATTGAAGTTAGGGTACAACCATATATCCCCCATTACTTCAATAGATTTCCTGATCAAAGGACTAATTCTTAACATAGGGATATTAGTTATAGCTTCACTTAATTTTGGGTAGACATAATCACAAATGAACTAGATTTGATCCCTATATTTATAAAAGTGTAACTTAGAGTAGTATTGAAAAATGGTTTGGGTTCCATTTAGAGACCATTCTCTCTGATTGTGGATCTTTGTTGTTGCACATAAGGCATCTAGGAGATAAGACATCATGAAAAAACACATTCTTCTTCATATGCATGTTTACATATATTTGTTTACTCAAGGAGATACTAATTATCTCACCCAATAGAGAAACAATTACTCTTTCAATAATGAATTACACTATGGGCACCCACATTGGATCAACATATGTTGTGGTGGCACATCCATATAATTTATTTAACATTATCATTACCATCCTAACCCCTTATCTGAATTGACTTATTGGGATGTTCTTATTAGGGTCAATGAAGACCTAGTTAGCAAACTCTAACCATATAGTTAGGGTATTCATCATGTTGTGTTGTTTATCCCATGAGTTAATTGAGGTTAAGTCAATCTAGGTTTTAGGGAGCTTGTAGCTAGACTCAATGGCAATTGAGGAAATTTAAGAAACTTTATTCTAATTATGTTCATTAATTAAAATTCCCTTATCTATTTAACTTCCTTTAAAATAGGACTAATAACATCAATATAATAGATTACCTCAGGTTTGGTAGTTGTATAGTGAAACCCATTCATATGTATTATTACAATGTCAACAAAGAGCCTCTTCAAAGAGAAAATATTTCCTTCCTCATTGGTGATTGTTGGTTGGTTTTCAATTTTTTAGAATAATTTAGAACCATTGATATCACCCATGTTAAAATTAGTATCTATAAAATCTATGTCCTTTGACACATGACCCTCTACATCTAATGTCAAATATAACTCCACAACTTTCTTTGAAACATGTTTATGGGTTGCCATAGATATAATCTTGAATAAATTATCTAATTTGGGATGATAATCCAACTATTTTTTATTCCAGAGATGAATTAGGGAAATACATACATTCATGGATTTTTGAAGGTTTATGTACGGTTTTAATGGTGGCAAGATAGTTCAAACAATGAGTTTTCATGACTTATATTGTATTTAGATTGCACATTTATATCTTTCATGTGTTGTGTTCTAGAAGATCTCTAATTCAACATGTCTTGATTATGTGGCAATGCCATGTCATATTACTCATTTATTTAAAATATGATGTTTTATCATTTTTAAACATGTGTCATTACCTCGTGCAATATTGAAGATCAATCAATTCACATAGCTGATCTCTTAGAAAGTCCTTTGGCCTTGACTTCATCATAGGCCATTGATCTTCCATTTGAGCTCCTGAGAGTGTGTCATTTGGTATCTCTATAGGCTATTTATTTACCTTACAAACACATTTCATTTTTTAATTCCTTTTCACCATATGGCAACATCATGTTCAATCTAATCTGATTAAATTATTGACCCATTCTACATGATTGATCTTGATCTAGAATCTTGAATGTTATTCATTGATCTCCATATAATTCATCATGGTTATGACATGTGTCATGACCACATTCATTCTAGGACCTTTAAAATGTATAGCTTCACTCTCACCATTGATTTATTAGATGTACGATTGAATATGGATCATTGATTCCTTTCTTTACACAAAGGATTGAATGCAGGCCTTCAATTTATTTGATCACTTGCCAAGATTGTGACACTTCTCCTTCTCACATTGCTCCTTAAGATCTTTGACTTGTTTTCCTTTGCTCATCATTAGATTTGTTACTGCTTTGCCAAGATTATGACACCTATCATTCTTATCCTACTCATTAGGATATTTGACATTTTGACTTAGGAAATTACACACAGATCATTGATATTCTATATGAGCTTTTAGGATCTTGCTACTTGGCATATTTTTATTTATTTAGTACCTTTGCATATAGAATTAAAGACATAATATTTTAGGATATATGTAAAGACTTAGTATAAAATTTTAGACTAAGGTCTTAGTCATGTTAATAAACACAATTAAGACTTAAGATAAAATTTAAACAAGGTATAAGGTATAAAAAAGTTCTCACATAAATAGGGACCCCACGTAAATTTGAATCTATTAAAAGGAACTTAGGCTAAGATGTATATAATAAGGTTTTAAACACTATTTAGACAGATTCAATTAATCGACTAAAAAAACCAAAGGCTTAGTTAACAAGGGTTAATTTAGGATTTTAATCATAAAACCCTAAACAATGTTCATTCAAATGGCTCTCTATTAAACCTACATCATGGAAAAAATCCAATATTAGCAATATTAGATAAAGTCAAATGTAAGCTACATTAGAAAATGATGCCCAAATAATGCAATCTAGTTAAATTGAGTGTTTAATCTATAGCACAAATTTTTAGAATTTGAGCAAGGGTCATCATTTCTCAAAAATTGGGGGGTGGGGGTAATGTTGACCTAAACATAATCAAATTGGATTATAGAGAATTACTAGTCAAAGATTACAAATGGCATTAGTGTCAAACAAATTGGTATGGGATAGGTCATCAAAAGTGATATGATCATACTCTACTTTGCTTTCATCATTATTGTTACTAATCATTGGTGATGGAACTCAAATAAGATACGTGGGGTCACTAATAGTTTAAATCCAAAACCATCTATTCCTTTGTACCAAGTGGTAGAAATTTGCTCAAGTAGACCTTATTGATTTAGCCCAAGGCCTCTTCCCTCATCAACTTAATTCTCTATGATTTTATTTGATATAATATACTTGGTATTGATATAAAAATCTGCTAGTTTATCATTGTATAACCATAATTCATCACGTTTGAGAGGGTTTTATTTTTGGCTAGTGGTTGGTATGAAAATGATAGGTGATGAACTATGTAGTTTGGATTTACCCTTTTGTTTTCATTCCATACAAGGTGGTTTGGATTTTGGCATTCCAAAGGACTTGGGGTTTTATGGAAGCTTAGCAATGTGTAATGTAACATGATTCAAATATTGTCCTGGGCAATTAACTAAGATAGTATAACAATTAGATATTTTAGGAGGTAGCATATGGGAAAGTGAATCAAGGGTGTTAGGGTTAATGTAATTGGCCTCTGGCAAATCAAAAAGTATTTCTTTCCCCTTATCCTTATTTTTAATTAGATTCAAGATGAAATGATAGTTATAGATTTGGTAATCAACCTCTAAATGCCTGCAATGTTTGTATGGCTACAAATCTCCATGAACAATAACTACTTTACTTGATTGGGGGAACTTGATATATTGGTACAATTTTAAAGGGATTTCATGAATTTCATGAATCCAAGGTCAACCCAAAATAATATTATATGATAATTTGAGGTCTAACACATGGAATAATGTATCATAGGATAGGGTCCCAATGATAATTGGCAACCTAATGGTGCCTTATGATTTCCATTCTTCATTATCATAAGCCTATGTAATTGGGAAGTTGATGGTGCCTTATATATTCTTAAGTTCTAATTAGATGGGAAAGTTCCATGATCGAATGGGATCTTACCATTTTCCAACATATTTTCAATCAAATGTTTAATTTGTATATAAATACATAAATTATGGTCATTAACCTTGTGATACTCATAGATTTCATTTTACTTGTCACAGTATGGATACTCAATGCCCTCATGATAGTGTTTTAAAATACACCAGTTAATTAGATTAGCTATGGTGAGATTATAAACTACAAATTCAATGGGTTCTCCAAGTTCATTAAAGACATGATGAGTAGGCACAATTATCCTTAGAAGAGTGTTTTACAAAATCATAGGTTTTTATGTTTGTTTCACTAGTCTAGGTATATGCACTAAAATGTGCTCACCTCACTAATTGCATTAATCCTTGCTAATTTGGCCCAATTTATATACTCCCTAGCTAAAATAACTAATATCCCAACAATCCCCATTCCATTCTTATATCCCAAATACCTTTATCCCATCCTAAAACTAATTAATTTCCCTATTAAGCCCTTAATAGATCCTATTACCTACTAACCTACCTGCTATACAAACTTGACAATTTAAAATTCATATCTATTCATCTACCACCCTATCTACCCCACCACCCTAGCCATTACTAAATCCATAGTCACCTAGTCATTATCTAATCCCCATCTAACCTTTCTCTAATCATAATTAACTCTTAAATATAGTTATATAACTCTCCAAATCTAGAACTCTCTCCAACCTAGCCCTCCTTTGTAGAAACCTATAACTCTAGAGGTTTTCAATGAATTTAATATTCCTTGAAAAATATACAACCATTGATCTCACACCTTCAAATTTCAATATCAACCCTTGATCTTCCATCCCTTCATGTATATAAATAAAAATCATCCTACATGGAAGGCCATATTATGAAGCCATAACAAATCCATGTCCAATTGTCCATTAAATCCTCCACCAATAATCCAACATCAAGAAACATCACTTTGTTAATTTGAGTCTAAGGTTTCTATTTAAATCTTGTCTTTTTTATTTTATTTGATCATTATGTGAATTACTTAGGATTTAGAGTTTAAATGTAAGATTGAATGTTTTATTCATTTAAATGTATTTATATTCTAATGGCTTTATCATATTACTTAGTAGTTGATATTAGAGTTTGTAATTCACATTGTTAAATCCATAGTGAGCTCAAATTTCACCTTCATTTTGGTGATCCTAGTGGGATCTTCCATCCCAAATTAAAAAATTTCATCCAAGTGTTGTTTTTACTAGCCTACAGGTCAATATTTTAGAAGTTTGCATGTACAAGTTACATTCATAGGTTTACACTGATAGTCACAATATTGTCTAAGCCAGTCATGGCATTGCCTTCATAACTAGAAATTTTACACTAACTAATATATATATTATAGGTTTATGACCCTTCAATAATCTCATGATTCATTATTATCAATACTATCTAACTAGTCATCGGATTGGCAATCCCAATCATGGTTTTATAAACCACTAATTTTTTGTGATGCAAGTCTCATCATTTGACAAAACCATGACTGACCCAATCATGACTTTGTCTTGTTGGTCATGACATTATGTCCAAGAGTCATGGTATTATCACTCTACATAAAATTACTAATGGTTGATCTCTATCTTTGAATCTATAATATTTACACTAACATTTTATTGTTTTATAGGGGACTTAATCATTATATAGTCTTCTATTTAATATTTTAAAGGTTCTTGCTTTAACATCCATATTTGTCAACAAACCCTAATTTTATATCAAACTTTTATTTGGTCTCTGTGTGCTTTGGTAGGGTCAACAAGAAGTCTAAGTTAGGAGGAGTGAACTAGAAACAAATTTATAGCCTAAAAATGCCTTTTCTATCTTATCACAAAACTACAATCATATCATTTATAGACTTGTGATATTACTCTAGTGATTCATGATATTATCGATGTCATGATTTTGTAGTCTTAACATAATTTTGATAGTTTGACCATTAATTATCTTTATAAATCCTAGAGGGTAGATTTGGAATTGGATTTAACTAACATCACTCTAGATTCTACCTAGTTTTTTGGTTAATTATTCATCTTACCATCTTTTGGTTAAAATATTACATATATAATAATTAGTTCCTAATCAATGATAATCAATTATTAGACTCTAGACTAGATTTATAGATTTTGGTAAAAAGGTGATTTGAATATTTCAAAAGAAATTCATAACCTCCATATACCTTTGTCTTTATCAAATATATAAACCTAGAAATTTTTTATCATCTATAACAATACCACAACTTACCCTTTATTTGTAGTAGCGATTTTCTTATCCTAAGTCTTGGTTTTGTGGTTTACAACAAAACCATGACTATCAATTTATAGCTAATCATGGTTTTATCAATCTTAGCCATGGTATTATCTAAATAGTCATGAATTTATAGTTAGCCATCATGGTTAAGCTAACTGCAACAATATCAGAACTTCTGAACCATAGTTTTATCTTGCAAGTCATAGTTTTGTACTATGTAGTCACAATTTTGTAGCCATTTTTTCCTTCAAAATTTGTCCTTTTTGACTTTTTTTTTGAGTCAAGTTTCATGAATTTTGATTCACTCCAAGCCTCTCACAATTCCCAAATTACCTTTAGTGGTGAGAGGCTCCACCCCTCAACCCTACCCTATACTATGACATGGAGCATGCCAAGGGTGTTATTCCCAGACCCCGCAAGGGGCTCTACCCCTTGAACCCACAAGGGTCATTTCCCCTTGATCCCATTGGGGGATGCCTATCCTAGACCCCTACATCATGTCCTGCACACTCCAAAGAAATGATAGAGCCAAATCATGATTTTTAAGGGTGATTTTTACTAAGGCATATTTGACTAACATCTTGTTTCTTGTAGGGTTTATTTTACTAACATCATCTTCAGGTCATAATTTGGGTCTAACATTTGGTTTTTTAGGTTAACTCTTTTGAGAGCCACCTAAACTATTAATTTTGTGCTTGTAGGCCACTAGTCGAAGACCTATTTTGTCACTTTTTCACATTATTTTTATTATATATAGCATTTCTAATCATCTCATTGTGTGTGTGTGTGTGTGTGTGTGTGTGTGTGTGTGTGTGTGTGTGTGTGTGTGTGTGTGTGTCTATATATATGTGTGTGTGTGTGTGTGTGTATGTATATATATATATATATATATATATATATATATATATATATATATGTTATATATCTATTTATAAATACTTTATTGTGTCAATGTGTAAATATTCATTTTATCATGCCCCTCACATAGGTAATTAAATAAATTAATTAATCATATCATGTGTTGGCTTATTTGTTAAGCCCTTCCTCTAGGATAACACATGATGTGGAATTGACACCCATATATAGGTTTAGTCTATAGAAGTTAGTTTCGTTTATCTCACCACTATGCTCTAACTAAACTATGTGTCCTAGTAGAGTATAAAAATTAGGGCCAGTTATCATTAGGCTAAGCGAATGAGCCCATACAAGTCATCCATGAAGGGGAAGAGTTAAATCTCTGAACCAAGCATTAAATATCACCTTATATGGACTTGGTCCCATTGTACCTTTGTTTATATCAATGACAACCCTAGAGAGCCCATTCATCCTACCATAAGACCTTTCAGCCATAACAGGTGTACCATTACAAGAGTTAGTGTCAAATCTAAATTAGCCATCATATGCAAGCATGGTTGAGAGAGTTTAATTGATACCATAATACATCACCAGCCTATAGCCTCACCTATGAATCCATTAGATGGTGTGGACATTAGGTTACACACCCTTAAGTTTAATAATCATAGTTTGTGGCTTGCTTTCTTGGGTGTGTGTTGTGTTAAACCCATATTGTTTATGATCCGAGTCATCCTTTACCTATCCAAACATATCTAGGTCCTTTTCATGTATCATCTTGTATATATTTACCACATCTCTATCCCATAATCCTTTGTATATATCCTAATCATCATCCTTATATCCTATCATTATACATATTGTCTTATCTTGTCTAGTCATATCGACTTATTATGAGTCATACCCCCATCTTACCTTGTACATGTCATTTTTTGCACCCCATCACATATTTAGATCACATCTTGTATATTGTTGTCTCATCCTCTTGTACATAATTTTATTTCCTTGTACATTCCTTTAATCACATCCTATCCTACTTACATTTTTATCTTACACATCCATATCACATTCCCCATCTTGTCTTCATCCCACCCTAGCCTAACCATATCCTCTTACCATTTTTCATATTCTCTTATTGCCTCCATCTTATTTTGACCATCATTGCTATCATAATCACCATATTAATTTCATTCCTAGTCATATCCACCTAATCCTAGTCACATTTTGTGTATCCTAGCCTCATCCTCTTGTACATAATTTATTCTCTTGTACATTATACTAGAATCCCATATTAGTCACACCTTATCATAAGACCACCTTATCCATAATATATCACACCTCACTTTGACCTTACCTTATCCATCAATCACACCATATTCTTGATCATTCCCATACCATTTTATTGACATCACCCCCTTACTTTTTTTATCACAACCCATCACCTATCCTAATCCCATCTTGTCTCATCATCCATATTCTATCATAAGTCCACCTATCCATAGTCCTAATCATCCCCATACCATCTTGTCTCATTATCCCATCACCTTATATATCCTTGTGTACATAATTTACACTCTTATACATCCTTTTAATCACATCTTATCACTAGACCCATACATCATTAGTCATCCCCTATCACATCCTAATCATACCTCATCATCCATATCTTATCTTAAATCCATACTTGATCACTTGTCTTAACCTTGCCTTCATTACCCATATAGTCAACACATCTTATTTAGCTTCTAGGTCACATATAGGTCTAAATTGTCCACCTTTCATTACCCCTTTATCATTTCATCATCACCTATCATCATACTTATCCTTATTCCATTATCCTATTCAACTTCATCACCTAATCCTACCCCATCCCATCTTGAGAAAATTAGTCCAAGGTTTGAGCTAGTATTATTTCCATGTCCTACCATCCTATCATCCTAATCCACTTGGTCAAAGCTCACATCATAATCAATATCTTATTATCATCTTATCACTTTTTTAGTCTTAATCTAGAAAACCCATCAACTATCAATCATCCCTAGTCCAAACATATTTCCTTATTCATGACTAGCACCCATCATATCATCCTCTTGCTAGTTTGAATCTAGGCACCCATCATATCCCCAATATTTTTGCTAGTTTGATAACTAGACATTATTGATAATTTATTATCACCTATTTCACTATTGGTATACCATTTGATCATATTCCTTAATCTATTAGCCTATATCATATTCATCATAACAATCATACTAGCTCGATCCTTTTGATATTTTTGTTTAAGAACCTTATCCAATCTTTATCCTACCTACATCATCCATCACTTATCAGACATTGCCATGGAACTAGACCCAACCTTCATTGAGTAATACATACATGCCAACAAGGATGAGATCCTTCTATGACTCATTATGATGGGTAGACCACTTCTTGAAGGTATCAACCGCCTTCAACTTATTTCACTTCAAGCCCAAACCCCTTTGTGTAAGTCTCCTTCCAATCCCCCATCCACTAGTCATAGCCAATCATCTACCCCTTCCCTATTATCAAAGGAAATCTAATCTTAGCCACCTCATCTACTCCTAGTCTATCCACTCATCCACATCATCAATCATCTAATCATAAGTCTAATGCTTCTACATCTAAGTCACAACATGAAGCAAGTATTTATAATCCCCTTCCCATATCATTGGAATCCATTTTCAACCAACTTGTCACCATTAACATTATGGTCTATCCATCTATCTGACATCTTTATCCCACTAATCCAAATCCTTCTTGGTATAAAGATAATTGATATTTTGCATATCACTGATCTTGGGGGCATACAATTAATCAATGTTAACCTTTCTAATATTTTATCTAAGACCTCATTGACTATGGTGATATAATAATTAATGATGAACTAGATTCATCCACATTAATAGGTGAATAAAAAGAAGAATTCCAAGGTTCTCTTCCCAATCATGATCAAGATCTTCCCTTTCCAAGCCAAGGTCAAGTCACCACACCCATCCTACATGATCCCCTATCCTCAAAAAATCCTCCATCACAACTAAGTCTATTCCCTATGATCCTAGTCCCCCATATCCCATAAGTCCCTCCATGATATTATCATTATCGAACCTATCATTCTTCTATCATCTCCCTCTCACCCATCACCTCAAATACCCCTTATCGAGAGGTCAATAGTAGACAATACATCTACAAATAACAACATTATATCTTGTGCATCAAATTAAACTTCAAATTCAAAATCCAAGGTCTTATATTCCATATAATCATGTTCAACACCTGTATCCAAATCAAGTTTCTCATCATAAATGTCATCCCTCATTGATGTTGATAATGCCTATCTTTTAGAGGATACCAATAATCTAGATCCCTCTAATTCAGTACTAGACATATATTTTGATTCTATTCGAGATGATGGCATCATAAATGATTTATTGAAATATTTATCTATCAAATATTATCAAAGTGAGTATGATCCTCATTTATATGTGTCTACTATAGCTAGTCCTAGTGATCCTTTTACTGATCTTGAGGAGATTTTCTCTGATGTCAAAACTAGGTCTCCTAAGAACCCCTATGAAGACTATGCTTCCCCATCACCACTCATTGACCTTATCACACCATCTCCATCATGGAACCTTTTCTCCCCATTAATGATCACTTAATCACCTCCCTCCATAATTATGAATATGATCATGCATCATTGGACCCTTCCTTGAGTAATATAATGTGTTCTACAAATTCAAAGGTCTAAGACCATAGTCAAAATGTCAATCATAATAATAAAATTATCTTTGATCCCATAAGTCAAAATAAAGAATAATCAAATCATCAACCTAATCTAAAATTATCTCTCCCTAATGAATCTCATAAACTGGCTCTAGGGACACACCAAAGTCAAAATAATCAATCTCCCCTGGTGAAACCCAAAATAAAGGACTAGGGGATAGTCAAAATCAAATCCCATCAAATGATAAAAGTCATATGGCTAATAACCTATAAAATAATATAAAAGATGAGCCATAAATTCTAAGAGTTTTGGAACTCCTGTAGTCTTTTATCACTTTGTACCAATCAAATGAAGATTGTCTAATACCTCTAATTATGTATGTGACTACTAGTCATAATCCTTCACCACTCATCACATCATATTATCATGAACCCATAATCCCATTAGGTCTTATAACCCATTTACATCCCATTCATCCTCATCAAGACCTAATCACATCCATACCTCTTATCACCCTTTTGGGTAGTATTGTCTCTCTAAGGGAAAACAATGACATGTAGTCTAGATATCTAGAGGGGTCTCCATCAAGAATCACACTAAGTCACATGGACCCTAATCCATCCAACAATAATAAAAACATAATCCTCCCATCACACATCCTGATAATAGGTGTTAATAAATAATCCATCTAGTGTTCACACCTTGCATCTTACCCATCATCTAATAAATTGAGATGCCATCTAAAAAGTAAAAAAGTAAAAAAAAATCATTTATCTAATGGTGAAAACTAGTTTTTGGTGCCTTGCATAAATATCATGATGAAAATGATTTTTTTACATCATGGTAGAATAATTAATTGTTTGTATTATTCCTCAACACTTGGGTTCAAATCCATCCTTTTCGTATCCTCATTTGTTCATATCACTTATCACATTCCTTATCCATTTAGTCTATATCACCTATCATCTTATCCCTTCATCCATTGTTCCTATCCATCATCCACCATCATATCATGAATCCCATCTCTCCTTCTTTCCCATCTTGACCTTTATAAGGAAGTAAAAGGTCTATTTAGAACTATACTCAAACCATCTTGGCATATCCTCCAATAGACACTTAGGAAAATAACCATCTAGTTCCTTCATGATGTGGTCATTGGCTATCCCTAGTCCATTCATCCTTGGTCCCCATCATCATCATCCTTTGTCACTCATCCATACTTCTCCTAGTTGCTAGGGTTGGTATTCCCTTTGCTAGTAACCCTATTTTTATAGTGTATATACATATCCTAAAAATCCATAAAAATTACAAAATGTCAAAAAATCTAAATTAAAAAATTTGAAAAAATCCAAAATTTTTCCATGATGTTTTGTTTTGTCCCTAATCCCCTAGTCTCATCCATCTCATATCACCCCAATAATCATACTTGGATATTATATTCTATCTTGAGACTAGATCAGAGTGGTCACCCATCCCTTCATGTCTTCTATCTCATCCTATTGGTCAGGTCTTATTAGCATACATCACCTTGTCAAAGACTTTAATCTAGCACCCATCACTTCTTATTAAGGCCTTTTCATATTTGGTATCCATCACATCACTCTTTACTAGTGTGAAAGGTACTTGATCCCATAATTATCCTTTTCATTTCCTATTCATACTCTTTGCTAGTATGAAAGGTATTTGATCCCATCAATCCTCTTTTTTCTACATTGGATTCTTAAAGGGCCTAGTCTATTAGTAATCCTTGGTCATCACTTTTATAAATCACCTTCCTTGGCCACCTTTTGAATTGATCTCAAGGCCAAATTAGTATTCAAAGACCTTATCACATCATCTATCATTCCATCCTAAACTAGGGGCAACATCTTAACCTAATCTAAACCATGATCACCTTATCCACATCCAAGTTCATCCTAAGTCCAAAATCACATCATGATAATCTAATCCCAACTCATCACTTAATCACTCATCCTACCATTAATCAAGACATTATGACACTTCATGTAAATACTTTTGTGTGTGTTACTTTTTTATTTTGTTTGTCTTATTTACATGTCATATATATATATATATATATATATATATATATATATACATATATATATATATATATATATATATATCTTTTATCTTATGTTTTGTTTGTCTTATATATTTTTGTCTATTGGGAAATGAATGAGTATGCTATGAGGACACTAAAAGTTCCCTTGAATATGAAAAGTTCACCATTTTCCCATGCACTTTGCCATAATGTCCTCTTGGTCATGCTTGTTTAATGGGGCATCTTGGCAAGTGTTATAGTTTTAGATTACTTAGACTATGACGAGTCTTATGAAATTTGTGATGGCTTGATCATCTGTACTTTCATCACTTATCTAATCATATCATCATCCTTCTTCCCATTACTAATCCACTCCTCTCAACTCATACAACTAATATACCATCTTTTATCCTTATCATCTTCTTCTCATCATCCAAATATATCCTTAAATCACTAACAAACCCTAATCATCCTGATCATCATCACTTTATAATCACTAATCATCATCATCATCACCATTTTTCTCATCCCTTGGTCAAAACAACATTGGCCTAAGGTCTTTCTATACTATGTAGGAAACACTTGGCCACTTTTTAGTGCCCAAGGATAACTCAGCCACTATCTCCTCTCTCACTCCCTTGCATGTGGCTTTTCTAATGGCATCATCCCAATCCTTTTGGTTAGTTGATCATATCAATTATTTTCTATCATCAACAACATCATCTTGATCAATTTATCTTTGAGCTATACCCATCCTTAATCTTATCCAATCATCAGTATTATCTTGGAAAACACATCTCCCTTTCATGTGTCCTTGATTAAGATAAGTCTAAAGCTTGCAGTCTTTTAATCCTATCATCATCTTGTTATAGTTGATTCCCCCTTGGGATGTGTCTACAATCATGAAAACCATCATCTTTATTCCATGTGCATGTGTCTTTGCTAGTAGTATTGTTATTAATTTGTATCTCATTGCTTTACATTAACCTCATATTCTTCATCTTCTATCCCACATCTGGCATCCCATCCCCTCATCTCTCCATCACATCCCACCTTTAAATTCTTCTTTCAAGTGGCCATCCATCTCATTCTTCCCCATGTGTCCCCTTGAGGGGGCATCATATCCCCCAAAATAATTTAATAACATTCATCCATGACATAGTTTTTTTTAAAAAACCATTACTCCTTCCACTTAGTCCACTCATAATTCCCTTTAAAAGAGGGGGAACATGTATGCACTAAAATGTGATCACCTCACTAATTTCACTAATCCTTGCTAATTTGGCCCAATTTCTATACTCCCTAGACAAAATAACTAAAATCCCAACAATCCCCATTCCATTTCTATATCCCACATACCTTTACCCCATCCTAAAACCAATTAATTTCCCTATTAATCCCTTAATAGATCTTATTACCTACTAACCTACCCCTTAAACCAAATTTATAATTTAAAATTCATATGTATGCACCTACCACACTAGCTACCCTACCACCCTAGCTATTCCTACATCCTTAGTCACCTAATCCTTCTCCAATCCGTATATAACCTTCCTCTAATAATCATTAACTCCTAAAGATAGTTCTATAACTCTCTCTAAATTATCCCTCCTCTCTAGAAACCTCTAACTCTAGAGGTTTCCAAGGAATTTAATATTCCTTGAATAATCTACAACCATTGATATCACCCCTTAAACTTGAAATATAAAGCCTTGATCTTCCCTCCCTTCATCTATATAAACAACACTCCTCCTCTATAGAAGTATATCTCATGAATCCATAATAAATCCATGTCCAATTATCTATTAAATCCTCCATCAACAATCCAACATCAAGAAACATCACTTTATCAATCTGAGTCTAAGGTATTTATTTTAATCCTCTTGTCTTTTATTTTTTTTAATCATGATGCGAAGCACTTAGGATTCAGATTTCAAATGTAGGATTGAATGTTTAATTTATCTAAATGTATTTATATTCTAATGGATTTATCATCTTACTTAGTAGTTGATATTTGAGTTTGGAATTTACATTACTAAATCCATAATGAGCTCAAATTTCACCTACAGTAGGCTATTGTGCTTGTTATATTTATTGAATGGGTTGTTGGTTAGGAGTAATTTTCATATGTAGCTTAGGCTGAGTAGATGATGTTTTCACCATTTAGACATGTTGTGACTCAATTATTCCATTCCCAACAATGTTTTTGTTGTGATTAAATGTCTTGGGTTTATAATAATTACTAGACTGGGTTGGTTGCAATGATTGTGCTTGGATATGGTTCTAATTTTGGCCATTATTTTGGTTTTGATTTGATCTTTGAATTGATGAGGTAAGTTTAATGATAAATTTTCTAATAAGGGATATTTTTATTAATATTCCTTTGTCAATGATTTATTTAAAGGCATATACACACTACAGCTCTAAATTATAATATATCTTGCTATGTTAATTTTTGGTAAACATAGTGACTAATTATTTGTCTAGTAGATTGTGGTTGAATCAGATTTCAAGGGCTCTCCATTACTACAGATAACTCATGAAACTTTCACCGACCTTCTATTTATCTTGCATAAAATCTAAAAATGTAATATCATGTTCAAAATTTTAGGAGAAGTGTTACACAAACTTGTTTAAAAGATCATCAAAATTGGAAACTAAATTCTTGGGAAATTTCAAGAACCACTCCAAAGCTTGTCTTGCTAGGATCCTTGGGAACAATAGTAAGAGGTATATATCACTATATGACATTGGTTGGCATACTAAAAATAATTACATAACATAGGCCTTGGGGAACCTTTCCCCTTATATGTATTAAATTTTGATGGGTTGTACCTTAGAGGAAATGATATTTACAGATACTCCATGTTGAAGGGGTAAAAACACACATCATCCAATTAAAAATTTTGATCTATTTCTTAGCTTGGATGGTGGTAATTACATCCTTCATTTTTTGTAATTCTTTTTCAAGGAAACTATTGGGAACATTGCATTGAGGGGGAGGTTGGGTTTACTATGGAATGTTGGTTTGATTTGGAAATGGAATAGGAATATGTATACCTATATTAGGATGTGAATATTTAAATTTCATGCATTGTTATGTGATATTCTAGTTTAGATTAGTTATATGTGCATATCTTTAGGGAAACTAAGGATAAGATAGAGGGATATGATTGTATTATTCCTAATGAGGTTGAATAGGGACTTGTTGCTAACTAGTCAAACCTTGTTGATAAATGGGAACATGTGAACCAAGGCCCTATCATTAAACTTGTGGCACATTTGGCATGAAAGGCAATTATTTCCTAATTGGTACTTGTGGAATATTATAACATCTTGTAATATTTGATTTTGTATTGGCATATTGGTCTATGACTGAAGAGGTATATTCATCACTACCTAGTAAGGTGGAATATTTATTTCCCCTTGTTGAGGTGGTATAATTTTTTTCCTCTATTACATGGGTACATTAGATGGTTCCTATTATTGTGTAATTTAGTCATCACCTAGTGTGGTGGATTAATATTCTTCACATTTTATTGAGGCATGACATTGGTCATTACTTGGCTACTTAATCCTTCATGTCACATGCTTGAAGAAATAGCTAGTTGAGGATTAGAGGTACTTTGTTAAGTTTCATAAGTAGAAGTTATTACCATCTAAGTTTATGAACCACTCACAATGTTAACTAAAGGCACATTTTGTTGTGGACTACTTGTTTGTGTATTTACACCACTTTGGTTTAGATTGGACATTTCTTGTGCATTGTCCAATATGTTTGGCTCATTATTCTACATTGAAAAAGAAGATACTTCTTTGATATTTGGGGTATTGAACATATTTTGTACCAAATTGAATTGCATGAAGGGGTTTATACCTTGATTGTCTTGGCATATTAATTCCATTAAGACTCTTGTTGAAGAAGTTAGCTCAATAACAAAAGCACTTGACATGGTCTTACTATTCAAATTATGTGCTAAGTTTAGGTACATTTGGTATGTTATTTGCATTTATATGAAATGATCCTCCATGAGGCCTTTTCCTAAAATAATCATATGAGGGTCCTGATACAACATCAACATAATAGTGTGAGGATTGTTAGAAGAGGCATGTTTGAGGTTATGATTATAAGACATGTCGTAAGTCCTTACATGACTTGGCATGTTTTCATGGGGAAAGTCTACAAAAAACTTATCCCCTACCTCTATGGCTCTGATTAAGACTTAATATTTATTTCAAAACAAGTGATGATCAAATAAGTATGGGTCATAGGCTGATGGCATTGTAATGTAGCAAGGTTGTTATTGTAATAATTACATAGCCAAAGGTATGCTAGAAACATATTGTGCCATCTGTTCTTAGTCCTACTCTAAGTATAGAGGTGTGTTGAATAAAAAATTGGCCAAAGTATCTTGAATTTTTTTCCCCCATTTGATTTTTTTAAGGTGGATAATGATCCATCTCATAAACTACATTATCTCCATAAGGGTCTTGAACAAAATCCTCTTGCATGAAAACATTACTATACCTTAAATTATACATGACACCAATACGTGTATAGTGACACATGGTTAAATGTATGGTGAATGATTTGAAATAAGAGGGGATTAGAGTTTTTAAAACTCTAAAAAAAATGTCTAAAAAGATAAAAAAAGGTTCAAACTTAGTCTCACTTGGTTAAAGAAATAGAGTTGTATCTCTAAAATAGTTTGCAATAAAACTTGGTATAAAATAATATAACATAAACTTTATAACATTAAAAGTCTCACATAAATAAGGTCAATTGGATGAGATAAAATAAATTTCCTAACTCTGGGCTCAAAATGTTCCAAATAGGTATAAGCTGGGAAAAGAAAAGTTACTAGGTCTTTTGGCCAAATACAGTGTTAAAAGCTAGGCTCAAATAAGGAATGTGCTAGGAATTTTGGCCAAATGTGTCATATATACTTAAAACAAAGGTGTTTTTAATTGAATAAACTTGGAACATATTTTCATAAACTAGGCACTTGATTTTAGACATAAATTTGATCAAATTGGCATGAGGCATGAAACAAAAGGCACTTCGGGATAGACTATTTTCTCCCAAATAATGATACAAATAATTTTTTTTCAAATTTGGGTAATGAATTAACCTAAGTTACATAACCCAAAAGAGAAATATTGGTATCTAAGCCCTAATTAGATAAGGTGTAAACATAAATCAATCAATGTTTGGATTTGAACTTGTAAAAGTTAATTAAAAAATCAACTTAGGAAAACTTAGGCTTTTTTACCAAAAAAGCTAGACAAATTTTAATGGCATAATGGCACTATTCAAAAACCATAAAGGAATACATGGATTGGTTTCAAATGTAAAACTTGGTCATAAGACAAGATGAGTTTATGATATAATTTGAGTAGTGTAATGGCATTATCAATTTCTAAAGATGAAAACAATGGTTTGTTTAAAATACTCTAAGGTACAAACTTGAAATGATTTGGGCATCATAACATTACCTATTTAATCAAGTAACACAACATTTTTGACACAAAGTCTAAGGAAAAATCACAATGTCAAATGGATGACATAACACCTCAAATAATGAATTAGTGTGAACAAACAACTTAGTTTGACATGGTATAAATAAACAAAGGGTTTTAAACTCAAAAACCAAGAAATAATGGAAAAATACCAAATACAACTAATTAAATCATCTTAAGTCCTACACTGACAAGGTTGGTCAAATGGGGTTGACTGAAACTATAGTTTTCAAATGTCTAGATTGGTCTTAAGTTTAATTAACACTATAGATACATCATGTCAATTGAGTTCATATAAATTAACTTAATATAAAAGGGTATATTACTTTGGATAGTGATTCCATATATGTAATGATTTTTGTAATCCCCTAGTTAACTAGACCTGACTCAGGTTTTCATTATAAAAGGAGAGGTTAGACACTCAAGCCCTTAGCTCTCATAGTATGTGTGCCCTGATTTGTATAAACAGTCATGGAATAGGAATGAAATATTGCTAGGAGATGAAGCCTTTATTCAATTCTTCCCTAAATAACTCATGAAGAAGATATGAACTCTCATTCATTAGACAAATTACATGAAAATAAAAGACTAAGTGGAAAGACTTTAGAGGTTGATTTTAGATGATCCAAACCATGCAGGTTTTGGGGAGAGCCTAGAGAACATTCTTTCTATACCTTGGACTAGGAATAAATTATAGTCTAAAAGGTGTATTTAATCATCCATGTTCCTTTTTAGCTAATTTTAGCCCACATACCAAGCTTCTACCTATATAGAGAAGCTAAGCAGAGTTCCTAACCCATAAATGATCAAAATATGGCAAAAGCAAACTTTGAGGAACTAGACCATCTCAACACATCATGTTGAAATGAATGGGTCAATTTGCTTATAAATTTTATAAGTATGATTAGGAGGCCTCTCAAGGTTTAAGATCACATGTACATGATGTTTTTTCATGCCTTAAATATTCTCTACATAATAGGTATCTTGATGAGTTTTCTATCTCAAGATACAAGTCCTCAACATCGAACAAATAGAATGAGACGTGCATAGGGATGTCAAATTAAAGTTGTTGTAAATAACTATTTGGATTCAAATATTCCTAAGGGTGAATGTAGGGATGATAAGTGTCAAAATTTTGGAATCTTGATTTAATATCCAATAATAAACAAGTGATCAATGATGTCATTGGGTCTAGAAGATCTAATAGATCATGTTAAATCATGAATCAAAGATCAACAGTGAGCTTGTAGTCAAAATTATAGTGTATCCTAAGATGAATGCATGGCTAACAAGTGGAAAGATATTAGGTTCCCATATGAATATATAACAATGTGTTGTGACTGATAAATCTAGTGGATCCAAGATGATCAATAGTGTATGATCCATTGTACCAAAGCAAACTAGTGGAAAATGAAAGGTCAACTAGTCAGTAGATCTCAAGAATGAATGAGAATCTACCAAGTGTCATGACCACATAAACTATCAGGTAAATGTGTTAATGATCTTAGATTAAATACAAGGTAAACATATAACATAAGCGTAGGATCAGATGAAAATAACAACAAGATCCTATGGAATGAAAGGGTAGATGATAATTGGCATAATATGATAATCCTAGATTGAGATCAATGATTGGTATCAAAATTCAAATATAAGAGACTTAAAATGGAGGTCAAATATGGTTTAGTTTAAATCAAGAACAAGGTTTCAAAGGGATGTATAACCATTAGATCTTAGTCAATACCATTAAATAGATGTAGCCATATAGTCAAGGTTGCTAATAATGAGACTCTATTGTCATTAAATCTTAGATGTAAGATAGGTTTATTTAAACCTAATATAGTCTAGAACAAAGACATGTGATCTATGGATCTTCATTGATATAATTACTATATGAAAACTAATAAATTAGATTGGTTTTCAATTTATAATAAAAACCTATGCTCAGATTTTGTAGTAGGGGTAGATATATGGCTATGGATAAATGTTTCATTTGTTGACATGGCTATATCCTTAACAAAGTAGGTACTTATCATTGCTCAAAGTAGACATGACATGGTTCTATCTAGATTCAAGGTATGAGGACTTTATCCTTATAGTGAAAGAAAGTGGGATATGATGTAGAAGATCAAAGCAAAGGGATTTGGGGATTGGAGAGTATAGTGGAGCATTTAATTCTTCTCATATAACTTAAGAATATTATTCCTTAAAAGGATCATGACTCATCATCTACAAAATAGAATCTTATCTTCTAGTGTATTGCTTAACCAATTAAGAAAACTTGAAGACTAATTGGAGTAAATGTAGGTTAACTTATGGATAAAGGGCTAGTTTGGATTGGATTAATTGTGGTGGAGAATTCATTAAAAAGTTACAACTCATTAAGTATTCTTAGTTAATGTGCTCCTTCTTCTCTCTTCCCCCTTTCTCTATATCACCCATTCTTTCTATTTGTAAGCTCTCTCTTTCTCACAAGTTCTAAAATCTCAAAAAGAGTCTTGGATTTTGAAGAGCAGGGGAATCAAGATATTTCAAGATATTCTAGTCTTGATTAGGCTAAATCCTATCAAAATTTTGTAATAACTACCTATTAATGCAATAAAATACTTTCTTTACTATCTCTTGCATTGGATCTATGTTGAGTGAGTTTTGCATGATGGGATTGTGAAGGAGAATATTTCACACCCATTGTCCTCCTTTCTAACCTCCTTTATGGTGTTTTCAAGATATTTTAGGTTTGGATTAGTATTCTATCTGAACCTACTCTATGAAACACTTATGAAATCAGCTGGTATATGAGGTTGTGTGAGATAGCATTATTTTGTGCTAATCTAGTGCACAATCAATCTTATGGGAGTTTACCATTTTTATTTGGTGCATCACCTTTTATCTTTCTTAGGATCCTTTTTCCCCTTTCTAACCCTTTCCCTGTGGCAACATTAGTTTAGGTGATTCATCAAAAGGAAAATGTCTTTCTCTAAAGGTTCAAACATATTATAGGATACCCATATCCTAGGGTTATTTATATACTATTACTAGGAGTGGAGGACCCTAAATAA
Organism: Torreya grandis; assembly: GCA_037957365.1. Lineage (NCBI taxonomy): Eukaryota > Viridiplantae > Streptophyta > Pinopsida > Cupressales > Taxaceae > Torreya > Torreya grandis. Next base: position 2,015,079 of record JARHVA010002399.1, read on the forward strand.
ATCCTCCACAAGGGTGAAATATCATACCACAACATTTTTTGGCACACTCGATCGGACTTACTATGTTGTTCACTAGTGAAGATTGTTGGTGTTCTCTTCATCCAATTAGCCTTTGGAAGCATGTGTGAAAACATCAATGGTGACTTCAAGTATTCATCAACTAGTTTAATTATTATAAGTGCTACTCATTGTAATTTGGTATGTATAATCAACCATCTTTTGATTACTATGCCTATTATTCACCTCAACATCACACTTATTAGGCAAATAATGTTTGTGTTCCCCCCAAGTGGCCCTCAAATAACCTATTAGCCATGTCATGGAATTTATTCTCCTCCAAACTATATATATGACCAAGGATAGCCTCATTTGTATTCAAATCAATCTTCTAATTTCCCTTGTCAAGATTAATCTTATCTTTTTATATCCTTATCCGGAGTCAAGACAGCATTATCAGTTTATATTGAGTTGATAAGGGAGATTGATATGGGTTTGGAGTTTTCTCCAATCATCCCTATCCATGTTCTATAAAATGTAAGGAGTGTTATTCAATTTGTCAAGAATATATGGTTAGTTTTTTAGGGTGATAAATGGCCATCTTATGAGAATGAGGACATAACAATGATGATAATCATGATCTAGAATATAAATAATGTGTTGATATCTTATGAAGATAAGTAGGATTATTTGCATCAATTTTATGTTTCCTCTCCCTTAAAAGAGCCTCAATCTCAACCTTCAAGAGTTCCTAATCAACCCCTAGTTAACCTTGTCAAATTCCATCCTTATCAAAAATCAGAGAGGCAATACTAGACCAAGGAAGAATAATCATGAAAATAAATGAGGGGGTTAAGATTGTAAAATAATTCCCCATTCATGCCATGTAAGGGATAGGAATATTCTTTCAAGATTTTTTGAATTTGTGGGCAATAATTGAGGAAGCTAACTATCCACAAGCTAAGGTGAAAGAATTAAAAGGCTAGTTATTATCCATTGAAAAAGTGTTTGAACAGTGGGATAAGGAGTATGTCAAATTTGAGCCAATAAATGTTCCCTCTCCTACCCCTACACCCATTCCCACTCATGAGCATGAAGTCATTCCATCATGGATCTTCTCCAACACATTTGACCCTGGCTATGCCATTCCCTCACCTGTGAGACCACCCTCTCCTATAACAATTCAAAAGCAAAAAAAGTGTCTATTTCATACTCATTTCCATCATGGAAACTAGTTTAGAAGGTCATAAAGAAGAATGAGGAGGTGTTGGTTATGAATGTTCAAGCACCAGCTCAAGAGCCACCAAAGAAGCCATTCAAATTACCTAGCTAGAAGGACACAATCCTAAGCTGAAATCAAGGTGAAATTATTCACCCTCCCACCATATCCATCTTAGAGAAATAACCTATTTTACAAAGGATGGAAGAGGAGTTTATATTCATAAGTGATCCAAAAGAGGAAAATGTAAGTGTTTATGAGGATGAAATCATGATAGGTATCCTAATTCATTGGAAGGAGCATGTTTTAGATTTCAAGTTGCAAGAGCTTGATGAAAATCAAGAGGATAGCCTTCATGAATCTATTATAGAGGTCAAGGGTAGCTCAAGTGATTTATAATATCAATGGTAGCATTTATGATTGGATTTATTGAGTGAAGTGAAATAACTTAGTGTTGCTAACTCGCCTTAATCCTCAAACTAAACATGGGGTAGGCCTTTAATGGACTAATAAGGTCCATTATATATAGATGAAGAAGAGGATCAAAACAAAGTGATTGATGTTGGTCTATTTTAGGATGAGGTGTCAATTAAGGATAGCCTTGATATGTTGGAGCATGAGGAAAGAAAATTAGAGCTTGAGCAAGATAGGTGTGATATTTAAAACCTTGGATGGTTAAATCAATCCTCATTTGTAGTTGAAGATCAAGAATAAATATTGAGTGAGGTTGATGAAAGATACATCTCAAATGCTCAAGAGATGTAGTTTGATGAACATACTAGTGAAAAATTTAAAGGGTTGTGGCAGTGGTTCAATGCCATAATAAAATAATTAGAAGAGATTAATGGAGATGTCTTTATAGGAACTTATGAACATGTTTATATAAACATGATCAGTCCTAATTTGCACAAGGATAAGGGGGAAGGATATGGTCTTTTTAAGCACCAAGTGAAGTTTCTCCCAAGAGCCTAAATGAAGTCTTCATGCAAGGCTTTCTCAAGGGTGATGAGCAACATCAAGCAAGTGCTATTATAGTCCAACATGAACCAAGATTGTAAGACTTGGACCATTATATATACATTAAAGGAATGGTTTTTCCTTTTCATCCATTATAGATCACATCAAAAGGATTAGCCATCAAACTACTTGGTTCACCAATTTTGGTACCTCTAAAGTAGGGTATTTTTTATCTTGGTTTGTTAAAAAGAATTATACTCAAAATTTTCCATTTCACCTAGAAGGGAGGTGCTTTTAAATTTTTGTATAATATTTTATATATTAGAGTAGATTTCATGCTTCTCTCTAAGTGCCTATGTGCATATTTTGTTTAGTAGTTTTGTTGTTTTCTTCCCTTCAAGTGCATGCATGCACTTGCCTTTGTTTATTTTATTTATTTTGTCCTTATTATTTTAAGAGGATGTTTTCTATAAAGGGGTATCCTTGTATTAATTCAAATTAGCTAGGAGCAAAGAGAGGAGACTCTATGCCTAATAAATATGTTAATATAAATGGTCTAGGTTATCAAGCATAATAGGCATGTTTCCCTATGAATCACCAAAGATGTTGGCCAATTTTGGCCCACATACCAAGATTTTTCCTGGATGGAGAAGCTAAGTAGAGTTCTTGATCCATAAATGATCAAAAGATGGAAAATGAAAGATTTGAAGATCCAGACCATCTCAACATGTCATGCAAGAATAAATGGGTCATTTTTATTGTGCCTTTTATAAGTATGCTTAGAATGCCCCTTAGGATCAAATATCACATGGCCATATTGGTTTTTCATGCCTTGAACATTCTCTACAAAATTGGTATCTTGATGAATTTTCTATCTCAATATACAAGTCCTCAAAGTCAAATAATTAGAATGAGATGTGTACAAGGACATCAAGTTAAAACTTTAATAAATAATTTCTTGGATTCAAATGTTCTTGAGGGTGAACATGGGGTTCAAAACTATCCAAATCATGGAACCTCAATTCAATATCCAATAGTGAGTAGGCAATCAATGATCTTAGTGGGTTTGGAAGGTCTAATGGAACATGTTAAATCATGTATCAAATATCAATATTGATCTCTTTGTCAAAATGTTATTGTATCCTAAGATGAATGCATGTCTAATAAGTATAAATATATTAGGTTCCCATATAAATATCCAACACTGTGCAACAATAGACAAAGCCAGTGGGTCGAAGCTAATCAAAGGTGTGTGATCCATCGTGCCAAAGAGATCAATGATGAGCAAAAGTTCAATTGGTTAGTATATCCTAAGAATGAATGAGAAGCTTCCAAGTGTCATGACCATGGTAAATATCAGGTAAATCAATGGTATGCATTCGATCCATGTAAAGTAATATCAAGTATGTGTATGAGGTCAAGGTTTTAATTAGCTTAAATTAAATATGAGGTTGACATGTGATGCAAGTGTAGGAGTACATGAAACTAATATTAGGATCTTATGGAATGAATGGGGAGCTAACAATTGACACAATATGAGAAGCCCATATCGAAATTGATAGTTTAAATCAAAATTTGAAGCCAAGAGACTTTAAATGGAGGTCAAATATGGTTTCAGTCAAACCAAGAGAAAGGTTTCAAAAGTCTATATCACCATTAGAGCTTGGTAAAAGAACATTAAGTAGATGCAACCATATATTCAAAATTTATAATCATTAGGCTCTATTACCATTAAAGCTCAGATGCTGGATAGGTTTGTTTAAACCTAATATAGTTTAGAACAAAGCTATGTGATCTATGGATCTTCATCAATATAATGACTATATGAAAACCAATAAATTGGATTGGTTTTAAATCTATAATAAAGACCTATGCTCAAATTTCATATTAGGCATACATATATGGTTAGGGATAAATGTCTCATCTATTGACATGGCTATATCCTTGACAAAGAAGGTACTTACCATCACTCAAAGAATACATGGCATGGATTTACCTAGATTCAAGGTATGAGGACTTTGTCCTTACAGTGAAATCAAGTGGGAGAGGGCATAGAGGATCAAAACAAAGGGATATGGGATTAGAGAGTAAAATAGAACATTTAATTCTTCTTAGAGATCTTAAGAATCTTTCTTCCTTGAAAGGATCATGACTCATCATCTAAAAAATAGACTCTTATCCTATAGTGTATTTCTCAACCAATGAAGAGAACTTGAAGACTTATTAGAAAAAATTTAGGTTAACTTATTGATGAAGGGCTATTCTAGATTGGATTAAGTGTGATGAAGTGTTCATTAAAAGGTATCAACTCATTGATTATTCTTGGTTAATGTGTTCCCTCTTCTCTATTCCCCCTTTATCTATATCACCCATTCTTTCCATTTGTAAGCTCTCTCTCTCATATTCTATACTATCACAAGGAATATTTGATCTTGAAGAGTAGGGGACTCTCTAAGATATTTCAGGGTATTCTCCTCTTGATTAGGCTAAACCTTATCAAGCATTTGTAAGAACTACATCTTGATTCAATAAAAGACATTATTTACCTATCTTTTGCCTTGAATCTATGTTGAGTGAGTTGTGCAAGATGGAATTATGAAAGAGAATCTTCAACACTCATTTTCTTCCTTTCTAACCTCATTTAAGGCATTTTCAAACAATTGCAAGTCTAGATTCATGTTCTACCTAAACCTAGTTGATGAAACACTTATGAAATTAACTAGTCTATGAGGTTGTGTGAGTTAGAATTGTCTTGTGTTGATCTATTATGAGTTCAAGATTATGGGAGTTTCCTATTTTTATCTGGTGCATCACCTTTTAGCCTTATTATGATCCCTTTTCCCCTTTCTAACCCTTTTCCCTCTGACCACATTAGTTTAGGTGATTCATCAAAAGGAATTTGGCCTTCTTTGAAGGTTCAACCTTATTATAGGATACCCATAGCCTGGTATTGGTGAATGGGAGTAGAGGATCCTAAATAAATACTCCACAAGGGTACAATATCACACCAACAGGGGGAGAGCATAGTGCACTTTTCATTTTTCACAAAAGAAAACACACAAGTAACAAACACTTTCAATAAATTTCAATCTACGTGAATTTTTGTTCTAGGAACCAAATTGAGATGTGTCATAAATTTTTAGGCCCCTTGGATTATTTTTAAAACTTGTAATAATTCTCACAAAACAACTTAACATAAATCACCTAGGCTTATTTTTAAGCACTTAAATCAAATGTTCAAGATTTAGCAATTTGTGTTTGGCACCAAATTAAAGTGTGAAAACATTAGCAATTATAGGTTCCATTTAAGCACTTAAACTCAAATTTAAAAGTCTTATTAATTTTTTTGGGAACCAAAATGAAGTGTTTAGGACTTAGATAAACTCATTTTTAATATCTGAATTGAAATGTTCATGAGCCTAAACTTGAAAATTCATGTTCTAATCCCACCTTGGACCTACAAAAGTTAGAGATTTTCCTTTTGATTTGAAGCACTTTAAATGATTAGCAAACAAGTTTTCAAAACATAGATCTCATGTTTACTATTTTAAAAACACAAAGACCAATATCAATCACCTGTGATTGATATTGATTGGCGATGACTAATATCAATAGATAAAGACCAAGATCAGTTTCCTATGAGCATGAAGGTAAAAAAACATGATTTTAAAAATGTTAGTTAGCCAAGGTTAGCATAAAAATTCCTCAAAAACCTCTATTGATATGGTTAGATAGGAAAAATTTAAGATAGTGAAATAACAATTATGAGTGCCAAAAAGATTTAAAAGCCATGTTTTGTAAATTATGTTTTATCCTACACCCTGACTAATGGTGGTTACCTAGAACCAAGATTGGTTAGGTAGAACTGATGATGGTTAGGTACAACTAATGTTGATTATGCCTGATCGATTTTGATCTTTATGTAGATTTGAGTTAGCATAAAAATGAAAAAATATGACAAAAATGAAGCTAAAACTCTGATTTTGAATATATTCAAGAATTCATTTGAATATTTATGTTTTTTACTTTGTCTCCTTGGTATATGGGAAGAATTTAGGTCCCACCGGGCATGCCATTTATGATGGTATTAATTTAACAATAAAGAGGAGGTTAGATCAGGTATTAGTTTCACAAAAATAATGAAATCAACACACTAACATGCTAACATATCTAAGCCTAGATCTTAGGGGGAGCATAATGGACTAAATACAATTGAAAACCCAAGTAAAATGCAAAAAAAAAACAATTTTTACCTTCATTGAGAGCTCCAAGTGATTTATTTGTGTCTTACTGGGCTTGTGCTCAAAGAGTCTTTGGAAATGGAGTTTGGCTATCTCCTTCTCTCCTTAGCACCATGGTTGGATTATGGCTTATGCTTGTTTTATGGATTGGATTATGATTTTGGCATTATAAAACTATTTATTTCAATCCTATTACAAAACCTAAATTATAACTTTACTCTATCCAAGCTCTCCAAATTAAGAGGCAAATGCTTATATTTATAGGCTTAAGAACTAACCCCAACCCAAGGTGAGTTAAAGTGTAGTTTAAACATAGAATGGGTTAAAACATAACCTAAGTGATTTAATTAACCCCATTAGATTTAATATGTATAAAAATCTCATGATTTACAATGAATATGCATGGGTGAGATATTTGCAAAGTCTTGACAACTCATAAAAGGTAATCATGAAAATCTACGATATTTGCATTTTTGAATTTCCTTTTTTAGTAATTAATTAATTTCACATGGATAATTCAACTAGGATTTTAATTTTGTTTATAATTTTAATTAATTATGATTATTATTTTTATTATTTTCAATATTTTATTTAATTTCATGTGTGCACTTATGCCATTTAATAGGTCTATAGGCTAAATTGCATGTTATGATGCTATAAGATGATTAGAGATGAATACATGATATGTTTTTATTTATTATGGTATGATACCCCAATTATGTATGTCTATATGGGGTTCTAATCTTTGATGAATGATGCAAAATCAAATTTGTGACATTCAATTATTTCTAGGCTTAATTTGCATTGGTTGGTAAGACTCAATCTGAAGTCTAGTTGAAGGCCATTGGTGGCCATTTTTAGTTGTATTAAATTTTTATTAGAGAGAATATATATATATATATATATATATATATATATATATATATATATATATATATAGTTACATTTGGTAAAATAACCTACTTCTCTCTAAAGTATCTAATTCTATGCTTTCTTAACTAGGAAAAGGGTAGATGAAGCAATGATAAAGCAAGAAATGGAAATGAAAAATGAAAATTGGACTGATACAAAAATGTGAAGGTAAATTATTCTTATACTTTACATAATTTTTAATTAAAATAACCTACACACTTTCTCTTAATATTCATATAATGAATCGTGCATCAGTATTTCATATACAGGGCTTGACAGACACTCATACTAGCTTAGAAGGAATGAACACAATTTGAATTGACTTATATATTAGGTACAAATAATACTTAGACACTATATGTGATCTAAAATATTTCTAATAAATAAAGGTGATATATTTATAAATAAACATATAGATCAATCATTCACTAAGTTACATCAATGAATATTAAGAACACACTTCATGAACAGCTTGAAGATAGAGGAAAAGTCATCTTTTTATTAATTCAAAGGTGAAGTAGTACAATTTTTTGTAGATTTTAAGTAAGCCAAAAAATTAATATACTAATAATTAAAAAATTAATGTACATATAAAATTAATAATAGAGACAGAAGATAAGAAGAACAAACTAGGAAAAGAGTCCATATGTTAGTCATAATTCATTCTTCATCAATTGAAAATTCAACTCAAACTTAAACTCCACATTCAAATCCAAATTTAATTCCACCAATATCTAATGTATAATTTTATTTTGAACATTATTTCATTTAATATGACATGGTAGGATAGAGGGAGGCTATTCCTTCATGTTTGAAAAGTCAAATGTCTCATCATGCAATCTTGAGTCTTAAGTTAACTTGCTTTGATCATGCAAACATCTTGATCTTATTTATTTAACTATTTTTAGTATTTAATTAACTCCTCCTAGTATTTATTTAACTCATATTGGTCTTGAATTCATATTTAACTTTTAATTAATTTAGCTTCACTTGCATCTTGAGTTGATTGGACCTATCTTCACTTCAAACCTAGAGTTCAACCTGAGCTATCTTGCATGTAACTTGTATGCATGTTTGGCCTCATGTCTCTTCTAAAAATAAACCAATGGGGTGATTAGTAATAATGTAATTCATTTTTAATTTTTACATCAGTAAATTAAATTAAAATAGGGCTCCAAACATGATCAATACCTTAACTCCACTTATCCACTTTTGTAAGGCTAATTGAAGGCTCTTTGAAGTTAGATTAAACTTGATAAAATTAACCCAAAATGGGGTTAAAAATTTAGATATATGAGATAATTTTGTTTTTTATTTATCCTTTAAATACTATTGATAAGTGTGCACTTGATGATTAACACAAAAACTCTCTGATCTAGTTCATCTTTCATATACTCATCTAGTGCAACTTGACAAGATTCTTGAATACATTATGAGAGAAAAAAAACTTGATGGATATTAATAATTAAAATATATAAGAATAAAAAATATTATTTTAACATAATCACCATTGTGTCATATACCTTCAAACAAAATTTTAGTTTCAAACTCCATGTACAACACCAAAAAACATAATTTTATGCTTTTTTGGACTCAAGAAACCTTGATTTGGATTAGGGGCTCTAAAATGAGTTTCAAGACTCACCAAACATTTATAATATTATATTTTTATATTTATCAATTTGGAATACCTATAAAAATTTTAAAATCTTCAAAATTCTTCACCAAACTCCCTAAGAAAAATTCATAAAAATATGCCTACTTGCTGCCTTAGGGATGACCTCAAAATGTTTTTTAATGATATGAGAATATTTTGAGTTTATTTTTATTGAATTATAATTTATTCATACCTTTACGTGAACTATTAATTCTCTAAAATCAATTTTCTCCATTGGAGGGACCTGAAACACCCATTTCTAACTCCATTTGTGAGCAAAAAAGTGATGAAACTTTCATTCCCTTCATGAACATACCTATATTTTGGAATTTTATCTATTTTAAGGTAAATTAAAGATAAAAAAATATTTTTAAATATGAAATTACATATTAACATACCTCCATTTAAAATTTAAATATATTTCATTTAACTCAAAATATGCACTTTTTGGTGTTTCCTAAGTTTTTACAATTTCATTTATGAACACCTATAGGTCTATGCTTTGCTATTTTATTAATTTTTATTATTCCTAAATACATTTTTATTTTTTAATTATTTACTTTAATGACCTATGTTACCATTATAATAATTTTATGTGCTCAAGCAATCACTTAAACCTCTCAAAAATTACCTATTTTAATTCTCTTGCTTGCCTAAAACACTAATGCTTGTACCTTTACCTTCATCCATTATTTTCCTTAAATTTTCAATTTATTAAGGTTTATAAATTTATTATATTCCACATAATATATCACACCACTTTTATTTTTCAACAATTAACTCAAAAACTCAAATATACTGCTTAAAATTGAGCTATTAGGGATTAAGAAAGATTAAAGGGCACATATTTTTCTTAATGATTGTTCATAAATTTAAGCCACTATAACATTAAAAAATATGTAATATTGAGTTAATATGGTCCCAAATATCCTCCTAATACTTTTATATCCCAATATTATTCACCTTTATGTACTGAGCATTTGAAACTTATCTTCACTAGCTTATAACTAGTTAGTTAGAGGAATAAAATAAACCTCTATCGAAATATAGATTTATGAGATGTTCATAAAAGGGATTTTGGATTTATGAAGTTTGTATTATTTTTTTAATATATTATTAATATTAAATCCATGAATATATTCTTATTTAAAACTTTCACATAAGCAACTTTGACCAATGCTGATAAAACTATCAATAATTACCCTACTTTCTAATGAGGAATTCATTCTCCACTTTGCTCAATTTGATAGATCCATGTTGAAAATGGTGTAAAAATATAATAAGGCTATGGAAAAATAAATCTTATAATTAAACACTCAATCCACTACCAACATTAGCTAGGTGTCTAAGGTGAAGGTCTCCTTGGAAGCCTTATTCAAAACTCACAAGTGGTTGCTAGCTCAGTTTGAGGTCATCTTTGTGAGCCCCTTATGAACTTAAATAAGTTTGACCCAAAGTTTGAATTAGTGGAATATGTGTTGGAATCCAATTAGGTGTAACCTAAATATTTAGGAGGTGGTTTTTATTTATCTCATTAGCATATCTCTTGAGTGAGCCCTAAACATCTTTTGGGGAATGGGGACTCTTGCTTTTTTTGAATTATTACATTTGTAACAACCTTGGGTGGCTATCATGGCCAAGGATTTAAATATGTTGATAATAGGAGGAGATCCTCACTATTTTTTATTTGATTGCTTAAAACCCATTTGAATGGGCTCATTCCATTTACATAATATAAATGGAAGATAGACATGACAAAGCAATAGGACAAAAAGGAACAAATAATGACTCTAAAAGCTAAATCCCCCTACCACTAAACTTATGTCAATTTTTATCCAAAAAAACCCTAGAATAAACAAAAAGAGATAGGGAAAATAAACTATTCTAATTTATAATAAAATACCAACTGCTTGGTCTCACTATAAACCCTTTATCATTCATATCTCTAGTACAACTTCTAATAAACTAGTCCTTATCTTCTTCCTATCTTTTATGCTTGAGGCTGGTAGACTGAGTCTCTACTTCATCCTCCTTAATAACCTAGTCAACCTCCTCCTCTCAACCACTCTTATTTTATTTGTTACATTATGGAGTGTAAATCAAATTATCCTTGCCTAGTTTAATGGTTGTCGATTCTTGACTCAGGAGCCATTTTAACTTATCGAATTCATCCATAATTTTAGTACTCATGAGTTTCTAGATAGTAATATTTATGTGTAAATTTTGGAGAGAATTTTTTATTTCCACCTTATCAATGGAGAAAAAAACCCCTCTACCTCTACTAGCTAATAAATAGACATAGACATGACTCCCCATATCTGGTTTTGACTCCTGCACTTGCTCAACATCATCCCTAAATTTTTATTCCTCATATTCCTTCTCCAAATCCAACTTAATGGAGTAATCTTGTCCCTATTTAGTATTTTACTTCTTGCTAGATATTTAGATGGCCTCATTGAAAATCTTAGACCATTGCAACTCCCCTCACTTAATCAGTAGCAAAATCAAACCTTGATGAATTAAATCTACTAAAGGGTTCTTAAATTTCAGCATCGAGGCTTCCAAATATTTTATAAAAAAATGGAATAATGATGGTGTGGCCTTTCAAATGGTTGAGGAGGAAATTATGGGAAAAAATCATAGTTTATTTTCTCTATAAGGTAATATAGATCATAATCTAGAGACAAACTTCTAGCCATTTCCTTGGTAAATCTGACCTCATGAAACCATTTTGAGATGAAATATTGGGACTCTTTTTTGTAAAATATGTCCATCAGCTCCTCCTTTCTCTTCTTGTCCTTTAAATATTTGACACCATTATATTCCATACTAGTAGTCTCTCTAATAAGCTCCTCAGTGATCATGATTCTCAAGCCATGCATTCAGACTTCACAATCTTTCTAACCATGAGTGAAGTCCTTAGAAACCCCTATTTTATTCTCAACAAGCCTTTCCATAAAGGGATCCAAACATTCCTTTAACAATTTTATGCCACACATATTCATGTTCCTTAACATTAGAGAATGAAATTGGTTCTAACCTATCTTTGTCCCCACCCATTTTGTGGATTTGCAAATTTCGACTACAAGCTTCATTATTTGAGCTCTTAGTGAAGGAGATAGACAAATTATAGAAAAAAGAGCCAAATATGATCATGTAATGTGAGCCCAAAGTGACCCAAACATGCAAGGTCATATTTATAATTACCTTGCATGTATTAAAATTAATACTTGCAATCTACATTTGTGTCATTATTAAAACAACCACCATAACCATGTGAGGTGTATCCTATTTTTAATTCAATAATCAAGGTGATGTCATTAGTAAAAACACTCTCATGCCAACTAATAAAATCACTCTTTTAAAACCTAAGGTTATACATGTAATCATCACACATATTACCTTCCCTCTAAACATGTGTAATGGAGACACCTTTGAAGTGGGCCAATAGGTTTTTGGCATCATCAATGCTTCTATAAATATTTTAAGAAGAGTGGGGAATCCCTTTCAAACAATTAATGATGTTCATTAAGTTACCCTCTATTTGGAGGAATTCCATGTTGATGTTGACTACCAATTAGATGCCTCATAGTTCCACTTTAGCTTTTGAGACATGATTTCTTTGGATCCCTAATGGTCTTACATAGGCCATTCTCATATTCCTAAAAGAATACTAGATAATTCCACCCACTCCCACTAGGTATGGGTTCCCTTTCACTTCCCTATCAAAATTTAGTTTAAACCAAGATGGGGGAGGATGAAACCATTTGAATTTTGACCTATCAACCCCTTTCCCTTGATATTTTCTAGGAATGACAAGATTGAGGTGGTTTAAAATCTAGGAGACGATAGGGGAGCTATTTGGTCAAAAGAGGAGGTGAAAGATGACCAATTTTCATAAACAAAAGCCAAGATCTTCTTAGAGGTGGAGGAATATCTTTATATATATATATATATATATATATATATATATATATATATATATATATATATATATATATATATATATATATATATATATATATATATATATATATATATATATATATATATAAGATAGACTAATTTCTCTTTGTAAGAGTTAAAATTTTTAATATAAAAAAACTCTGTTGAAATGAATGCAAATTTCTTACTTTATATCAACTAGTTTATTTATCTATGAATGTGGTTAATTGCCTTCTATCTTTTCAATGAATGCTTGTTGTAAAGAATTTATAATATGATATGTCAATTATAATGAATGTATTAGTTATAATTATCTTTTATATTTTAATTCATTTATGATTTCATCTTGTTTCCTCTATAACACTTGTAATCTCTGTGCTTAAAGCTATAGATCATTTATGGAGATCCTATGTGTAATTTACTACAGGCTCTTTTTTGTCTTTATATTTAGTGTATAATTATCAAATTAAACATTCTATTTAATTTTTAATTAGATTATTTCCTTGTATTATTATGATTCTAACCCCTTTCAAAACCTGACACATAATGGTGTAATTGTAGTTGGGCACATAGCTCAGTTCTTGAAGCATTAGTAGCCTCTCAATCTAGGAATCATCTTTTTTTATCCTACCTTACTCTCCCCCACCTCCCCCACTAAATTTATGTTTTTTTAAGATATGAAAAATTTCATCCCCTTTACTTAAAATTTTTTGAAGTAAATACCAATAGCATTTAATAATGTTAAACTTGGTGAAGGTTAGAATCTCTTTTTCAAATTGGAATTTGATCCCTAGTGGTAACATTGCATCTCTCAGAGACTCATTTTCAGTAAGATACATAATATATCCCTATAATTTTATATTTTTTCCTATATTTATCTTAAATCAATTCTAAAATAGGAGTATGAAATTCCCTTATTATCCCAAGGTTCACTCTAAACACTTAATCTCATAAATGTCGTGGGGTCATATTTTGGACCAAATAACATAAATTACAATTTCCAAGAAAAAACTTGAAATATAAAATAACTTTATTAGATAATTCAAATATATGGCCACCATAGATTATAATTAATTGATCTCAAAATATATCCTTAATAAATCCAAACACAATTATTCATGCTTATGGGCTCAATGTGTGAATTGGAAAATCTGCACTCTAGATGAAGCTTTGGAAGAATTGAAACATCATAGAAAAGGTTGTGACAAAATGAAATTATAATTACATGATAAATTTTGGGATATTTATTGTGAATTTTTGAATGAATGTGAATCAATACATATGTATCCACAAAATTGAAAGAACATATTCATAAAATTGTGAAAGGAGTTGTTTGGAACAAACACATTCAACAAAGAATATATGAATAAGCTAAGTAGTATCCTTTATGAAACCAAATATTTCACTTAAAATTCATTGATACTTTTTAAAAGGACAAAGGAGGATATAAATGCATCATACATGTTGATTTCACATTTATCTCATATAATTTTTCCTACAAGAGAATGGATTGTCCAAACTGATAAGAGGTTTAGAACATGCAAGTTCAAATCTCACAAAATGAAGGGTCATATGTAGTTGTAGTAGTTGAAAAAGGTCCATCTCATAAAAAATACTTGTCTTCTTCTTGGTAACCACTAAAATTCATTTTTTTATCTCTTCAACTTCTATTTTTCCATTTCACATTTTACAATCACTTGAAAAGGTTATGTTTTACTTTTTTATGTTTTAAATGAAAAAATAATAGTAGAATATAGATTAATTACCAAAAATGTTATTATAAAGGTGGATATTGGGTGGTTAAAAGATGTTTGAAACCTCCTAATCTATAAATATAGGTTTTTTACATTGTAATGGGTCCTTTTAACATAGACATAAACTTTGGAAAATGAGAAAGAGGAGTTTTTTTATGTACAACTCTACAAAGAATCAATACATGAAGAAATTGAAAGACTTTATGTTATGTAATTTATTTTTAAATGAATATTCCATAT
>JARHVA010002399.1:2035000-2077500 GCA_037957365.1 Torreya grandis
TTAAAAGGATAAGATGGATAAGACTTTAGATAGGGTTACAGGGACATTTTGGACATAGGATAAGACAACATAAGACAAGAAAAATTAGATGTTTTGGGATATTATAGATTTTATAATTTTTAGGGTTTTTGGAATATGTATGTACACTATAGAAATTGGGGTTACTAATAAAGGGAATACCAACCCTAGAAACCAATTATTGAAAGGATTATTGGTCATCTTGATATTGATTTCAACATTGTTTTGATTTGTTGATTGGATTTCACTTTGACCACCCCCTGGTGTCATATTTTGGGCTTCACCAAAGGAGATTGATTTTTTTCTTTGATGATCCCTTAGTGCCTGACATTATGATTCACTAGGAAAATATGCTTTTTAATTAGGTTTATGATTTTTTTTCTTGATTTTCATGTATGGGATTGAAGGTGATTTGGTCATGATTTATGACTTTTATAATATGGTCTTGGACATTTGTATTTATAGTAAATATTATACTACTCAAGGAAGAGTCCAACAATGTGAATTCATGTTCATCCCTATGGAGGGAGGCGATTAAATGGTCATTGATAGGAAAAAATGGGTATATGATATATGGAGGTGGGGGAGATGGTATGATAAGGTCAATGAAGGGTGATAGGGTAGCATGGTCTTCATAAGGTTTCCTATGAGACTTGACTTTGACATCAAAGAAAATTTTCTCAAGATTAGTAAAAGGATCATTAGAATTAGTTATATTATATGCATCCAAAGTAGGATTAGATTCATTCTAACTATCTTTGATAGATAAATCTTGAAGGAACTTTGTTATGACTTCATCATCCTTATTGGTATCAAAATATATGCCTAGTTATTGAGTTTTATCTAGAGTGATATTTAAAAAGGCAAGCATAATCATCATATGCTACAATATCATTTAGGGATGATGTTTATGATGAGGAATCTGATTTAGATATTGCTATTGAACATGATCCTTATGCAGACACTTGTATTGAATTCGATGTATAAGATGCAATGATGCTGGTATAAGATTGATTATCCATAAGGGACCTCTCAACACAAGTTTTTTGATATGATGGATTAAGGGGAGATTATGGAGGAATAATGGATTCTCTAAGGATAGGCTCATTAAAGGACTCATAATGGAAGGGAAGACTAGCTCATGGGGAACAAACTCATATTTTATGGAGGATTTGTCAAAGATGAGGGGAATATATAAGATGGATGTGTTAACTTAACCTTAGCTTGAAAATGGAAGGGCTTGATCATGCCCGAGAATGGAATCTTGACATACCTCATTTTGTTTACCCAAGGATGTAGACTCATCTTATTCATCCTCAATTTCTATGTCACCATGGTTGATGAGGTATTGGACATATTTTTGTAAATTATGACATAGATTAATGGTATTCCCCTAGGTTTGGTGATATACACAATATTTGTTAGATTGATACCAAGAGGGCTTAGGATTAGTAGGATTAAGATGTCATATGGGTAGATATACCATCATGTTAGTATAAAAAATTTGTTAGAAGAGGGATTCTAATTATATAAGAAGAGGAGTATAGGGGCTCTCTTCACTTTGTGACTTAGATGTGGAAGAATTAGTCTTTGGATAAGATGGTTGTTGATGTGATTAGGTGGGTGGAATAATAATAGATAAGGTGTTTAGGATTGGATTCCCTTTGATAGCATAGGAAGGGGTGGGTGATTGGTTATTATTAGTGGAAGGAGGATTTTAATGGAACTTGTTGATGTCGAAGATTGCACCCTTTGGTAGGAGGCTAAGCTCCTACCTTCTCCTCACAACTATGGAAACTCCCCTCTTACCTATGGGATTGGCAAAGCTAGAGGGGAGAGTCTCTAGATAAGGGCTAGCTCCCTTTGATGCATCATGTTCATTCCAGCAAGTACTAACACACATAAATATAGATATATTATGGGGGGTGAAAAGGGAGAAAGATGCAAGAAAACAAACTACTTTATGGAGGTGATGCACCAAAACAAGTCGACCTTCTCACATCCACTCTTCAAATCAGACAAATGCATACATACACTTCACACTTGGCAGAAGGACCAGGCTGTAAGAAACTAGCAGGGAGGCTTTCATGAAAACACAAAAAATAGAGATTCACCAACGTGTTGTGAAATGCACATTGTAAGAAACTTCCTCTATTTTGCACTTCCAAATACTGCTCTTCTCCTATCAGCTACAGAGATGGCACCTTATAGATAACAAATAAGCTAGTGTTGAACCTGTGAAAGCATCAAGAAATAATGATTGAACACAAATGAACACTCAAGACATACTTAGATATATCTATCCAAGATAGAGGCAAAAAACTAATTTTATTGATTCAAGTGGAAATTTTGCCAGGGCTACGCCTTACAAATATGAAAAAATATCCTTTCTCAAATGACAAGTCTTCAATATATAAGAGAAAAAGGAGGCCTTTTTGGTGCCCCTTTTTTACAAGTGGCTCATTTGCATCCCCTCATTGGGAAGAGCAGGCTGGTCAAAACATTAATGAGCAGCACCCTTTGTCTATTCATAAGGCTACTTCTTTAAGGTGATTACACAGTTTATCCACTCATTAATGCAAAATAGAGAAAATTGGTTGCACTGCTAGCTATTTGCATCTCAAATGGTCAATTTGCAGGCACTATTTCACCTACTAGAATCACTTCTCAAATTGGTGCTTCCTTTTGCTAGTTAGACTATCTACCTATTCCATGTCTAGCACTTGGTCCTTTTCCTATCTCATCTCTTCTGGGTCCTTCAGCCCTCGAGGGTGATCTCCTAGTGGGTCACTGCATTCTGGGCTCTCATGGTTAGCGCTCTCTTACTTTGAAAGCAAATGGCTATTTCATTACACTAATTTTGATGTTCACATGACCATCCTTGGTTTGAAAGCAAATGGCTATTTTGTTTTGTTAATTTTGATGGCCTCTGGGACGTCCTCATCCCTATCAAAATGTCATTAGGTCCTTCGCTGGCTTTGCTGCGGGCATGTCTTCCTTTTTCTTCTCTGCAAGCACTCTTTTGCCTTGTATATTTTCTTGGCACCTTCCCGAAAGGAAGGTGATCCTCCAGCCCTTTGAAAATGCCCTTTGTCTTTTGGTTGAGAGTCTGCCACAAGGGCACCTACCCTTTGGGGTCCTTTGGTAGGTCCTTTACTTTATCTGGATGCCTCCTGGGTTCTCGCAGACCCTTTATTTGCAGATAATTTCCCCACAGACTTTTGTCCACAGATGTTTTCCCAAGCCTTTGCTTTGTTTTGAAGTGTGCCTAAATTCCTTTAGAATTTTTGTCCGAAGGAGTTCCTTCAGGCAAAAAGTCCGAAGGAATTCGAGACTTTTACAAAATCTAAAATCCTTTGAGTTTCCCTTTTCTTTGGAAAGCCTGCCCTTTGCAAGGGCATTTAAACTTGAATACTACCCTTTGACCAAGTGGGCATACCTTTTAACCAAGCCATTGAACCAAAAATGGTTTAATGGTTTAAGTGGTTCAACCATTGCATGCTGATGAACTTGCCAAGTGAGTTGACTGTTTGAACTGAACCAATGAACCAAGTGTTGAACCAAGCCATTGAACCAAAATTGGTTCAATGGTTTAATGGTTCAAATGATTGCTAAATTGAGGCATCTAAATTGAGCGATGAACTCTTCATTGAACTAGAAGCCACTGAACCATTTGAACTTTGTCAAAGCACTAAAACTAGGCCTTTGAACCAAGGCTATGAACTTTGGTGATTGAACTCTACAACCTGAAATTGACTAGTTTTTGAAAAGCAAGGGAGAAGGGGACCAAAATTTTTCCTATTGGGAAAAATTGGTCAATAGATTAGTGACTCACAGGGGAAGCATGCCTTCTATGCTTAAAAGCCAGTTGCCTTGAAAATATATTGGGCACGGAGTCAAATTACAGCTATGAAAGAGTTATCAATATCCCCAAAAGATCCAAGAATCAAACATGAAAATTTTACCCCACATGCAAAGGGAAACACACAAGGCTAAAAAAACACTACCTGTGCAAACTACACTTAGGGAAAGCAGGGAAGGAAACTAAAAACAAACTAGTATATACTTCTAACTAGGTATTCTCACGTCCCTCTTGGATCGTAGGGAAAATTTCTTAAGTCCCCTTCCTGGCAAAAGGACTTATGGTGGTAGGCAAGTAGCTGAATGAAAAGGGGAATTGGTGACTTGCTCCTCTTACCTGTCACCTGAGTCAGCTTATATCTAAGTGGATCAGATTCAAACATGCCTCCAACATACATGTATGCTTCTTGTCCCTAAAGGCTTGTTGAATATTGGTCCTTCATATTGGTGCTCTTCACCAAGAAATCAGTGGATGTTGGCTTATCACCATAAGCCCTTTGATTTGCACACTCCCTCTTCAATGTATCATGGTCCAACCTATTTCTTTCTACCTCATTGAAGATCCTGTCAGACTCATCCTCTACTTCCTTTTGGCCTTCTTAAAGAAGGGTGACTATGGTGATGTCTAAAATGGACTCATAAAATGATTGTTCATCCCACAGAACATCACCTCTCTATTTAAAGCTCTCTTCTTCAAGGCATTTCTCCAGGAAGATAGACCTCTCCTTTTCCTCCTAAAAAATTAGGACCTCTAGATGTTCAAAGGTATCCACTTGATCCTCCTCTAACTCAGGCTCCTTAGTGTAGTCATCCTCCTCATCAAAGTAGTAAGGAAGTTAATCAAACAGAGGGGAAGAGAGCTTACTATGCATTTGTTCCTCCTCATATTGCTGGAACATATGCATATATGCAAGACTTGCATCTTCTCCATTGCTAATAAGGTCTTCACAAGGAGCATTGATGATGATTTCTTCTTCATTATCACTCATGATAGCCTATTGAAGAATTGTAGATTAGATCTTATGCTCCTCACTCACCTCATGCAAAATAGGTTCTTCCTTGAGAAGGGGTGAAGTGGAGAAAACATGTGGAAGAGGAGGCAGTCCTTGAGCTAAAATCGAGTGATTCTCCTTCCACTTAGTCAGCACTTCATCAATATTAGGTATGCCATGATAATTCTCTTAGAAATGGGCAGATGGGGTGTGTTTAGACATGTAATGTGTTATTTCATCTAAACCATCCATCACACATTGGCTGAGGAATATCTCTCTTGATTCCAACTATGCAATTCTCCTGGCCAGATCTTCTTGGAAATGCCTTTCTTGGAGGTCACCAGCATCATCATCGATAGGAGCAGCCTTAGCTTCTTCAAGGTTTTGAAAAAAAACTTGCTTCTTCTCCTCTCTACCCCATGATTCTACTATCTTTCCCCAGTTCAGGATCTTAGAATTGGAAATTTGCTTGTGTGAATAGGTAGCAACTTTGTTTTCTCCAATGTCCTAGGGCTCCTCTACAAGGTCTAGAGGTTTTAACTCTCTTTCAAGAAGTAACTTCATCCTAGCCTCTAAATTTCAATTTACTTGGCTAGATTGTCCTGAAAGAGTCTTTCTTGGAGGTCACTAGCATGATCCTCTTCAAAGCTTTGAGCTGGTCCCTGACATTCCTTCCTCCAACCTACAATCTACGCATCATGCTGAAGGACTTGAGGAGGTTGAGGAATGCTAGGAAGACACTATTGATGCACTGGAGGAGTCTTTAGAAGAGGAACGTGTTGGCTAGTGGTATTCCCCCCAATGGAAGATTAACAATCTAAGGAGTTTAGAAGGTTCATCTCCATGTGAGGTTATTCTGATGTCTTCTAGTGTTGGAAAGCTAGGCACATGAGATTGAGAGTGAATGTATCAGATGAGCTGGAGTGGGAGAGTGATATTTGATAGAAAGGATTTAGTGTAAAAGAGGGGGCTTTCTTTAGAATAGGAAGGGGCATAGAAGGCTGACTTCCTTGAATAAATGAATTTTTCCATTTTTCTACCTCTTCTTTCATGGATTGCAAGGCATGTGCTTGCCTAAACAAACACTCCTCTTCATACATCAGCTCTTATTGATATCTGTACTACTCTTCTAGTATGTTAATTTCCAATTATAGGGCCACTTCCCTTATCCTTGTAGGGAAACTATGATGGCTGCTTGAGGTGATTTCATAAATATTTGGAGCCTGTTCAAAACCATATGAAGGAAAACAAGATCCATGGTCTTGTGCAAAAGAAATATACATATAAAGAGTGACTTTTGATGGCACCAGGTTGCTTAACTAGCAGATTTAACTCTCGCTAGATGCTAAAAATATTTAATTTGCTATAATAAGACCAGCATCAATCCTGAAACCTTACTGAGTTGTAAAACTATGTCCCACTGGGCATGCCAAAATTGTTGACATCAAAGATTGCACCCTTTGGCAAGAGGCTGAGCTCCTACCTTCTCCTTGTAACTATGGAAACTCCCCTCTCACCTATGGGACTGGCAAAGCTAGAGGGGAGAGTCTCTAAATAAGGGCTAGCTCCCTTTGATGCATCATGTTCATTCCAGTAAGTACTAACACACACACACACACACACACACACACACACACACACACACACACACATAGATATATTATGGGGGGTGAAAAGGGAGAAAGATGCAAGAAAACAAACTAGACTATGGAGGTGATGCACCAAAACAAGCTGACCTTCTCACATCCACTCTTTAAATCAGATAAATGCATACATACACTTCACACTTGGATGAAGGACCAGGCTGTAAGAAACTGGCAGGGAGGCTTTCATGAAAACACAAAAAATAGAGATTCACCAAGGTGCTGTGAAATGCACACTATAAGTAACTTCCTCTATTTTGCACTTCCAAATACTGCTCTCCTTCTATTAGCTGTAGAGATTGCACCTTGTAGACAATAGATATGCTGGTGTTGAACCTGTGAAAGCATCAAGAAACAATGACTAAACACAAATGAACACTCAAGACATACTTAGATATATCTATCCAAGTAGAGGTTAAAAATTGCATTTATTAATTCAGGTGGAAATTTTTCCAAGGCTACACCTTACAAATGTGAAAAAAGATCCTTTCTCAAATGACAAGTCTTCAATATATAGGAGAAGAAGGAGGCCTTTTTGGCACCCCTTTTTTACAAGTGGCTCATTTTCATCCCTTCATTAGGAAGAGCAAGCTGGTTAAAACAATAATGAGCTACACCCTTTGTCTATTTGTAAGGTCACTTCTTCAAGGTGATTACATAGTTTTTCCACTCATTAATGTGAAATGGAGAAAACTGGTTGCACTGCTAGCTATTTGCATCTCAAATGGTCAATTTGCAGGCACTATTTCACCTACTAGAGTCACTTCTCAAATCAGTCCTTCCTTTCACTAGTCAGACTATCTACCTGTTCCATGTCTGGCACTTGGTACTTTTCCTATCTTGTCTCTTCTGGCTCCTTTGGTTCTTAGGGGTGATCTTCACGGGTCGCTACATTCTAGGCTCTCATGGTTAGCACTCTCTTACTTTGAAAACAAATGGCTATTTAGTTGTGCTAATTTTGATGGTCACACAGCTGTCCTTGGTTTGAAATCAAATGGCTATTTTGTTTTGTTAATTTTGATGGCCTCCGAGATATCCTCGCCCTGTCAAAACATCATCGGGTCCTTCGTTGGCTTTATCACTGGCCTGTCTTCCTTTTTCTTCTCTGCTAGCACTCTTTTACCTTGTATATTTTCCTAACACCTTCTCGAAAGGAAGGTGATCCTACGGCCCTTTAAAAATGCCCTTTGTCTCTTGGTTGAGAGTCCCTCGCAAGGGCACCTACCCTTTGGGGTCCTTCGGTGGGTCCTTTGCTTTGTCTGGATGCCTCGAGTTCCCACAAACCCTTTGTCTGCAAACAATTTCCCTATAGACTTTTGTTTGTAGATGTTTTCCTAGGCGTTTACCTTTGTTTTGAAGTGCACCTGAATTCCTTCAGACTTTTTGTCTGAAGGAATTCCTTCGGGCAAAAATTCTGAAGGAATTCGAGACTTTTACAAAATCTGAAATCCTTTGAGTTGCCCTTTTCTTTGGAAAGCCTACCCTTTGCAAGGGTGTTTGAACTTGAAGACTACCCTTTAACCAATTGGGCATACCCTTGAACCAAGCCATTGAACCAAAAATGGTTCAACAGTTCAAGTGGTTCGACCATTGTGCGCCGATGAACCTGCCAAGTGAGTTGACTGTTTGAACTGGGCCAATGAACCAAGTGTTGAACCAAGCCATTGAACCAAAATTGGTAAAATGATTTAATGGTTTAAACAATTGCTAAATTTAGGCTTCTAAACTAAGCGAGGAACTCTTCATTGAACTAGAAGCTGCTAAACCATTTGAACTTTGCCAAAGTGCTAAAACTAGGCTGTGAACTTTGCCGATTGAACTTTGCAACCTGAAATTGATTGGTTTTTGAAAAGCAAGGGAAGAAGGGGACCAAAATTTTGCCTGTTGGGCAAAATTGGTCAATAGAACTCACATGGATGGGTTTGTACTGGAGGTAATGGTGGGTGAATGGGGTCAAAGTCTTTGGGATGTGGAATTCTCATCTCAAGAAGGTGAGAATGAAGCATGTCCTTATTGGACATGAGGTATTGCTTAATCAGGGTATTAACCAAATCTATTTTGTATACCATGGATAAATATGGGAGAAAGTATGGATAATTTCCTTCACTAGAGCCAATCAGTAGGTGTAGTGAATTAAATGGAAATAATAAAGGATGATGATGGAATGTGTAGAAAAAATTTAGACCAAGTCTTGCTTTGGTGAAATTTCAAGTTTGACTAGATGATATGAGATTTTTGGATGGGATAAGACAATATTTAAGTAGACCAACTTTAGATGTGATCTATAATTTGATGATTGGGATTGGATTTGACTAAATGATCTATGACAAGCTCTAAAGATTAGATGAGGGGCTAGAGTAGCCTACAAGACTGATTAAGACTAGATCAATTAGATTAAGACTATAATAAGACTCAAATTATTTAATCAATTAGGATTCATGATTAGATTAATACATTGATAGTATTGTGATAATGTGTAGGACTCAAACTTGATTAGACACTAGCAAGTTAACGATCAAGACCCTAATCGATAGAGTTGTTTGCCAACGTGGATGAACACCTAAGTATGACTAAAAACTTAATAAGGGGATTAATATAGATAAGGTTATGAATTAGTTTATAATATGATTAGGACTAGGTTTATAAGTTGATTAGTGTAGACACCTAAATTTGGCCACTAATGACCTCCAAGAAAGCTTTTGACTAATTTCCACCAAAGTGCACAATTTGGCATAAAAACACTAAAGAAAATTAAATGAGTTGAAATTGATATATTAAAGTGTTGATTATAGCTAGGGTGTCTCTAAATGGGGAAATGTAATTTATGGGCCAACTAACTTTGATCATATCATTTTGAGTCAAAATGCCAATTTTGCACATAGGTTCTCTAGATTGTTCTTTCCTATCAAATATATTGCACAAGACATGTGCCTTTGTTATTTGTTTTTTATAATATCCTAAATGGGATCATGGTTCTAATGCATCTGACATTGACTTTCAATTCCAATCCAGTCAAATTTTGGACCAATAATAAGGTATTCTAATTAATTTGAGTAATTTGTACACAAAGTGCTTAATCATGCTTAAGAGCTAATTAAAATAAATTAGAGCATAATTAAGAATTTCATGGAAAATTGTTGAATAATTTTTTTTAGAAATGAATATTGAATATCTACATCATCATCTGGCTTCATTTCTTGGGAAGACATCCCTAGGCCATAAATGCCACAAATATTAGGATTCATGCCTCCCATGACTCATCAAAGCCCTCCATGCCTCTTAATTACTCCTCTATCTAAAATATTGATAATCTTATTTATAAATTTTAATTTCATAATTGGATTAATCCTTAGCCACACATCTCAATCCTGAGATGGACGGTTCAGGTTGATTCTAGACGTTTGAAAAAATATATAAATAGGAGGCCTTACCACAAGCATTTTAACACATGATTATCCAAAGTTATAATGTAATGATTACACATCTTTATGAAACTAGTGTTAACATGAAAAATTGATTCTAATCCAAGCCAAGCCACAAGCCAAAGGTAGCCAAGCTTCCATTTCTAAGGACTTTATGAGCACAAAGCTGAACAAGCCACTACTATAAACACATTTGGAGCATCCAAGGAAGGTAAAGGAATTCTTGTTGATTTTATTTACTTTTTAGTTGTGTTTGTAATTTTTTTTTTCTATGATCATTTTAGTAACTAGGCATGAAGATTTTATCTTAGTGCATTTTTGATTTGGTTTCATTCACTAACACTAGATGAATATCCTCTTCTTAGTCAAATTCCTATTTCACATAATGGCATGCTCGGTAGGACTAGATGCATCCCACACATGAAGAAGATCATTATGAAACTTTAAAATCTTCATTTGGATCATTAAAACTATTGTAATTTTATTTTCTAACTTTGTTTTGCCATTTTTATTTGTCATGGGTTTACACAGTAACCATCATCAATTACTAAAGTTGTCATCGATTGGCATAGCCATCATCGGTCACTATTGGTATGCCCATTTTCGGTTAGATAACTATCATTGGTTAGTAAGTGTAACCATCATTAGTTATAGAACCAAAATCAGTCACTATGTTTTTTATAAAAACACAAACCTAAGAGCTAATAGGCCATTTTCAAATGCTTGGTTTGGGGTCATACGGACTCCATTTTTAATGATTTTTTTAGACCACGTGTTTTCTCATAAATTTTTAGAATTTGACATTAGTTTAGCTTCAAGTTTCATAGAATTTTCACAAAATTTTGAAAATCTATTTAAATTTTTTATAATCTAACATATTTGCTTTTGGGGTGATGTCTTAAGGGTAAAATGGTTACTAGCAGACTTGGAACTTGTAAAAACATGCTATTAAGACATCTTTGACATGATTTTAAAATGAATTAGGAATCTTGTTTTTGGTGATTAATGAAAAATTTAAGTACTTAAGTGAATATTTTTATAAGTTAGGATTTCAAAGTTCACAATCTTAAGACCAAAGGGTCAAATGAACACCACCAAATTTTTTATTTGGGCTTAAAATTGAACACACTTATCATTTTTGCCTTTAATAGTTGTTTGATTTAATTTTATTTAGAAAAGAGAGGGGTGTTGCATGTATGCTCTTCCATTTTTCTCCTTTAGGGAACCATTGTAATCAAAAGTACCATTCCTATTACAAATTTATTAGTCCAATGCATAGAATGTTTTTTAAAGCACTCCCCAAAAACTCATCAAAGTTGGGGTGACCTTGAAAATAACCCTAAAATATTTCTCTTAGTTTTTTATTTTCATGTAAACATGGATTGTGAGGATGACATCATTACCTCCCATGAGTTCTTCAGGTAATCTTTGACACAAGGTTTCATCTCCCGACATTGACTTCACTTACTCCTTCAAGTTACACACAGGACGTATCTACATTTGGAAATCACACTACACTAAGCAAATAATAAGATGTAGTGGTTGTAAAAAGAACTAGACATTTTTACAACTAGTTAATGCCATGGTCACCCAATTTTTATGCCTATCTTTTACATCATTTGACATGAAATTCATTGTGTAATTGATTCCCCTAGAAACATTCAAAAGCTTATTAGTTTAGTCAACCCCATATTACCATACCATTGCTATGATTTAGACAATTATACTTAGCGTATTTTGGTCATTTTTTCTTTCTATGTTTTGAGACTAAAACTTGTTTATTTTTTTAAACCATTTTGTGTATACCATTTAGACCTTTGTCTTATGTTGTCATGTTATTTAATCTTGTCTAGCTTGTTTGGTAAAATCCTAGTTTTCAACGTTGAGTTTTAAAGTAACATTTTCAAGTTTAGATTCAAACATTGATTGATTTCTATTTAGGCCTTAATTCATGGGGATAATACATAGATATTTCTCTTTTGGGTTGCATAATTTTAGTTAATCGATTACCCAAAATTTTAAAACTATTGATTGTCTATTTGTTTAATGCCTATCCTCATCATTCTTTGTGCCTTTATTTGGTAGAACATAACCTTTCTAAAAAATCCTTTTGTCTTATTCCTAATGCTAACTGATCATGTTTATGTTTGATTTCATGTGTTGGGTTTATGTCAAAGTTGACTCTAAACTTACTAAATTAAATCAAATTACATCAGTCTTTATTTCAAGTCTAGCTTTTGACATTGTTTGGCCAAAAGTCCTAGCATATGCCTATTTGTTTGAGCCTCTATTTTGACTCTGTGTTTGGACAAAAGACCTAGTCACTCAACTTTTCCCTTTCCTAGTTTAGACCTTATTTGGAACACTTTGACCTAGACCTTTGACATGACATTTTTTATTCAGACACTTAACCTTTTGTGCATATAATATTTGAGATTAGACATTTGATGTTAGACTATTTTATGCCAAGTATTATCATAAACCATTTTGGATAGCCAACTCCACTTTTAGACCATATTGGAGATACAAATCCACCTTTTGACCAAGTTAGACTAAGCTTGAACCATTTGTCCTTTGGACATAGTTTTTCAGAGTTTGTAGAACTCCAAGCCATTTTATTTTAGAGCATTCATCATTTATGTATATGTGCCTAGCTACACTTATGATGGAGTCATGTAAAATCTAACTTATGATATAATGGCCACACAAAATCCCACTACGAACCCCTATAGAGAGATTTTATAAGGAGTTTTATTATTCTCCCTATGATACTCTGTATGGAGAATGTAGGCAAAATCCACATGATCTAACTCAAGACCTGGATTAATATGAAGATGCTTGTGAGGAAGAATTTGAAGATCCAACTACAAATAATGTTTTTTTTGATATGGATCTATACTCTCTTTATAATAAACACTACATGAAACATAGTCAAGAACTAGTTTATGAGATAACTCATGACTGGGATGATATGGTTTATGAGGAAGACTTGGATGCTTTGGATTATGTGAGTAATCAAGCTCCGTCACATCATAAAATTCATATTCTAGGATCACAATGTCACACCATTCCTATACCAAGACCTCATATTCTAGCTTGTGTAAGTAATCAAGCTCCACAATTCCCCGTCGTCATTATAGGACCTAGTCCTTTGGCTTGTGTAGGAAATCAAGCCCCACAATGCCCTATCATTAGCATTTTAGGACTTCATCTTTTAGCTCATGTGATAAATCATGTTCCCCAAGTCCCTACCATTATACAACCACAAGCCATTCCTCATCCAAAACCAATCCCATCTAAACCTCAACTGATACAATCCTTTGAAGACCAAGCTATGTTTAAAATTGGTATTATCCAACTCATTGGAAACCAAATTCAAGATAGCCAACCAATCCAAGATGTTTTTATTGAACCAACCACTTATGATAAGTCAACCTATGATGAATCGCCTATTGATCCTATACTAATTATGAAGGAGTGTCACACTGATGAGCCAATATTTGTTGAGTCACTTCTTAATGATTATAACCACCTTTGGGAAAATCATTACCTCAACCATGTGCTTATTTTTCAAGAGCCTCTTATTAACAAGCTATTCTTTGAGGAATTATCACTTGAACTTTTCTCATCCTAGAGGAGTCCCATTTTGATAAACCAATTTTTGTAGAGCCTATTATGCCATCATAGGTCATTACTTGTCCAATACCAAACATTCAAAATTGTAACAAAGTACCCATTAGATGAAGAATTAAAATTAGAGTTAGGTTCCATTATTGAATTGATATTAGATTTAGGATCAAAATATGAATCAACATCAATATCAAAATTGAATTCAGAGTCCCTTGAGTTATAATTAAACTCAAAAGAATAATATGTTTATGGATGTTATAACATTGGTTACACATGCCTTGTAAATCAATTTGAATACATTTGTGATACTTCTATAGTTTTTAGGATGAGTACTTTATCTTCAACACAAGTTATCCTAGTATCTTCTATGAGGATTATGCATCCTCCCCCCATTCCTTAAGCCATTACCATTAATCAAAATAGCCATATCATTGACATTCCATCTCCCACAAGTGTCAATTGGGATTGATAGAATCACACTTTATTGAATTATATCCATGGTGACATAGTAGTTGAAGAAGATAAAAGAGCTCAAGACCACATTCATGTAGCAAAAGAACACTCTCCTAGTGAAACCTTTTTAGAGGTGCTAAGGGACAATCAAAGTTAGAACTCAACATCTTGTAGTGAAACTTTTTTAGAAGTGCTAGAAGATAATCAAATTTAAAATTCAACATGCCTTATTGAAACCTTCTCAAAGGCTCTACAAGATAATCAAGACAACTTCATTGGTGAAAACCTCTTTGAGGAACCAATAGCTGAGCATAAAATTTCTTCACTACTTGATGAAGACAAAATTAAAATATCTTCTTATCTATAGCCTAATGAGATGGTTGCTACTCTTAGGCCCAAATAATCAAAAAATTATATGGTCCTATCGAGAGAAAAATTCTTCATCCCCACCATAACCAAAATTATGTTAAATCTAGAATTAGCAACATTATGTGTGACTGAACATCTTGATCTTCATTTATTTTCCAACCATTCTACATTCTATTATCATATACCATTTCATTTCACAGTCAAACCTACCATCCATTATTTTTTCCTATTTAACATCCATAGCTACACTTTCTTTTATATATGCTACAAAGATACCTTATCTCGATGTTTGATAGAATTAGAATTAGTGACCAAAAAAAATCATAAAAGCAATCTTGGCAACTAGATCTGCATCGAGTTCTTGATACAATAGCTATTCAGATGAGGTGTGGGGTAGAAATTAACATGATCAAGTATTATGTTTATATCATTTTTTAATTAAGATGTACATCTTCCCATCAGTGGGAACAATATAATCATATGTCATTTTACCATACCCAGGCCAAAAACATGTACCATACCATTCCACATTATCATGTTATTTCCATTGTTAGATATGCCTATTTGTCATTATCACAAATCCTAACATTCACCCCATCACTTGGGGGAAACCCTCTTACCATTTTATCCAATCTATCTAGACCATCATTATCTATAGCAACACCATATCATCGTATCATTCCATTCTTATTTAGTCCAAAGCCTATTTTCATTCATCCTACCTAATCCTATTTTGATCTTGGTTCATTTGGTTCTTCTCACACCTTTTATGGGGGGATTATAATTAGTTTTAAAAAATTAATCCAAACCATGTTTATAATGACAATCTATGAAAGTAGTGTGATAGTTGATCTGGCAAGATATCTTTCATCTTATATCCACATTTTTTATGTGAACTTGACTATAACCACTTATGGACAAATCAGTGTCTCACCAGTCTTGATACTAATTCTAACCACCTATGGGCAAATTAGTATCATTTAATTATTCAATTGTATACTATTTATAACCACCTATGGTAAAAATAGGGGTAACACTTATTTATCATGCATTTTTATATCACCTTGCCATTATTGTTTTCATTTAACTAGCCATTTGTTAGATTTAAGAACTTGTTGGGACCTAGTTGGTTTCTTCCTACCTTTTGTGTGGATGTAATTACTATGACTTGAGGTCATTTTAGGAATATGTAAGTCATGCACAATTCATGTTGAGGTCACCTCAATCCCCCTTTCCATATGCTATCACTATTTTGTGAACAACCTAAGATAAATTCTCTCTCTATTTTGTGAGCAGATATTTTTTCATTATTTAACGAGTTAAGATACCTCAAAATGCTAAGAACATTAATAATATTTCAAAATCCAAAAATATTTGTCTTGTCTAATCCTAGTTAGTTATCCTTAATTTTCCTTACTGGGGCATTATAATTATTAGGATGATTTCTTTTGCTTTTGGTTTAGGCTTTCTATTTATTTGGTTATTTCAAATTATTTATTTATTTATTCACTTGCCTATTTTTTTTAGCACTACTACCTTGACTCATTTTATATGCATTCATGGGTGATTCCTTGAGTCTATCCATATTCATATGTCAATATTATCATCATTATTTTTATCATTGGTGTATTATTTTTTAGTGTTTATTGGATTAGGAGTCAGTCCTTACGCATATTTTGGGATAGTCTTCATGGTTTTCTATCATGAAGCCTACCATCACATGCTATAGAGAAAATTAGATTTAGGAAGGTCTACAATCAATAGAGCTACATAAGTTTCTCCCTGGCACCTTGTCAAATCCTTCTATCCCACCCTTGATCAAATTAACCCATTGGCCATTCTAGTTGTATCATTGCTATATAATACGAGCATCTCATCGTTGGTAGATACAACTAGATCATTTACACTAATAAATCTTATTCTTCTATTCATCTATTTCATCACTTTTCACCCATTCATCTTTAATATATATTATAGGTTATATCCTTGAGTTATGCTTTCTAATTAGCCCTAACTGGGGCACAATCATCTTTATCTAATCTAGACCCTTTTAATGATTATAACCACCTTTGGGAAAATCATCATCCTTTTTACATAAATACATGAAAGCATTTTATTATTTGGACTAATCTCAACCATGGGTTAATTCCACCTTTCTTTTTTCTTTTTGAGGATCACCCATCAGCAAATGTGATGACCACTCCCTTAAGGGGGCATCATCATAGGCTTCCCAAAACCATTTAGAGATTTTTTATTCAACCATCATCTTATTTTTATCATATAAGACATATTTAATTATTTTATAATACATTTATTTGTATATGGTGTGTAATGCCTTCCCAAACAGGGGCAAATTGTAGACACCTAAATCTGGCTACCAATGACCTCCAACTAGGCTTTTGACCCATTTCCACCAAAGTGTATAATTTGGCCTAAAAACACTAAATAACATTAAATGAGTTGAAATTAATATATTAAAATGTTGATTCTAGTTAGGGTATCTCTAAATAGGGAAATACAATTAATGGGCTAGCTAACTTTTGATCAGATCATTTTGAGTCAACATGCCAATTTTGCACCTAGGTGTTCTAGATTGTTCTTTCTTATCAAATCTCTAGCACAAGACACATGCCTTTGTTATTTATCATTGATAATATCCAAATTGGATTTTGGTTTCAATTCATCTAACATTAACTTTCAATTCTAATTCAATCAAATTTTAGACCAATAAAAAAGCATTCTAATCAATTTGAGTAATTTATGTACACAATACTTAATCATGCTTAAGAGCTAACTAAATGAAATTAGAACCTAATTAATAATTTCATGGAACTTGTTGAACACTTATTTTTTGTAATGAATATTTAATATATGCATCATTAGATGACCTCATTTCTTTGGAAGACATCGTTAGGCCATAAATGCCACAAATATAAATATTACGGGTCTCCCATACCTCATAATGACCCTCCATGCCTCTTAATTTCTCCTCTATCCCAAATATTTATGAGATTATTTATGGATTTTAATTACATAATTGGATTAATCCTTATCCACACATCTCAACCTTGAGATGGATGGTTTAGGTTGATTCTGATCAATCTTAAAAATCTATAAATAGAGAGGCCATGAACATCATTTCTAAATCTTAGTTTATGTAAAGTTATAATGCACAAATTATTCCAAAATCTATTACAATTAATGTTTCCATTCCAAATTTATTCCAAGCCAAGCCAAGCCAAATCCAAAAGGTGCTAAGGAGAAGAGGAGTTAGCCAAGCCTCCTTTGATGAAGACTTCATGAAAATACGCTGAGAAAACCAATACAACAAGAATTTTGGAGCATCCAAGGAAGGTAAAATACGGCTTATTTTGCATTTTAGTTTTGTGTTTTATTCATTTTTTAAAATAATCTCTCCATGTGTCTAGGCCTAGAGATGTTATGCTAGTTAGTGTGTTTCTTTAATTTTATTTTCATTTTGAAACTAACACAATACTAACCATCCTCTCTTGAGTCAAATTCCTAGTTCACAATTAGGCAAGACAAATCATTGGTGCTATATAAAGTGGACTTGGGATAAGATTTGGATGACAAGATGTGATTTGATTATGTAAGTTATGTGGATGGATGATATTAGACTAGGAGGTGATCAAGATTGGTTATATACAAGGTGGACTAAGTTATAAAGATGATGTTAGGGATGATTAATGTTAAGGCTAAGTGGAGAATATGAGTTTTGAATATGATAAGATGTGATATAGGGATGACAAGACTTTATTAGGATATATAATGGATGGGGGTATGACCAATGATGGGTGGATATGACTAGACTAAGATGGGATTAAGATAATATGGTGATGAGAGATAAGATGAGTTGAAAAATGAGAAAAGTTTAAATGTATAAAGAAAAATATGTATAAGAAGATTATAATATGATGAGATGAGGATATGTAATATGATGATATATGAAGACCTATAGAGGTGTATATAGGTTTGGGTAAAAGGCTGACTTGGATCACAAATATCACTAGTCTAACAGGACACACATCAAAGCAAGAAGACCATAATCCTAATATTAGTAAACTGATGGGTGTATAACTCAATGACCACACCATCTAATAGATTCATTAGTGAGGTTTTAGGCTAATGACCCATTATATTATCCACTACACCCTATCAACCCCATATTCACATGATGGTTACTTGGGAGCTAATACTAACTCTAGAAGCAAGTTGCCTATTATAGAGAAAAACCCTTATGCCAGGCTAAATGGGATCTCTAGGGGCATCCCTAATATACATTAGGTATAGTGGGGCCCAAGTATATGTATGGTGATATCTAATGCTTGGTTTAGATATTTAAATCTTCCCCTTTATGGAAGACCTATATTGGATCAATCATATAGCCTAACAACAATTATCCCTTATATTTATACTTCATTAGAACATAGAGTGTGGATTAGTGTGTGGTGGTGAAATCCATGGTCACTATCCCCATAATACTATTGTAAGTGTGTGGGTGTCAATTACACATCACATTTCCCCTAGAAAATAAAAATGGGAGGTTTTATTAGTGGTTTTCTATCCTCCATGAATTACCACAAAGATGTAAGGAGGAGAGCATACACCACCATAGCCCTTAAGTGATGAATAGGCAAGCCAAAAATAGATTAATTGATTGATTAATTAGATTTGAGATATATATATATATATAATATTCAAGAATATACAACACAATTTAAATAAAGTGATTAAAATGATTAATAATCTTAAACAAAATGACTTTTATAATATGCCAAAAAGTCTTTGATAGGTGGGTTGCAAGAAAAACATTAGTAGTTTGATTGGCACTCTTAAGGGGTAACATAAAAGGCAACATAGTAGATAAAAATATGACTTGAAAAATAAGATATTAGTGATTCAACATAGCTTCTATATTCACTCCTAAAAGAAACAAAATGTTAGTCCAATAAGCTTTAATAAAAAAACATTAAAAAATCATGATTTGGCTCTATAACCTTTTTCGGTGAGGGGGACACAATTTAGGGGTCTTGGGGTGGAATCCCCTAGTGGGTTAAAGTGGTAGCACCCCTTATGAGTTTAATAGGTAGCATCCCTTATCAGGTTAAGCGGTAGTGTCCCTTATGGGGTCTAGGGATACTGCTCTCGATGCTAAACATAATTTGGGCCTTATGGGATGCTTAGAATGATTAAAAATTAATTTAAAATGACTAAAGATTCACTAAAAAAGGATAATTAAATTTTCAAAAATGGAGAAAAAAATCATAAATGCATAGGTCAAAACCATAGATATATGGTTAGTGGTTATAAAATCACTTCTAGAGAGTGCAATATTGCCATTTTTCTATAATATTGTGACTTCAAAGTTGTAATTTTATGAGAAGGGGGTAATTTTTAGTGATTATCATGTTTTTTTTAATAAAAACCATAAGATTTAATATGATATCACAACTTTTATTGTAAAATTGCTATTTCACAGTTAGCAATATTACAAAATAGAGAAAATAACTAGGATTATGATAGTTTAAATTTAAATAAAAGGATGTGATAAAATATATACAAGTACACCAAATATATATAGAAAAAATATATATACATAGGAGATCAAATAGATATGTGTTTATTCTAATGTTAAGATTATTATAATTTAATCAGGATGATACCACTAAAATTATACAAAATCACTTAAATTAATATAAAGTCACTACTTCATGATCTATGATATTACAAAAGGTGGGGAAAAGGGGTAATGATAGAAGTTTGATTTTTTTAGATAATATTGGTTTCTTCATACTAATAACAGTAAACAACATAAAAAATAGCCAAACTTTGTTAGTAGAAATACCCTAATGCCTTTGAATCAAACAAAACTATAATTTTGTGTAAAAAATATTTTGTAAGACCGAGGTTCTCCTTATTCCTATACATTGAAATTTATTAGTTAGACATATAATATGATTTTTATTTTTTTATTTCTTCTTTTACCCCTACAAAATCATAATTTAAAAGATAAAAGTGCTAATTTTATATAAAACTGGTAGTCTCAAATTAGCAATATTGTAAAAACTCAAAATCTTGTTAGAAATGTAAACTATTAACGGTTATTAGGGTGATAGGAAAATATCACTTAATTTCATTCAAAATCATGACTATATAGACAAAATCACAATTTTCAAAGTCATGATTTGTTGAAAAAGTGAAAACATGCAAAAAAGTGTTAGCTACTAGTAGTTAATGTTTGGTGGTTAGCATAAAACCACAACTCTCGAAGATAATATTGTGACTATGAATTAGCGATTTTACAAAGCAAAACCATAATTCACTTGGGCATGACTTTTTAGAAAAATATGGTACTTGTTCCTTAAGTATTCATCCTTGCAAGTGATCAAAATGCTTCTAACAAAGTAAGAGTGTTAGATTAAAAGGGATCCTCCCACTGTGGTCACTAAAATGTGGATTATAGTTTTGAGCAAAATTGATTTGATCGTGCAATTAAATCAAAATACCACAAATATTAATCACACTTAATAAGAGAAGTTGTGGAAGCAAATTAGAAAATATGAAGAAACTCTTACCAATACCTTTCTTCATTTGGCCTCCCTCTAATATCTTCAAGTGGATTGTTGATTGTCGATTGCAATTATACTCATAATTTTGACATAGTGATGGATTGATTAATGATTTTTGCTATGGATGCATGGATTGTTTGATTGGCATAGATTCATGGATTCATTAATGGATTTTCTAGATGGTTTCAATGGAGGAGTGGCTTGTATAAATAATCCAAGGAGGGAACATCAATGTCTCACATTCAAAGTTGAGCCATGAGGATCAAGGGTGTAGGTATTTCCTAGGAATTAAAAATTTCTTGGAAGCCTCTAGAATAGAGGCTTCTAGAGAGGAGGGGTCAAGTTATAAGAGGTTACAGAATTAGAGAATTATATAATCTTCTTAATAATTAATTAGTACTAGTGAGGGATTAGGATAGGGAATAGGTAGGTAATTAGAGACTAGGGGTGTAGGAGAGCCTAAGAATAGCTAGGGTAGGTGGGTTGGTGGGTCATGGGAATTTTAATTCCCAAATAATGGATAAATGAGATTAAGATAAGATTAAGAGATGATTATAGGAATTAATATATTTATGGGGGAGGGATAAGGTTATTGTTATAAAGAATAATGAAAGGTATGGATGATTAGAATGGGTGATTTAAGGATGAAATTAAATGAGATAAGCAAAATTAGTGTTGACTAATAATATAATGATGATAAATGATGCAAGTAAATTTAGGTGCATAAAATCTTATAGGTGATATTTATTAATCATACTACATATTAATTTCCCACATGTGCATAATTGATTTAATTTAGAACTACAAAATTCACTAACCACTCTAACATAAATAGAAACTTTGAACCATATGGATTATTGTTTATTATTGTCTTTTGATACTATATTTTTAGATTTGTAATATATGAGATAATTTCACCTTTATTATTTATTTTTGACATTGTGATTGATACTTTTGATAATTTTTTTTATATTTTTAAAGTATGCATTACATGTTTGTGTTTATAACATGATTTTTTATGATTATGCTTTGGTATCAATGTTTTTGTAATTTGATATGCACTATTATTGTGGATCATAGTGTCTTTTAGGCTTTTTTTATTTCTTTTGAATGTTAAAAAACTACCATTGAAATTAAGATAACTAATGAGTAAAATCTTACATTCACTCTCAATGGGAGAACCATGTGGGCTTGATTTACCTCCTTTAAGTATTGGATATGTAGACAATCATAAATCATAAAGGGGTGATTGAGGTTAGTTTAAACCATTATACACATATTTTTATTTTAGGTTTTAAAGATATAAAATGTCCCTAAGGGTTTCAAATATAATATAATACAAACACCAAAATTTATGTGTCTAATCCCTATTTTTGATATCTCATATTACTCAGCATTAATAAAGGTGAATAAGGTGTAAATATAATTTTATATGCACATTTAACCAGGATATGCCCATCATCAATGAATTAGAGCACACTAAATTTTTGTCATGTTACAATGATCATGTCCACATATTGATTCTTCCTTTATATATGATCTAAAGTTTCAATTGTAGATGATTTTTTAACTCTATAGATTAAATCATGCAATTAAATCAACCTAAATAACCAACTACCCAGTTAAAGTGATAGATCCATTAAGACCAAATACAATGGATGAATAAAACCAATTCAAAACAACATTAGTATCCTAAATATATGTGCTCTACACTATGATAAAATGGAATGTAAAATAAAAAGAGATTGATATTGGATTGATATACCTTAACTAAGATTTGTGACATTATGATGGCATGATAAGGATATTTGATGAAGGATTAAATTACTAAATTGACATGGAGAAGCTGGATAGATGCTGATTTTTTAATTTGACATGGAGGCTTTATGATTTTCCAAAGATGGCATCCCATGGAGGAGAGGATTTGTTTAAATATATTTTGGAGGGAGATATAAATGGTAGAGATTTGAAGTTGCTTGATGGAGATCAATGGATGAGAATTAAAAGGAATTTTAAACACCTTATAGGCCTCTAGATTTGGAGGCTTCTAGAGAGGATGGTGTGAATAGAGAAGGTTCGAGATTTGGAGGGTTATAGAATCCTTCTTAGGGGTTGATGATGATTATAAGGAGGTGAGATAGAGATTAGGTAGGGATTAGGGACTAGGGGTGTAGGATAGCCTAGGCATAGGCTAGTAGGTGGGCTGTTGGAAATTTAAAATTCCTAAATAATAGGTTAATGAGATTAAGAAGGGATAAATGAGGGTTTAGAAGAATTAATGAGGGAGTGTGATATAATAAGGTTATTAGATGATGAAATATTAAGAAGGGGACATTGGATAAATGAATATAAAATTGATAAATTAGTAACATAAATTAGATTAAGTGAAATTAGTGTCAATTAATAGGAATATAAGTGATAATAATATAAACAAGCAAATTTAGATGCATACATTTTTCCCCTCTTTGAAATGACATTGTGAGTCAAGTAAAGTGAAAGGATTAATGGTATTTCAAATAAAAACCAAGTCATGGATGAGTGTTAGTAGATGATGTTAATGGATATGATGCATCCTTAAGAGGACATGTGAGGAAGTATGAGACAAGTGGCCACTCAAAATAATAAATGATGGGTGGGATATGATGAATGAATTAGATGTAAGATGTGGGATAGATGATGAATGATATAAAAGTAAACTTTAATGATCAGCTACAAAGTGATGATGCCCCTAGTAAAGACATGTGCATAGGGAGGAAAAACGATGGGTGCCTTAGTTATCGACACATCCCAAGGGGAATCAACTATAACATGATGATGATAAGACTAAAAGGCCAAATTATTTATAAATATCCTAAGAAAGGATGCATGCAAGGGAGATATATAGACCATGATAATATAATGATTTGATAAGATTAATGATGGATGTAACTCAAGGCTAAATCAATCAATATGATGTAAAGGATAAGAGAGAATAAATGATGTGGTTGAGTGACTAAAATATGAGGGGGATAAGGATGGATGAGAGAGATAGTGGATGAGCTATCCTTGAGCACTAAAAAGTGGCCAAGTGTTACTTATATAGTTTGAAAATACCTCATGTTGATGTAGTTTTAACTAGAAGATGAGGATTAATGATTAGAAATTTATGATGATGTGGGTGATTAAACTTGTGAGTGATTGAAAGATATTACTCAAATGATGACATGAGGATATAATATTAGATGTTATTAGGATGATTAGATGATTAGATGAATGATGAGGGTTTAGGTGATCAATAAATCATAGTTATCATAAGGTTTGTCATACTCTAGGAAATTCGATAAATATAACACTTGATAGTATGCCTCATGATATACATAAACAAGAGGATGTTATGCAAAAGTGTATGGGAAAATAGGGACCTATTGACCATTTTTTTCCCAACAGGCCAAAAAAATTGGTCCCCCTTCTTTTTTATGTTATTTTAGGCCAATTCATTTTTGATTTTGCACAAGTCCAGGAATTTCTACGGACTCTGCAAGTCTATTTCTATGGTCTCTACAGATTTATTTCTATGGACTCTATAGGGATTGATTTTCTATGGACTCTTTAGGGCTTGGGTTTCTACAGACTCAACAGTGAGATTTTCTAGGAACTCTACACGTGTAATCTTTTGGCAGATGAAGAACCAGTTCAGAGAGTGCAAGATTTTACAAAGATTCTTTAGACTCTTGTCTAAATAAATTCATAAGGAAAGTGAGCTTAAAGTGGTTCAACAACATGATCTTTCAAAGAGTTATCACCTTTGAACCATTGAATCATTTCAATGCTTTGGTTCAACGGTAGATTTCAATGCATTGGTTCAATGTTTAAGTTCATATGCAAATTTTAATGCATTGGTTTAATGTTTAAAGTTCAACACAAGGTTCTTCAGCAGGTTTAATCAAATGGTTCATCACATTTGGTTCAATGCCTTGGTTCAAGTGGTAGGTTCAAAGGCTTGGTTCAACAAAGGAGTGGTGCACAACATTAAACCGTTAAACTGTTGAACCATTTTTAGTTCAATCAGTTGGTTCAATGGCTTAGTTCAATCAGGCAGTCCAAAGGAGTGTCCTAAATCCAAAAGATGAGTGCCCTTATGGAGGGTAGTTCTGAGTTTAAAAGCCCTTGTGGAGGGCAGGGAGCACTTTGAAAGTAGCTAAAGGATTTCCAAAAATGTGAAAAGAATCAAGGCATTGAATGAATTCATTCAGACTTTTTATCTGAAGGAATTCCTTCAGACAAAATTTTTGAAGGAATTCAGAAGAAGGCCGCCAGCACGAAGAAAGGACCTGGGGAAATCAAAGTGGCCAATTCTCGTGGACTTTTTGTCTATAGGAAAAAAGCCCATAAAAAAGGCTCGAAGGAATTTTCCAAGGATGGTGACTCCTAAAAGCCATCAATTTCAAGGAGACAGATTAGCCATTGTTTCTAAAGTGATGACAGGTGTGTAGACATCAGATTTAAGATGGTGAAATAGCTGTTTGCTTTTAATTTTCCTGAGCACCAACCATGGAAAGAGCCTAAGGAACACAACAACCCACCAGAAGATCACCCCTGAGGGCTAAAGGAGTATAAAGAGACCAAACCAGGATGAGACAAGGCAATAAATAGACAAAGTAGTTTAAGTGGCAAAGAGGAGGCAAGTTATTGCCAGATGGTCACCAAACGGCATGACCTATTTTTCTTCTAGTTTGCATTTATAAGTAGACAAGCTACAAAATGCCTTGAAAATAGTAGTCTATTTGCAAAAAAGAGGCACGGCCATGTTTTTCACATTAATGTGGAATGCTAAATTCAAAGCAAGAACCGATAATCAAACGGCTCCCTCTTCCCAAGGCTCAGAGTGCACATGGGCTAGCTTACAAAAAGAGTGCCAAAATCTTTCCCAAAAAATGCCAAGTTCTCTTCCTCTTTCTATATATTGTAAAATTCTCATTTTGAGATGGATCGATGCTCTCAGCCTTAAGGCAAAACTCTAGCCAAAAATCTCTCAGGCTTGTAAGGCAGAGTTCTACCAAATTTTACCTTAAATTAGGACTTGACATTTCTACCTCTATCTAGACTTGCACTTTAAAGTATATGTCTGTGTTCTTATTTTGTGTTAAGTCATTGTCTTTCATGCTTCTCACAGATCAATTACAACATGTCTAGTGCATTGTGAAGTCTTTTTTTTATAGG
The DNA here is from genome assembly GCA_037957365.1 of Torreya grandis. Taxonomy (NCBI): domain Eukaryota; kingdom Viridiplantae; phylum Streptophyta; class Pinopsida; order Cupressales; family Taxaceae; genus Torreya; species Torreya grandis. The sequence continues at coordinate 2,061,178 of JARHVA010002399.1, forward strand.
TATACCAGAAGTGTTCCTAGGGGAATGTAGGTGCTTGTGAATAGGCTACAATAAATGTGTCAGGGGATGCCTCTAGTAATTTCTTCCTCATATTTCCACGGACCCCTAGCTAACTATTGTAGAAGAGCTTCCCACTTCAAATGAAGTATATGGGTGCTTATTTTGGTGAAAAGTGTATATTCAAGCTGGGTGGGTCAACTTTTCTGGTGTATCACCTTTTCATTTTTTAAGCTTAGGTTTTGTTTTCAGCATCTCTCTCTCCCTTTTCATCCCCCCTTTTTTCTATTTTATTTGTTAGCAGAAGGAGAAACCAGGGCCTAAAAGATAAATCAGAGGGAACTAGCCCTTATCTAGAGACTCTCTCATCTAGCTTCATCTGTCCCACAAGTGAGAGGGGAGTTTCCATTATTGCATGTGGAAAGGTAAGAGCTCAGCCTCCTACCCCAGGTGCAATCCACTATATCAACAATTTTTGGCACGCTTGATGAGAATAACTAGAACAAGTTGTGTCCAAAGAGCTGAAGAATTTTTGGTGTGTTCTTTAATCAACCAGCCTTTGGAGGATTTTGCATCAACACCAATGGTGACACCAAGTTGAATTAGCTAGTTAAGCAGCTTGGTGCCATCAAAAATCACTTTTTTATGTATAATTCCTTTGCACAAAATCATGGACCTTGTATTCCTTCATACAACTATGATCAAGCTCCAAATATTTAGGGAATCCCCTCAATCAGCTCTCTTAGTTCCCCTTCAATGATAAGGGAGGTGGTGCTAGAGTTCAAGAAGTAGGTAATGGAGATAGAAAAACTGGATGAGTAGTATGGATATCAATAGGAGTTGATGTATAAAGAGGAGTGTTTGTTCAGGCAAGCTCAGGCCTTGCAATCCATGGAGGAGGAGGTAGCAAAATGGAGGAATCCATTCATACAAGGTATCCAACCTTGTGTTCCCCTTCCTATCCTAAAGAAAGCCCCCTCTTTTGCACTAAATCCTTTCTACCAGATGGCACTTGCTCATTTTGGCTCATCCAATGCATCGATCAACCCTACTATTGACCCTATGCACCTAGACTTCAAGCATCAAAGGGAACTAGAACAACCTCCCATGGAAATGAACCTTCTAAGTTTCTTAGATTATGAATCCTCCTTTGGGGGGAACATTATGAACTAGCACACCTCTCTTGAAACTGCTCCTACTCATCATGATGATGTTGGTGACCTCCACGAAAGACTCTTTTAGGATAATCTAGCCAAGAAAATTGAGCATTTAAAGGCTAGGATGAGTCTGATTTGTGAAAGAGAAATGGAACTTTCAGACCTTGTGGAGGAGCCCCAAGACCTTGGACTAAACAAAGTTGCTGCCTATTCACATGAGCAAAAGTCTAATTTTAAGATCCTAAACTAGAAGAAAATAGTAGAATCATGGGGCAGGAAGGAGGAGAAGAAAGGTTTTGCTCAAAACCTTGAAGAAGATGAGGTTGATCCTAGCCATGATGATGTTGGTGACCTCCAAGAAAGGCTCTTCCAAGAGGATATGGCTAGAAGAATTGCAGAGTTAGAATCTAGAGAGAGATTCCTCAGCCAACGTGTGATGGATGATTCAGACCTAATGGCACATTCTATGTCTGAACACACCCCATCTACACACTTCTAAGAGAGCTATCAGGCCACACCTAATATATATGAAGTGCTGACCAAGTGGAAGGAGGAGAATCATTTGATTCTAGCTCAAGGACTACCTCCCCTTCCACATGGTTGTTTCACTTCATCCCCTCTCAAGGATGAACCTATTTTGCAGGAGGTGAGTGAGGAAGAAAAGATCCAATTTGTAGCTCTTTAGGAGGCTATCATGAGTGACAATGAAGAAGAAATCATCATCAATGCTCCTTGTGAAGACTTCATTACCAATGGAGAAGACACACGTCATGCATACATGCAAATGTTCCAGCAATATGAGGAGGAACTTAAGCATGGTGAGCTCTCTTCCCCTTTGTTTGATTAGTTTCCTTATTGCTTCAATGAGGAGGATGAATATGATAAGGAGCCTAAGTTGGAGGAGGATCAGGAGAATATATTTGAACATCTAGAGATCTTGATCTCTGAGGAGGAAAAGGAGAGGCATGTCTTCCTTGAGGAAAGCCTTGAAGAAGAAAGTTTTGAACAGAGAGGTGATGTTCTATGGGATGATCAATCAGTTTTTGATTCTATTTCAGACATCATCATAGTCACCCTTCTTCAAGAAGGCTAAGAGGAAGCAGAGGATGAGTCTGACAGAGTCTTCAATGAAGTAGAAGGAAATAGGTCAGACCATGATGCACTGCAAGGGAGCTATACATATCAAAGGGCTTATGGTGATGAGCTAGCATCCATTGATTTGTTGGTGAAATGCACCACCATGAAGGACCAACATTCAACAAGCTTCCAGGAATAAATAGAGTATGTATATGTTTGAAGCATGTTTGAATCTGATCCAATCAGATACCAGCCAATCTAGGTGATAGGAAAGAGGAGCAGGTCACAAAGTCTCCACTTCATTCAGCCACTTGTCTGGCACTATAAGCCTTCTTGCTAGGAAGGGGACTTAAGAAGTTTTCCATTTGATCTAGGAGGGAGGAAAACATTCCTTGTTAGCTGTATATAGTATTTTGATTTAGTTTCTTTTCCTGCTTTCCCTAAGTGTAGTTTGCACAAGTAGTGTTTTTAGTCTTGTGTATGTTTTCCCTTTTGTTTGGGGTAAAAGGCTTCATGTTTGATTCTTGGATCTATCAAGGTGGTTTCTAACTCTTTCAAAGCTACATTCTGACTCTATGCCGAATGGAATATAAGGTAATTGGTCTCTAAGCATAGCAGGAATGCTTCCCCTGGGAGTCACCAATTTGTTGACCATTTTTTGCCTAGTAGGCCAAAAAAATTGGTCCCCTTTCTATTTTATGCTATTCTAGGCCAATTAATTTTTGATTTTACACAAATCCAAGAATTTCTACAGACTCTGTAGGTCTATTTATATGGACTCTACAAGTTTATTTCTATGTATTTTGCAGGGCTTGATTTTCTATGGACTCTATAGGGCTTGGGTTTCTACAGACTCAGCAGTGAGATTTTCTACAAACTCTACAGGTGTAATTTTTTGGCAAATGAAGAACCAGTTTAAAGAGTGTAAGGTTTTACAAAGCTTCTTCAGACTCTTGCTCAAATAAATTCATAAGGAAAGTGAACTTAAAGTGGTTTAATAGCATGATCTTTCAAATAGTTAGCACCTTTAAACCATTGAACCGGTTCAACGCTTTGGTTCAACGGTAGAGTTCAATGCATTGGTTCAACATTTAAGTTCATCAGCAAAGTCAATGCATTGGTTCAATGTTTACAAGTTCAATGCAAGGTTCATTGATAGGTTCAATCAAATGGTTCATCACATTCGGTTCGGCACCTTAGTTTAAAGCAAGTTCAAAGGCTTGGTTCAATAAAGGAGTGGCATGCAGCATTGAACTGTTGAACCATTAAACCATTGAACCATTTTTGGTTTAATAAGTCAGTTCAATTGGATGCTTCAAAGGAGTGTCCTAAAGCAAAAAGATGAGTGCCCTTATGGAGGGTAGTTTTGAGTTTAAAAGCCCTTGCGGAGAGCAGGGAGCACTTCAAAGGCAGCCGAAGGATTTCCAAAAATGTGAAAATACTCAAGGCATTGAATGAATTCTTTTAGAATTTTTGTCTAAAAGAATTCATTTGGACAAAAAGTCTAAAGGAATTCAGAGGAAGGCCACCAGCACGAAGAAAGGACCCGAGAAATTCAAAGCAGCCAATTCTCGCAGACTTTTTGTTTGCAGGAAAAAAATTCATAGAAAAAGCCCACAGAAAAGGTTTGAAGGAATTTTCCAAGAATGGTGACATCTTAGAAGCCATCAATTTTAAGGAGACAAATTAGATATTGTTTATTAAGTGATGACGGGTGTGCGGACATCAAATTTAAGATGGTGAAATAGTTATTTGCTTTTAATATGCCTAAGTGCCGACTATGGAAAGAGCCCAAGGAATGTAGCAACCCACTAGAAGATCACCCCTAAGGGTTAAAGGAGTAGAAAGAGACAAAACTAAGATGAGATAAGTCTAGAAATGGACAAAGCAGTTCAAGTGGCAAAGAGGAGGTGAGTTATTGCTAGATGGTCACCAAATGGCATGGCCTATTTTTCTTTTAGTTTGCATTTATAAGTAGACAAGCCGTGCAAATGCCTTGAAAAGAGTAGTCTATTTATAAAAAAGAGGTGCAGTAGGAATTGACAATCAAATGGCTCCCTCTTCCCAAGGCTCAAAGCGCACATGGGCCAGCTTGCACAAAGAGTGCCAAAATCTTTCCCAAAAAATGACAAGTTCTCTTCCTCTTTCTAGATATTATAAAATTATCATTTTGAGATGGATTGACACTCTCAACCTTAAGGTAAAACTCTACCCAAAAATCTCTCAGGCTTGTAAGGTAGAGTTCTACTAGATTTTACCTTGAATCAAGACTTGACATTTCTACCTCTATTTGGACTTATACTTTAAAGTATATGTCTGTGTTCTTCTTTTATGTTAAGTCATTGTCTTTCATGCTTCTCATAGATCGATTACATCGTGTCTAGTGCATTGTGAAGTCTTTTTTCTATAGGTCTACTAGAAGTGTTCCTAGGGGAATGTAGGTGCCTATGAATAGGCTATCATAAGTGTGTCAGGGGATGCCTCTAGTAGTTTCTTCCTCCCTATATTTCCATGGACCCCTAGCTGACTGTGCCAGAAGAGCTTCCCACTTTAGATGAAGTGTATGGGCACTTATTTTGGTGAAAAGTGTATATTTAGTTGGGTGGGTCAACTTTTCTGGTGCATCACCTTTTCATGTTTTAGGCTTAGGTTCTATTTTCAGCATCTCTCTCTCCCTTTTCATCCCCCCCACCTTTTTTTTTATTTGTTAGTAGTAGGAGAAACTAGGGCCTAAAAGATACATTAGAGGGAGCTAGCCCTTATCTAGAGACTCTCCCCTCTAGCTTCACCGGTCCCATAGGTGAGATGGGAGTTTCCATTGTTGTGTGTGGAAAGGCAAGAGCTCGGCCTCCTGCCTCGGGTGTAATCCACTATGTCAATAGGACCTTTGTATCCTCAAGGGAAATTTTGGTGTCCTCATATGATCATTGTTCATTAACTAATAGATAAAAATGTATGATGTAAAAAAAACATAAGACAAACAAGATATATATGTGATAAAAGACATGCAAACAAGACAAACATAACAAAGAAAACATACGAGTATCTACATACAGTGTCCCAATGTTTTGTCTAATGGTAGGATGCATGATTAGGTGATGGGTTGAGTGATCATTATGTGATTTTGGACTTAGGATGGGTTTGGATTTGGATAAATTGATCATGATTAGTATTAGGTTAAGATGTTTCCCCTAGTTATGGATAGAAGGATGGAGGATAGGAGAAGATCTTTAAATACTAATTTGGTCTTGAAATCAAATTGAAAAGTGGATAATAAATGTGATTTATAAAAGTGATGACTAATGAATACCAACATATGAGGCCTAACAAGAGTTTAATCTAGCAAGGAGACTAAGAGATTATGTGATTAAATACCTTTCATACTAGCATAATATTGATTAGATGGGTACTAGGTATGAAGAGGTAATGATAAAGATAATGATTAGATCAAATACCTTCCACACTAGAAAAGAGGTGATGTGATGGGTGTTAGGTGTGAAGAAGCATTTATAGGGAAATGATGGGTGCCATATTAAATTCCTTGGCAAGGTTATGTATGCTAATAATACCTAGGCCAAGGATGAGATTAAAGATATGAAGGGATGGTTGACCAATAGGATTGGATTTCAATATGAAATGTTGTATCCAAGGATGATGGATGATAAGATAGATAAATGATATATATATATATGGATATAAAATGGTATGGATATGGATGTAACCATGGAATTGGGCATAAGATAGGACACCATGGACTAGGATTTTGTCTTTTTCAAATTTTATGATTATTATGGTTTTTGACAAATTTCACTTTTTAGAGATTTTTGTGATATGTATGTAAACTATATAAATGGAGTTACCATAAAATGGAATAAAAACCCTAAAAACCATGATAAGGATGGATGGGATAGTGGATGTGATGAAAAAAGGATGGGGGTGATGCAAAAAAGGGGATGGGGACTAAAGAAGGGATTAGGGATTACCATTGATCACATCATGAAGGAACCAAATGTTTAGTTGCTTGAGTGTTAATTATAGGATATGCAAAGATGTTTTGAGAACATTTATCAAGGCACCTTCCACTTTCTTACTAAGGTCAAGAAGGAATGATATATAAAATGGAGGATATGATGCTAGATGATGGATAGGAAGAATGGATGGAGGGGAAAGAAAAGCGATGGATTGTGCCCCCAAGTGTTGAGGTATAATGCAAACAATTTGATTATTATACCATGATGAAAAAAATAATTTTTCATCATGGTACTTTCCCAAGGTGCTATAATACTAATTTTCACCATTAGATGAATGATTTATTTTTTGACTTTTTAATGTCATCTCAATTTATTGGATATGGGGATGAGATACAAGAATGCAAGCATTGTGGTGATATTTATCCAACACTTGTTCTAATCATATATGATTTTGTGATCATGATAATATTTCTATATGTATTGGGTTCCATGTGACCTTTAGTGATTCTTGATTGTGACACCTCCATATATCTAGATCAGGTATTATCATTACCCCTAAGAGAGAGATAATGTTTCCGAAGGAGGTAATGTGAGGTATAGATTCAATTAGAGATTAATTTTTATGGATGATGGGATTAGGATAGAATTGTATTATGGGTGATGTAGGATTACGAATAATAGTCACATACATCATTAGAGATGTTGGACATTCTTCTTTTGATTGGTGCTAGTTGACAAAAGACTATAGGAGATCCAAGATGTTTTCACTTTGTGGTTTTTTGAGTGTTGGATTTTGGGATTCACTAGGGGAGGACATTTATGGATTAGGATGATGATTTAAATTTTATTGATTTTAACTTATGGGATCAAATATAACCTTATTATTATGATGGTCTTGGACTTCTATACTTGTGCCATGTATTATATTACTTGAGGAAGGATCCAATGATGCATATTCCTATTCATCCTTATAAAGGGAGGTGATTAGGTGATCATGAATGAGGAGAAAAGGGCCCATTATGGATGAAGGTGGTGGTGAGGGAATGATGAGGTCAATGAGTGGTGATGGGGTAGCATAGTCTTCATAGGATTTACTAAGAGACCTAGTTTTGGCATCAGAGAAAATATCCTCAAGATCAACAAAAGGATCAAGAAGACTAGCTATAGTAGATGCCTCTAAAATAGGTTCAAATTTGCTTTGATAATCTTCTACAAATAAATATTTCAAAAAAAAATTTATGACTTCATCATCTTGATTTGGATCCAAATGTTTGCCTAGTGATGGATTGGAGGTATCCATATTAGAGGTATTCTCAAAAAGATAGGCATTATTAGTATCTATTTTGATATCGATGTGAGATGAATTTATATAGAAGGAATCTAATTTAGATATGGTGTTAAACATGATCTTCATGTAGATAATACTTTAGATGTTGAATTTGGTGTATAACATGTAATGTTACTAGTATAAGAATTATTGTCTCTGATTGGCCTCTCAATAAGGGGTATCTGATGTGATAGGTAAGAAGGGGATGGTAGAGGATTGATGGGTTTGATAAAGATAGGCCCTTGGAAGGGATTATTAGATATAGGATGACTATAATCATGGAGAATAGACTTGGATTCTATGGGGGGACCATGGAAGATGGGTATGGAGTTTTGACCTTGGACTAGAAATGAAAGGGCTTGATCATGATCAAGAATTGAATCTTGGCATTCATTTTCTTGTTCACCTAGGGACATGGATGCATCTAGTTCATACTCAATTACTATATCATAATAGTCAATGAGGTCATGGACATAGTCTTAAAATTTTCAACATTGATTAATGGTAGGCCCCCAGTTTTGGTGATATACATAGTATTGATTATTTTTATACGAGGAGGACTTAAGCTTAGTGGGATCAATATGTTGGATAGGTGAATAGACCATCATTTTGGCAATGACTAGTTGTTCAAAAATGGATTCTAAGGAGATAGAAAGGGGAGTATAAGAACCTACTTCTCTTTATGACTTAGATGTGGAAGTATTATATTTGTGTTCAGATGATTATTGATGTGAGGAGGTGGAGGGAGTTAAGGTGGCACATATTGGATTCCCTTTGCTAGTATGGGAATGGGTAAATGGTGATTTATGGCTAGCATATGGAGGATTGGTATGAGACTCACTTGAAGGGGCTTGGATGGGATGTGTAATGATTTGAAAGGTATAAACACCTTTAGTGAGTGGAAAACCCATCATAAGAAACTTTAAGAGAATCTCATCCTTACAGGAATATATATATATATATATATATATATATATATATATTAGTTTATGAATGTAGGATTTATCTCCATGGTAATGGTTGGATGGGGTTCTTGAACAAAATAGGCTGATTGAGCTGAGCTAGTATGATTAAGTGATGATGGATGAATGGATTAAAGATTAGGATCAGATTTCATACTAAGATTACAGTAGATGCTAATGACCTATTTACAATACCTAGGTTTCAAGTTAGCAAATGGGATTGGGGGTTTTATGGGTGCCTAGGTTCCAAAACTAGCAAAATAGTGATTGGATGTGTGTTACTTAGGAGTAGGAAAAGATGATTAGACTAAATTTATGATGATGGTTTTTCTAGATTGATACTAATAATATGATTATATAATAGTAGGATTTTGACTAGGTATGAGATCTGACTATATGATGAGTGAAAATGAACTAGAGTTCTGATAAGATGATGTGGATAGATAACAAGAGGACTATCTCAAGATTTAGACTAATTTTCTCAAGATGGTATGGGATGGGATTATGTGATTAAGGTGGTAAGGATAAAGGGGTAAGGATAAATATAGATATATGGTGATGAAATGATCAAGGGCAAGATGAATGGTATGTGGATGGTATGGACATGATTGTGACCTAGAAAGTCCACTAAGATAAGATAGGATGAGGTTAGATTATATGGGTGATACATAAAAGGCTAAGAAACATGATTGATTTTGGACTTAGAATAAGATGTGGATGACAAGACAAGACCTGTAGGATATGGTTAGACTAGGAGAAGACTAAAATATGTGAAGGATATACAGAGGACAATAACAAAGGATAATATGTACAAGGGGGTTGTTGACAATGATATACAAGATGTGCTTGGGATATGTCATGGAGTATGACTAATGATTGATAAGAATAGAATAAGATGTGATTTTAAAAGGATGATCGATAGTGGACTAGGATGGTAGGATGGTAGAAATGGATAAGACTAACTCAAAACCTTAGATTGATTTTCTTAGGATAGGACAGGATAAGATTATCATATAGAAGATAATGAGATAAGGGATAGTATAGATAGGTGATGATGAAGGTGATTATGGATAAAGGTGGGTGTGGATTATGGCTTGAGAATGACATAAAGAGCCTTCTAAGATAAGATAATATGGGGTTAGACTAGATGGGTGATGAGGTGAATAGGTTAAGGTAAGGTCAAGATAAAACGATTACTAGGATAATATGTGGGCTTAGGATAATATGGGAATGACAAGACCAAATGAGATTAGGATGTGCAAGGGGGTATGACTAATGATGAGTGGTTTGAATGATAAGAGGGGATAAAAGGATGTATAATAGAATAATGATATGTATAAGAGGGTAAAATAGGGATATACAAGATGATGATTTGGAAGATGTAGGTGATGAGGGATAATCAATGATGAGTGAAGATGGTTAGACTAGAATGGGATGAAGACAAGGTCAAGATAATTGATGGGGTAGGGGCGTAGAATAAGATGTGGATGATTTAGGATATGTAAGTGACAGTTAGGGTCTAATGATATGATGTGACTAGGAATGATGTATGAAGTATGTAAAAGAGGGTGATGAGGTAAGGATGTATAAGACAAAATGTAGGTGATGGGGATGTGGTCAATGATGGGATGAAGACAAGAATTGTGATGGGATATGATAATAAAAAATATACAAGAGGATGATAAAAAGGATTTGTAAGGAGATATGATGGGATAAGGATGTATAAGTTGATAGATAGATGAGGCAAGAATATATAAGTTGTTTACTACAAAGACCTAGATAGGTATATGGGTTTGGGTGAAAAGGGTGACTCAACTCAAAAACAACACTAGTTTAAAACAACACACACTAAATTAAATAGGCCAAAACCTATGATTAGTAAACTCAAGGGAGTGTAACTCGATGCCTGCAACATCCAATGGCTTCATGGGTGAGGCTATAGACTAGTGACACATTATGGAATCAACTAAACTCTCTTGAATCCCTTATTATATGAGCTACTTAGGAGTTGATACTAACTTTTGTAGTGAGGAACATGTTATGGTCAAAGTATCCTATGCTAGGTTTACATGGGTTCTATAGGTACATCCCCTATATACATGAAGGTACAGTGGGGCCCAAGTCTATATAAGATGTTTTCTAACCACCCTATATATTATAGATTAACCATACCTCACTCCATAGTACCCTTTATGGGGAATTTAATTTAGGCACCTAATGATAACTCTCCTAATTTTTAGACTCCATTAGAACATGGAGTTTGGTCTATTGCATAGTGGTGATATCCATGATCACTAGCCTCCTAGAAAATTAAAAAAATATGGAGGGTTCATATGTGGTTTTTGATCCTCCAAGAATCACTTATAGTATGAAAGGAGGAGAGCATACACCACCGTGGCCCTCAAGATATAGATAGACAGACTAAAGATTAATTAACCAATTAAAATTAAGTGTGATGTATTTAAGAGATAAAAGATAAGAATATACGTGATAAATAATTTAAAGACAAGGTGATGAAAATGATATATATATATATATATATATATATATATAAGATGAAATATATGAATAAAATAATTCAAGAATGATTTTTAGAGTGCCCAAAAAGACCCTTTAATAGGTAGCCTGCAAGCACATAGTTAGTAGTTTTTGATTTGTCACTCAAAAGAGGTAGCCTATAAGACAAGGATTAGTAGTTTCAATATTTTTGCCTTTGATAGCCATATTACCAACAAACACACATCAATTGTGTCAAATTATTTTTTTTTAAATGATATTTTTATCTGATTTCAAAACTTGTCAACCTGTAAAAAATATCATTAGTGTGCTTGATCAGTTTTATTCCTCAATCAATCATGCTATGGAACAACTAGTAAGGAAAATTATTTATAATTTATACATATTTTATTCTTTATATATTTGTGTGTGTTGAAAATTCTACCCTTTAATTATTATTTTGAAAGTACAAGATAACTTCAACAAATCAATATATCTAAATTATCTGATCATGACAAAAAGGTAATGTCTAATTACACATTAATAATATGACAATTTGGTGGCTATCAGATGTTAATAAAATGATTGAACATAAATATAATTACTTATTTATATGACTTATTTAATCAACCCACTATTAAAATTAAATTTAAGTGGTTAAATTGCTTGTGACATTGACAGACCTAGGTAAATATTTAAAAATTGTTATAATTATTTTCAACTAGTGTGATTGTTAGTGTTTGGCCCTATGACCATTTGAGACACCTACCAAGACCCTTAAACTAATGCAATCTGGGTGGTCAAAATGTTATGGTGGGCACCAAAATGTAGATGATTTATGAGTTCTATGAATTAAATCATGCAATTCAATCAACCCAAATAACCAACTACCTAGTTAAAGTGATAATGCCATTAAGACCAAATTCAATGGATGAATAAAAACATTTCAAAATAACATTATAATCCTAAATCTAAGTGATCTATACCATGATCATATTAAATCCAAAATCAAAAGAGATTGAGATGGGATTGTTATACCTTGACTCAAATTTGTGACATTATGATGGCATGATAACGATGTTTGATGAAAGATTTAATGACTTAATTGACATGGAGAAGTTAGATAGATTCTCATTTTTTAATTATAAATAGAGGATTTATTACTTTCCCAAGATGGCCTCCCATGGAGGAGAGGAGTTTTTTAAATAGATTTTGGAGGGAGAGATCAATGGATGAGAATTAAAAAGAATTTTAAATTCCTTGAAAGCCTATAGATTTGGAAGCTTCAAGAGAGGAGGGTGAGAATATATAAGGTTCTATATTTTTATGGTTATATAATCCTTATTATGGATTAATGATGATTATATGGAGGTTAGATATGGATTAGGGACTAGGGGTGTAGGAGAGCCTAGGCATAGGCTAGCAGGTGGGCCATTAGGAATTTAAAAAATTTAAATAATAGATGAATTAGATTAGTATGGGATAAATGATTATTTATAAGAATTAATGAGGGATTCGAATAGAATAATGTTAGTATACGATTAAATATGTAGAAAGGGACATTTGATAAATGATTATACAATAGATAAATTAGTAGAAATTATTAGATTAAATGGAATTAGTGTCAATTAATAGGAATATTAGTTACAATAATATAAGAGAGAAAATTTAGATAAATACATAAATAATTATTATTTATGTATATTTTCCTATTATCATCATGACATAGTCAATTGGGACAAGTTTACAGTTAGTGGACTAGAATGCACTATGTCACCATCCACTTACAGTGAACCTATCTATATTATGTGCTTGATCACAAGGCATCACAATCATCTCTTTATATGATTTACACTTGAATATAGTTATAATATATAAAATTAATTTGTGTGCAATCTAATTTTATTTCTTCTTAGTTTTTTCCAAAAATAGTAATTTTCCATATTTAACATGTAATCAAAATTATAATTGTTAAATATTTTATATCTTTAGATTTTTAAAATTTATAGTTTTTTACCTATTAAAACACATTAAACTTTTATTTTTTAATAAAAATATGGTAAAACATATTAATGAATGTGAACTATTGTATCCAAGCCTTTACTTTCTACTTTCATTTTTTTCAATTTTCATTATTATTTTTTATTTTTTTCATATAAACTATATCCCAACAGTTTTAAAAACACAAAATCTATCATTCTAGGCAAAGTGGTATTTATTTTTATCTAAGCTATGGTGTGAGGGGTATTTTTCAATTACTAAAGTCATTAGATAACACTATTCATAAATTTTAGTTTCCATGTACCTCACTATATGTAAAAAATGACTAGATTTTTATTTTTCATACATATGAAGCCTTCAACTATTATTTATTGTAATGAATTGATATGTAGCTATCCCATCAAAGTTATTCTCAACATACCCTAGAGACAAGACAGTGAGGCTAAAATAATTGTGGAATCTTTTATAATTATTTCCGTCATGGATGTGTTTTATTTATGATTGAGATCAATATATCTGAGTGAATACAAGACACATATACCCTTGACATGTTTCACCCTTAATCTTTATTACAAAATTTTCATAATTAAATTTCTTATTACACCCATTTTCATCTTCATTTTTATTATAAATGTTTGCATGCCACTCAATAAAGTAACATCTTCTATTCCTCTAAGGCATATTACTAGATTAAGTGAAACTCATATTAATCATATTAAAATTCATTTTATTTCTTATAAATTGGATAACACATATATTATTGGTAAACAAGCTGATGTAACCCTTCATCACTATATGCATGGTGAAGATGATGTTAATAATAAAAATGATAACCAATATAATAAAATTGTCCATGATAATAAATATAATCTCCAATACAAATGATCCCATTGGACTAACTAGAGTAGATTTTGAGAAAATCTTAGAATTGTTTAATTTCCACAAAATACTATAAAAAAATCCCAAAAAAGTGAATAAAGTTGTCTAATTAATACTATAATCTAATACTAAACATCCAAAAAATATAACATCATCTCAAGTGGTACCTTTCAAATTTAATAATTCCCAAATTTCATATGTTTTATTTTCCACTATCATTCCCATTCCCTTATCAACCCCTAAAATTACAGATGTGCAAACTTTTTTATGTGTGGTGACATCACTTGGTCTAAAATATATTCACATGCATATTTCCACAAGGGCATTATATACACCTTCTTTGATCACTACACAAGGTCCACTTCTAACTTTACCTAATGCATCATCTCTTGAGAAAAATATATGAGCCTTACATGCTAAAATATTTCAATTATAGAAAGGTGTTTCCAATGATACTCATTCAAAGGATTCATAGTTACCCTACTTCATAATTCATTGACACTAAAAATAACATCTTACCCACTTTATAAGGCTTTTTATCACCTAATTTAACACTTTATGAGGGATAGGTTATCAATGATATAATATTTGTTCATTACATGTTGCATGTTTCAATGATGCTGAGAATGATAAATTACTAATCAATATTTTTCTAATAAGTTTCAAATTTTATGTTCTACAATGGTTTTATGATTTCCCTCTTTAATTAGCTAGAGCATTCAACCCATTGGAAAATCAATTATTATCACACTTTTAAATCAACAATGGTGAAAATTTATCATATACATAAATTTATAATTTCAATAAAGGATCAAAAGAGAAAATAAGTGAATATGTTCTATGGTAAAAGTCCATGATAACAAAGATGACAAACTCTTTGATACATAATGATCTAAAAAATATATTTATTCAAAACTTTCTAGCACCATCATGAACCAATTGTGTTTGATAAATTAGAATCCTTTAAGAATATATGTCATTTAATGAAATAAGTAAAAGTTAAGATCATTTCATTAAACCAACTAAAATATGCATCAAGTTTTTTAGCTACATCAAATGTCATGTTTCAAAGCAAGCCAAATTATAAGATCAAATATACCAAAATAAATAATGAAGTAAAGGTAATAGCTAAAGTAATCTCACAACCATCAAACAATATTCAATTGAAAAGTCTACCAAGGAGGCAATTTAATTGATTATAATCTCAATTCTCTACTTCATCCATTTGATCTATATTTAACCAAGCCTCAACCTAAGGTATTTGACAATATTGCATATTGTGACTACCATAGATGCCCTAGGCATTTTATTAATAAGTGTTACAAGCTAATGAATAAGTTATAAGATATTATTGACATTAATATTACTAAGTTAAGCATATTCACTAAGGAATCAAGGCCAACAAAATGCTAATGCAAAGTTTAAAATATTATGTAATCCTTTTCTAAACCTTGGTTCAATAGAAAATATAAAAAATTTATAAGTACATCATGTGTATAATGTGCATCCTCCTCATGATACATATGGTAATCTAATAGACATAATTATTGGAACACTTATAGGTAAATTATCACAACATCCAATGATCATAGTTAATGATAGTGAAATCAATGATTACAAGGTATTCAATCTCTATTAGAGCATATTTTAAATAATAAACCTATATATAGTGCCATGATTAATAAACGATAAAGTGAAAAGTGTATGTATAGTGGCATTTCATAACATTTTTGGACACACAGAGTAAGATTTACAACCTACATCAAGGGTAATCAAAGCACTTGATGGGCATACATAGGATACTTTGGGACATAAATTGATACCTATCAAAGTTGGTTTAGCAATAATGGACACTCTATTTCTACATTTAGCAAGCACATGGGTCATCAATATGTTATTAGGATGACCTTGGATATAGAAGATTCATATATTAAAATATATATTTCATATATTCATCAAATACATACACTAAATTTAAGTATTTCAAGTTCAAGTCATCCCATATGAGTCTACTCTATAGTTAGTGGCAAGTCCTCATCCTCCCGCACCAAAATCATAGTTTATTGTGGAATTTAATAAATAGAACAATCAAAATATAATTATGGTACCTACTATAAATATGGTACAATATAGTATAAATACCATTATTGTACCCATTTGTAAGAATAATCCAGACTCAATCACTTCACCTATGAAAAATATTTCTATACAACTAGTTGAGGGAAGAAAAGTATACCTTCATAAGTAAAAAATGTCCTATCAAATATTTTAATAGATTTATGTATTTATGTATATATGTATGTATATATGTGTATATGCATATGCATATGCATATTGTGTGTGTGTGTGTGTGTGTGTGTGTGTGTGTGTGTGTTTATATATATATATATATATATATATATATATATATATATATATATATATATGTAGGTATGTATGTATGTATGTATGTATGT